>OY731404.1:30438066-30623050 GCA_963425845.1 Sphenostylis stenocarpa
GGTGAGCTTTCGATTTTGCTCCTCTAACTGCTCCATCTTCTTAGCTTTCTGGGCACGAGTGAGGACTCGCGCAAGACCAGCCACTTTCTAAATGATTTTAACGATTTTTATTATAGCCTTTTATTTTAAATGATTAGTGTGAAATAGATATGCCTTAGACAATAGCTTCTGCGATTTTCTCAAAAGCTTATGTTTTAAGGGTACCATACCCATCTTAATGTGTTAACTTCCTTTTTTCAAAGGTTGCCAACATACCTTAGCGTACGTTTGCTATTGTCTAAGGATATCTAATACGTCCTAGAATGAATGCGTTTATGAGAGATTTTATTATGATGATGTTGTATGCATATTTTTCTTGATGCATTTATTTTTTCTCTTAGTTTTACCACTTATCGGATGATGTGGTATGAGTGATACAACTTTGCCAAGAATCTTTTTATTATAAAAAGGAATTTTTATGGCTTTCATTTGTTTTTATATTTTTTATGACCCTTTATCTCTTCTCGTCTGGCCAACGTGGCTACTTAGCTTACAAAGAACCCGAAACCAGTGCTAGCTTAATCGAAGACTCGTCCGAGATAAAGTTGGTTATCTTATCACTTTTTGATTTTTAAGGTTTTTCATTTTTTGTTTGTTATATGATTACCCTATGCTAATGCATCAATACAAATGCAGCAAACGAATGCACACACAATTCATACATCCACGAGCGAGCCACGCTTATTTAATCACGAGGTAGGATTTTCCCGCAGTAAACGTGCTTGGTTTGGGTGGTTCTAACTGTTCTCACCAAGGCCAAAGGTCCCCAAGGTGCCCCCATTATAGGGACCTCTCAATCTCTCGACCTCTCGGGTCATGCACCGAACTCCGTGTCGACATCCTTAGACCAAAAGAAGAGAGTTATCACCTTGAGTTGGTGGTTTCCGACAACGGCTGTAGCCCCGTGTGCCAACAAGTTGGTCGTATCCTGTCACCCACTCCCTAAAGGTATTCACTCTTGCCCCCGGTATAGAGGGACTCGTTGTGTGCAAGGGTTTTTGTGTGCAATTTATATTTCAAACAATTTTGCGTAAAATAATCATACAAAGCAATTATTAAAGCCATACAATAAAAATACTAAGAGGGTAAAGGCGTAATTTCAAATCTTTACTTAGTTTGAATTTATCCGTCACTAAATGGGATCAACTCTCTAGCTTCCCCACGGAGTCGCCATCCGTCTGCCGCCGTCCGTTCCGACGTCCAGGGACATCTCGAACGTTTAATGCGAGCGATCGCGAAAAGATGGTTTAGACTCGCATTTTTTGTTTAAAGTGTATTCATTGCTTCCGAGGTGCTCAACAACCGAACTATCCTCTAATAAAAGGTTTTCGAAAAGGGTTTGTCGCCGCTATCCGCTTTGACGTCCCGGGACGTCTCGAACGTTTGTGTGAGTGGTCGTGAAAAGATGGTTGAGACTCGCGTTTTTGTTTAAAACATGTTCATTGCTTCCGAGGTGCTCAACACCGAACTATCCTCTAATAGAAGCAAGGTTTTCGAAAAGGGTTCTTTTGGAGTCGCCACCAATGTTTTGACCATAAACATTGGAAAAGGAGAAAAAGGCATTGATTTTAATAAAAACCAACTTGGCCATTATAACCGTAGCTCGGGTAAGGGAGTTAGTTACGTGTGGGGAAGGTATTAGCACCCCACAACGCCCCTTTTGGGTTCCCTATGACTCGATTAATTCATTTAAGTAAAGATTATAAGAAATTACGCTATTACCCTCTTTTATTCGCATAGCCTATTTAAATATGGCTATCTACATGGTTTTATCTACATTGCATACGTAAAGCAGTAAATAAAGCAAGAAAAGGGAAGAGAATTGAGAAGAACCTCCGAAGCAAGCTTTATATTATAAGTCCTTTATACGCAGGATGCTTTGCGGCAATCCTTCGCTCTACAACAACTCTCCTCTCAAATACAGACCTCGACTCGACTAAGATTTCTAGAAGAATCGAATGCCGAATACAAATTCCTTAACCGATTGTTACCTATTAAAGGCAATCGGAGAGATCATTCGAAGGAGGGAGAGAAGAATACAAGTCTTGGAGTTGTCTCGGGGTGTGGAGAATGACAAATGAGGCTCCTATTTATAGCCATTTTTCGCCCGTAACTTTGGGATGGCCGTCCTGGGTTGGGACGCGCCGTCCCAAACGCGTTTTCCACGCTGTGCCAACTGGGACGGCCGGCCTGGTTGGGATGGCCAGTCCCAAATGCAATTTTAACATAGGTTGGGACCCCCGAGGTTTGGGACGGCCGTCCCAAGTTTGGGACGCGCGTCCCACTTGCACAAAGGATGGCTGGGACGGCCGTCCCAACTCGGCACGGTGGTCTCGACCTGTTTAGTCCAGCTTCGCTTCTGGGACCCCCGGAAGCTTTCCTTTCCGTTTTCTGGACGTAGATTGATGCCGATGTGTGTCCGTTGAAGCTTTATCTTCATGTAGGAAGTCTTATTGGCCTTCATTAAAGTGTCGAGCGAGCTTTATCTCTCGTGTAGGAAGTCTCCTTTGCCTTTATTGTGTGGATGGGTGACCTCCGTCTTATCGCGAGAAGTCTTCTTTTCTTTTATTTGGGAAGCCGGTGATCTTTGTCTTTGTGTGAAATTCCCCTAGCTTTTATTTGAGAGGCCGGCAAAATTAGGGGTCTACAGCTGCTCCCCTTCACCTGCCAAACTAATTTGTTGGTTTAATATACCGACAAAGTTAGTTGGTAGGGGAAGGAGTTAACCCTTTTGCTCAGCTATCCTTCGGATGTCTGCTCCTTTGTTGATCCTCCGGATGATAAATATTTTGATAGGTACCAACCCCTATCTGGTTTGAGCCTCCTTTTATAAAGCTCTGGTAAGTACTTACCCTCACCTGGTATAAGTCTGTATTTTACTAGACTTTTGTGAGTACCTACCCCCACTAGGTATGAACCTTGTTTTACAAGGTTTTGGTGAGTACCTACCCTCACCCGGTATGAGTTTGCATTTTGCTAAACTTTTGTGGGTACTTACTTCTGAGGTGCTCAACACTGAACTATCCTCTAATAGAAGCAAGTCTTTGCACCCGTTTTTTGTAATGCTTCAGGTGAGTATTTTTACTCTACCTGAGGCATTTTGCTAAGTTTTGATGAGTACCTACCCTCATCTGGTAAAAAACCTTATTTTTAAGGTTTTGGTGGGTACCTACCCCCACTTGGTACGCATCTGCATTTTTGCTAGATTCTAGTGGTTTTTACACCTCCACTTGGTGTGAACCCGCATATTGACTAGGTTCTAGTGGATTTTACACCCCCACTAGGTGCGAACCTGCATATTGACTAGGTCCTAATGGATTTTACACCCCCATTGGGTGCGAACCTGCACATTGACTAGGTTCTAATGGATTTTACACCCCCATTGGGTGTGAACCTGCATATTGACTAGGCTCTAGTGGTTTTTACACCCCCACTGGGTGCGAACCTGCATATTGACTAGGTTCAAATGGATTTTACACCCCCATTGGGTGCGAACCTGCATATTGACTAGGTTCTAATTGATTTTACACCCCCATTGGGTGCGAACCTGCATATTGACTAGGCTCTAATGGATTTTACACCCCCATTGGGTGCGAACCTGCATATTGACTAGGCTCTAGTGGTTTTTACACCCCCACTGGGTGCGAACCTGCATATTGACTAGGTTCTAATGGATTTTACACCCCCATTGCATGCGAACCTGCATATTGACTAGGCTCTAGTGGTTTTTACACCCCCACTGGGTGCGAACCTGCATATTGACTAGGTTCTAATGGATTTTACACCCCCATTAGGTGCGAACTTGCATATTGACTAGGCTCTAATGGATTTTACACCCCCATTGGGTGCGAACCTGCATATTGACTAGGCTCTAGTGGTTTTTACACCCCCACTGGGTGCGAACCTGCATATTGACTAGGTTCTAATGGATTTTACACCCCCATTGGGTGCGAACCTGCATATTGACTAGGCTCTAGTGGTTTTTACACCCCCACTGGGTGCGAACCTGCATATTGACTAGGCTCTAGTGGTTTTTACACCCCCACTGGGTGTGAACCTGCATATTGACTAGGTTCTAATGGATTTTACACCCCCATTGGGTGCGAACCTGCATATTGACTAGGCTCTAGTGGTTTTGACACCCCCACTGGGTGCGAACCTGCATATTGACTAGGCTCTAATGGATTTTACACCCCCATTGGGTGCGAACCTGCATATTGACTAGGCTCTAGTGGTTTTTACACCCCCACTGGGTGCGAACCTGCATATTGACTAGGTTCTTCTCATTCAATCTTTTGATTGATGAGTTCATACCCTTAACGGGCTTTCGGAGAAGTGTTGGCGGCTTACTGTCTTTGATCATGCGCCTATTCCTTGGGGAATGATTTGATTTTGACTTTTTTACTTTTCTGCTAGTCATCCGGTTTTACCGGGGATTTGATTGTTTTGGCTTTTTCTTTTAGCCATCCGGCTTTTGCCAGGGTTTCTTTGTTTTGGCTTTTCTTGTTTAGCCATCCGGCTTTTGCCAGGGTTTCTTTGTTTTGGTTTTTCTTGTTTAGCCATCCGGCTTGGCCGGGAATTTCATTGTTTTGGCTTTTTCTTTTAGCCATCCGGTCTTGGCCGGGGATTCTTTTCTTTTGGCTTTTCTTGTTTAGCCATCCGACTTTGCTGGGGATTCTTTTGCTTTTGGCTTTTTTGTTTAGCCATCCGGTCTTGGCGGGGGGATTCTTTGTTTTTGGCTTTTCTTGTTTAGCCATCCGGCTTTGCCGGGGATTATTTTGCTTTTGGCTTTTCTGCCATCCAGTCTTGGCTGGGGATTCTTGTTGATTGCCTCTTTTTAGGTAGTGATCCTCTGGGGATTTGTTGATTTTTTATTGTGCCTCTTGTTTTTAGGCAGGTGCTTCAGCAATGGTGAAGACTTTGTTGTTTTTTCGCCTCTGAATAGGCTGATGTTCTACTTGAGGATATTTGTTTCTTGATAATATCTCTGAGTAGGTAGATGCTTTTTGAAAGCTTTGTGCTTTGAACTTGTATTACCTCTTATAGGTTGATTTCCCATTTCTTGGGAATATCGATTTTTGCTTGCCTTAGGCAGAGGCTCTTGGGAGTGAAGGCTTTGCACTTCACTGGGGATATCCATATTGGGTGTTCCAGGTGGTTAACTCCCTGAGGATATGAATTTTGTAGTTTGCCTTTGCTGGTAGGCTTGCTGGGGATTTTTCTTTTTGGTAATCCACCAGGGATTTGGTTGTTTTCTGGGGATCTATTTTGAATTGCCCCCTAGGGAGGAATGGAGTTTTTGACTCCTTATTGGATGTTGTTGTTTGAGCTGGCTTTGCCTATGCTCTTATTCCTGCTGGGGAATGGGTTTATATGTGCGCCTTTTTATGCACATTGGCTTTTTCTTTGGATGAAAAGATATCATTTTTCTTTTCTTTTTTAGCGATCCCTGGGGAATTTTTCTTTTCTTAGGGGATCTAATCCTTGATTTGATTTTTTTTATGATGATGGAGTCTTGAGCTCCTGGTCTTTTGTGAAGCTCTTCATTGAGCGGAATGAAGAAATTTTCTTCTTTTCTTTTTTTTGGAGATTCACCGAGGAGTTTGTCGGTTTCCTGGTCTTTTGTGAAGCTCTTATTTGAGCGGGATGAAGAGATTTTTCTTCCTTTTGTCTTTTGTAGACTTTTCTTGATATGCTCTTCTTGGAGATTTTTTATTTGTCTTTTTCTGTAGTGGCCTTTGGGATGAAGAATTTTCTTTTCTTTTCTTTTTGTTGCCCCTTGGTGATATAGAGGACTTGACTTCATATGATGGGCTCTTTGTGTAGCCCTTATTCTCCGTTGGGGAATGAAGCGGAGATCTTTATAAGAATGTGCTTGATGACTCATGTGATGATGAAGCTGAGTCACGAAGTAGTCTTTTTGCTTTGCCTCTGGAGTAGGCAGGGATCCTCTTGGGGATGGTCGAGCCTTTCCATTAGCTTTTTCATTTTGATGGTTTCCTTCTTTCTTGGATGGAAGGATGGTGATTGAAGCTTTTTGACAACTCATATGATAATGTTGAGTTATGAAATAAAAATTTTTTTCTGCCCTTGGAGTAGGCAAGGAACCACTTGGGGATCATTAAGCCTTTCCGTTGGCTTTTCTTATCCTTCTTTTATTGGTGTAGAAGATTGATGGTGATTAGAGCTATTTTCTTTGAAGCTCCTTATTTTGTTGAAGATAATTTTGGTTTCGCCTTTTTCTATCGCGATTTAATTTTATCGCGAATTTTTGAAATCTGGCTTTTTAGTATATCATGTGTGCCTTTTATTTTATAGTTTTTGTACACATGGGCTTTTGAAATGTGAAACAGAAATAACTACTTTTATTTATTACTGCTTTTTGTTTGGTACATTCAAGCTTTTTCAAAATACTAAAAATTATCTAAAGAGACTCCTCCTAATCGTCTCGCCTCCGGACTCGAAGTGGGAGGATGGTACCGGTGAAGGGAAGCGGCGGAGTAGGCGGCGCTGGAACCTTGCCTCGAGTCTCGACCAAGCTCTCTATCCGGCGGTCCGTCTCGTCTTGCCTAATAGTCAACCGACTAAATCGTCGGCGTATAAACTGGAACTCTCCTTCCATGTATGCATGCTCCTCGTCCAAGCGTCGATACAGCCGGGGAAATCGGAATCTCGTGGATCGCTGCTGGGATTCCGAGGTAGTAGGGATGTCTTGCAGCAGTATCGAAGTCGCGCATATCCCATGAAATCGAGATGATAGGGTTTAAGATGAACCCCTGTTCCTTCTCTGCCGAGGATATTCATGTGTGTCAGCACTCCTCCATTGATTGGCTCTGGTTGGAGTTCAACAGGGAGGTCTTCTCCGTCGCTGCATCCCCAATACTCAGCCAAAGGGGTAAGGAGAGGAGCTATCATGATAGCTCCTCGCTGGTCCTCGAGTACCGTATTCCTTTACGGCCTTCAGGAATGCGTATCCTGGATTGCACTTATGCCCTTGGTGCATACGATAGATGATAAAAAGATCGACCAGCGTTACCTTCCCCGGCTCTCCTTCCGACTGTGTAGGGTCCCAGCAGAGCGTTTGTGGCATATGCGGAGCGGAGGAGAGAAGGATGCCCCCTTCAGTGTGTGGGCAGGTTGTGAGCTCCAGTGATCTCTTTCCACATGCTAGTGGTGGTGAGAACAACGAGGCTTCTCCGGATATGCGGATCGATATTCTCGGTGTCCTTGTGTCCGCTCGTTGGCGTAAACCCATCATGACATTGAAGTCATCCGCAACAGTGGTCCTGAGAGGCTCCATCCATCCAAGTAGGAGACAGCTTGCGTTGGTGGCACTCCGGGAATTGTGGATGGCATTTCCATCATGTTGACAGAGGCAAGAAACTCCATTGTAGCGGTGCGATGGATTCGAGTAGATGGCTCACGGAGCAGAAAGTCCCATCCTATGTTGTGGATGAACCTTCTGACATCTTGCTCCCAGCCAAATGTAGCAAGGATCTCGAAATCTAGTCGCAGCATAGGATACCAGGCAAATTGTTGGATATTTGCCAGTCGTTGTTGATGCGCCTCTACCATCATCATGCTAGTGACATGAGTTCTTCTAGCAGCAGTCCTAGTGCGCTTTCTCCTGGACGAGGCTTCTCCACGCTCCATTGAGAGCTCTATTCTTTCAGGAATGCTAAAAATGTATAGAGAAGGAGGAAAAGCAAGATAGGAAGCTTGGAATGAGGTACCAAAGCTTAATCCCGCGCCCCACCTATATAGGTCGCGCCAGGAGGTTTGGGACGGCCGTCTGGGTTGGGACGGCCGTCTCAAATGGCAAATTTGTTCATAGCCCAACCCCCACCTGAGACGCGCGTCTCAAACAAAAATTGGCACTTGGGACGGGCGTCTGGGCTTTGGGACGGCCGTCTCAAGCTTCTGATGCTGGTTTTTATGTTTTTTTGAGTTAATTTTCGTGTTTTTTTGATAAGATTGAAGATAGGATTCCCTTCCTTTATGCTTTAATGCATGTAATGTTTTATGGTATGCACCCTATGATCTATTTCAGTTAATATTTTGAAAGTTTTAACTGATGTGCTTTAACTTCGGGCGCATTCTTGGTGTTGTGCCTTCATGTCATTTTATATTTTTTTTTTTTATCAACAAGCTAAGTTGTACTGATTTGCCATCTTGGAATTTTCTTTGCTATGGCCGAAGAACTATCTTCCGTTCGTAGGGCAACCGCCATATCAATGCCCTCCTTCCTTTCCTTAGGGATTTCGACCTTCCTATTGATCACTATGTTACCACATTCCCCTTTATTACTTGAATGCTTTATAGTGAAAGGGTCAAGAGAAGAGAAAGAGAAGGATTTATAACAAAGGTTTGTGTTTTAGAGGGATATATTTTTTGTAATATAGGTTTTTGTAAGAATGGCTAGCCAAGGTTGGTCTGTGTTTAGGCTAGTTCAGACAAAACGTCTTGCTCTTATAACGTGGCGTCGTTGTTTACTGATTTATGGCGCCTTTTTGTGATTGACTAGCTTCCCTAGTCCGCCCTTTCGGGTTTTCAGCTCTAGGATGTTGTGCTTACGTCCTAACTTTTGTCTAGGTTTCCCTTTTTGTATTTATTTTTAAGGAATACCTAGCGGACTTTTTATAACCCTAATTTTTGCCCGTGTTACCCTTTATTATTGTTCGGGTCTCCCGCTCGGTTTACCCTAACTTTTGTGCAGCCCCCTTTGTGGGTTTCCTGCCGGGTATTTTGCCCTTTTATTTTCTTGTCTCGGCCTTTGACCTTGACGGGCTTTTCTTTTTATACGCATATATTTGTTTGCACAACATTGTCGAAACTTGATTCTAGTTAATCAATCATTTTTTACTTTACTTTGCGGCGCTTTAATTATTCGGACGCATTTGGAACAAAACGTTTTATCTAAACCTTGTTTATTAAAATGGGGTATAGATACATTTGTTAGAAAAGTTGTTTTAAATCAAGAGGGGGGGTGAATTGATTTTTGAAAGTTTTTCGCAATACACAGATTATCTAATCCGAAAATTAAGATTACTTATCAATTCACAAATCACAAAGCAATCAAACAGTTTAAGTGCAGCAGCAGAAATTAAAGAGAGAAAGGTTAGGAAAGATTTCACCTGTAATTTTATACTCGGTTCACCCACAACCAGGGCTACTGCCCAGATCTCCACCAAATTCCAACTGGGTTCCACTAGAATAGATGTTTTACGTACTCACACTCTTACACCTATTCTAACTCTCCACCAAGAACCAAATTCCAGCTCTTGGAAACCTCTGCAACCAAATTCCAAATAGCAGAGAAACCAAAGTGCCCAAATTCCAGGCACCACACACAAGAACCAAATTCCAGCTCTTGCTTTAACCTTTCCACCAAGAACCAAATTCCAGTTCTTGGAAACCTCTCGCAACCAAATTCCAGTACGAGAGAAACCAAAGGCCCAAATTCCAGTGCACCACACACAAGAACCAAATTCCAGCTCTTGCTTTAACCTTTCCACCAAGAACCAAATTCCAGCTTCTTGGCAACTTTCTACAACAAGTGCATAAAACTTGTACCCAAATTCCGTGTACAAAACAAGACAAATGAATGAATAGAAATTTAAAAGAAGAAACAAAGAAAGCTCAAACCGGATTACACCAATCCACGACGCTTCTTCTTCAAAGAAATGCAAAGTGCCTCAAGAAAGATTTCAAAAGAAGTTCACAAAAACAGCTTGTGTATCTTTCTTGAAAAATGCTAATAGTTGTTTGTATTGATTGCTTGAATTGTGTAAAACCGATATTCAATCTGTTGTTTCAAAGTTTCAAGCAAAACTGCTTTTTAAAGAGAATTTTCAAATCTACTGCATTAATTAATCTGTTGAAAGTTTGTTTTAATATGTTGAAATAGCTGCTACAATCTGTTAAAAGTCCTTTCAACCCATTAATGCGTTCTTGATCTTTAACGAAAATGTTTTAGTTGATACGACCACGCTTTTTATCGCTTAAAACGCTTTACAAACATTTTGAAAGTATAAAACAATCGATTGAATCGCGTATTAATCGATTGATTTGTTTAAAAACCTTCTTATAAAACTTTCCAAGTTATTTTAGCTGATATAAAGTCGTTTCAATCGATTGAAAAACTGCACATATATTTTCAAGTCATTTTAATCGATTGAAAGTTCGCTTTAATCGATTGAAAAGATTTTCTAAGTTATTTTAATCGATTGAAATACGCTTTTAATCGATTGAAATAAGTCTGATCGGTCATAATTCAATTTCGATCGATCATAACCAACTCGATCGGTCATAATCTCATTCTGATCGATCATCCTGACATCCAAAGTGATTTTAATCGATTGAAACGTGTTTTAATCGATTAAAATAATTCTGATCGCACATATTTAAGATCTGATCGATTATATTGCATTCTGACCTATTATATTCGAATTCTAATCGGTCATAAAGAGTTTTAATCGATTAAAAGAAGTTTGTATCAATTAAAATATTGTAAAAACACTTTTTAAAACATTCTAAGTGTTTTAAATTGATTCTTTCAAACCTGTATCAGCTTAATAACTTGTTTAAGAAAATTCTTTGCCAAAATGCTTTTGTTTTTTATTTGTTAAAAACTGTTTTTGAGGCATTTTGCAAGATGAGTGAAGAAGCATTATGCAGTGGAAAAGGTAAAGTGGTTTTACCTAAGCTTTCGTTTAGACACACTAAGTCTTCAGCTCCTTTGTTCTGAGTGACTTGTTTGACGACTGCAGAGTTGACCCTTGACTTTATTTTTGACTTCATCAAATCAATGAGATCTTTGCTAGGATCACTTTCGTCTTCCCCTATTTGATGAAGACAAACACCATTTTGAAAAACAATCTCTCGCAAAATAAGTCACTTGATAATGCAGTTAGGTGAGAAATATAAGAATGTAATAAAGTTTTGTTTCTCCCCTAAAACTTATTTCTCCCCTAAAATGTTGCACTTAAATTTATCTTAAAGTGATGCAACTATTTCTCCCCCTTTTGACTTCATCAAAAATAGGGAACCGTAAGAGAAAAGAATAAAATGTAAGGTTTTGAAAAATATGCTCAAGTTTTTGAAAATACAAAGTGAATCAATATTTCACTCATGAAAAGAATCAATTAAAGTTGATTCAAACTTATCTCCATTAACACGCTTGTAATGAATACAATTAACACGTGTAAAGATAAGGGAATCACGCTTTAGTAGCATGTTTACGTAAACAGACCATTAACTAAAGCCTTTAATCTTTCTTCCTGTAATAAAAATCGATTAAAAACAGAGCATAATCAGCTAAAATGTTCTTGGTAAATGATTTTAATCGATTGAAAGAAAAGTTTAATCGATTAAAACATTTAAGATTTTGAAAACATGAAACTTTAGTAAAAATAATCGATTATTTCGATTTTGAATCGATTAAAACATGTTGAATAAGTTCATTTAATCGATTAACAAGATGTTGTATTGATTAAAACAATCAGCTTTGAAAATGAAGTAATGTTTAATGCATATTTTGTAAAACTGATCATTTAGAAGGATGTTTTAACAATACTAACAACTATATTGATTAAATCTTAGCTAATAGATCTATCGAATAAAATCTTATTTAGCTAAAGCTCTCGTGGATCTATTTAAATTCTATTTACGCCTGCCTGATCTAGATTAGATCCTAAACCATATTTAACCAAAGATTAAGGCAAATGTTCCTGGTATAACACCAGCTTAATATCACAGTCCATGCAAACAATATAAAGATAGAAATAAGCAGTAAGATAAAGATGATGAGGGGAACTAGTCATCCCAAATTCCCTGATTGAACTCGCTTATCCACCAGCTTGGTGATCATTTATTTGATCCCCACCAATATCAAAAGATAATAGGCTTTCCTTTTTGCTCGGAACCAATTTTGCTCTATCAACTATTTGAGTCAACAATCGCCATTACTCCTCAGATCAACGAATGCACACAAAAATTTTTCCCTAAAAGAAATCTTTTAGCAGCTTATCTGTTACTATTGATCAGTACATACCATGGTTGACACTCAATGGAATTAAATGTTTCTTTAGGAACATCAACTATTACACATCTCGAGGCGTAATCATGTAACCGACGCACGTACATTCACTATCGATTCCACACAGAGTGCATGATACCATAAATTGCATGAATCAAAGATTAATGATGTACTCGAGATAGGAATTTCCTTTCAAAATAGCCAACCCATTTTGAACCCCGCAGTTATCATCATCCAAGCAACTAACCGTATTTTTATTAATGTAGTATGATGGGTGTTATTCTCACTTATAGTGAACCAGTCATCATTATCTTTTGAGGAATGAGTCATTTTTAACTTTGTTGTTTCCAAAGTGGTATCATATGCACAAGTGATTAACAAAAAACTTATTCCGGTAGAGTGGGCAATGATTAGTAATGAGGACAGGTGATGACAATCAATCCGAATTCTAAAACAATATAAAATTTATCCCTGATCTGACCATAAAACATACATTCCCTGTATCACGTTATTCAATTTTTGAATTGTCGTTCCAGATTGGTTCCCTTATAGTGTCACCTCGTGACATTGATGATTAAAGCAAATATTCAAAGTTGCACAGTTCCAATGAATTTCACCAAGAGTTTTGAACCAATGCATGCTCAAAATTATTTCAAATATATTGCAATGTAATATCAAGAAATTTAATGAAAACATGTGTTTATTGGATTTCCTAGTAATGAATAACTTATTACCGTAAACAATTATCACTAAAAAATTTTTGATAAACTATGTTTTCAAGTCCTAACAGCTTGACCTGTTTGTAACTAGTGTCTATAAGAAAAGTTACAAGTCCATTCTTTGATAATTTCTTTGATTTTCAGTGTATTACCATGCAAGCATTCCATGTAAAGTATTAAGAGAAATGTAAACATCTATAGCTTGAATCATGTTTATGTTGTTGTCAAAATAAAAGACTCTTTCATTCATGAATAACAGTAATAGTTTTCCCACATTATGTCACCGGTCGAGTTCCCAATTCAAAGATTTGTTCAGCCTTCGCTTTCTAATTTAAAAATTTGTGCCATTGAAAGAAAATTGAATATGGATACGTTTTCAAAGCAGATCGCTCGAACCAGCCATGATTTTGATCATGTTTACGCAGAGAATTGAGAGGAGATTTTGAAAATATGAAAACAGAAGAAAGATGATAAGTTGAGAAATGATAAGTTCGAACCTGGTTTGATGAAGAAACGGATTTCAAGTTTTTGAAATTCAAAGAGACATTTAAACACATTATGCAGATCTCGGATTATCATAAAGACCTGGGTTTTTTAATCGAATTGGCCTATCAAACTTTAATTAGATGTCAGTAAATCATGTTTTCAGTAACCTAATTAATTGATTAATCAACTCATTATCTATTAATTTGATTCTTGACATTAGGGTTGAAAACATCTACGAGTGAATTAATCGATTGTTTTATGAAAGAATCGATTTGTATGGTACAAGTAATGTAATAAAAAATATCACCAAGTATTTAAATCGATTAAAAAGTAAATGAATCGATTAATTTTGATCCTAAGTGTTTTTAGTTGATATAAATTTATTCTAATCGATTAAAACGACTAAACCAACATTCCGAGAACAATTTAATCGATTATTTCAATATTTCAATCGATTAAAATGGTACTGTAAGTTATTTCAATCGATTAATATTGGTTTATATCAATTAAAACAATTAATTTAAAAACACGTAACCTGGTTTCGCAGCCTTCGATCTTCAAGGGATTCCTGAACTTGTTCCCGCAAAACAATTAAGTATTTTTCTGGTACCCTTTATAATTACTGGGTCCTGATCGAAGTTATTTGAAAGGAATTAATCTTTGGAACCCATTTCATTCTACCTTTAGGAATGTCATACTTTTTTATTCTCGCAATTTTTAACAGAGTGCCCTTTTTTCATACAAGAAGAGCATTTAATTACAGAGTATGAATTCCTATTTGTTTTTGTTTTATCGGATCTAGATTTAAATCCTATTCCAGATTTGTCAAAAATTAATTTTTGAGATCCAAGTAATACATCTAGATTGGCTTTCCCTTGTGTGAATCTTGAAATAGTTTGAGATAGAAAGTCAATTTTCTTTTGCAATCTGTAACAGCTTATTGCATGGTTTATTGCATTCACAATCGAATTAGCATGAATCAGCTTTCAAGAAGTCACGCTCAGTTTCATTTTCAAGAATTTGTTTTTCTAGAGAATCAACTTTATTTACTAGCCAGCTTGTTTAGCCCTTTCAGACTTACTATTTTCTTTTTGAAGTTTCTTAGCCTCTTCATGCATTTCATTAAATGCTTCTTGTAATGCATCATAATTGACCAAATTTGAAGAGGAGCTAGAACTTACTTGATCGAATTTTCTGGGCATTCTATCCCGACATGGCCACTGGTATTTGGTGATTCCGAGTTGACCATTAAGCATATCTCTGGTGCTTCTTCATAGGTCTTTTCAAGGATCTTCCACATTTGTGCAGCAGTTTGACAATGTGCAATCCTAAAAAATCATTTCGTTAAGAGCTGAAGAGATGATATTTTTGGCAATACAATCATCTTGAATTCCGTTAGCAATATCAGCTTCCTGTTCAATAACATTCCAAGCATTTATACTAACAGCATTCAATGAAGATTTTCATCCTTAGTTTCCGCAATAGATAATCTGCTCCACACAACAAGTGGAGGTCTATCAATGTACGCTCCTCGTAGAAATGCCATGGATCGAAGTAACTTGAGTAACTTTCAAGCACCTCGCTCCGATGCCAATTGTTAGAAAAGTTGTTTTAAATCAAGAGGGGGTGAATTGATTTTTGAAAGTTTTTCGCAATACACAGATTATCTAATCCGAAAATTAAGATTACTTATCAATTCACAAATCACAAAGCAATCAAACAGCTTTAAGTGCAAGCAGCAGTAAATTAAAGAGAGAAAGGTTAGGAAAGATTTCACCTGTAATTTTATACTCGGTTCACCCACAACCAGGGCTACGTCCAGCTCTCCAGCCAAATTCCAATTGGTTCCACTAGAATAGATGTTTTACGCGACTCACACTCTTACACCTATTCTAACTCTCCACCAAGAACCAAATTCCAGCTCTTGGAAACCTCTGCAACCAAATTCCAACTAGCAGAGAAACCAAGGCCCAAATTCCAGTGCACCACACACAAGAACCAAATTCCAGCTCTTGCTTTAACCTTTCCACCAAGAACCAAATTCCAGTTCTTGGAAACCTCTCGCAACCAAATTCCAACCATAGAGAAACCAAGCGCCCAAATTCCGTGCACCACACACAAGAACCAAATTCCAGCTCTTCGCTTTAACCTTTCCACCAAGAACCAAATTCCAGCTTCTGGCAACTTTCTACAACAATGCAGTAAAACTTGTACCCAAATTCCAGGTACAAAACAAGACAAATGAATGAATAGAAATTTAAAAGAAGAAACAAAGAAAGCTCAAACCGGATTACACCAATCCACAATGCTTTCTTCTTCAAAGAAATGCAAAGTGCCTCAAGAAAGATTTCAAAAGAAGTTCACAAAAACAGCTTGTGTATCTTTCTTGAAAAATGCTAATAGTTGTTTGTATTGATTGCTTGAATTGTGTAAAAACTGATATTCAATCTGTTGTTTCAAAGTTTCAAGCAAAACTGCTTTTAAAGAGAATTTTCAAATCACTGCATTAATTAATCTGTTGAAAGTTTGTTTTAATATGTTGAAATAGCTGCTACAATCTGCTAAAAGTCCTTTCAACCCATTAATGCGTTCTTGATCTTTAACGAAAATGTTTTAGTTGATACGACCACGTTTTTATCAGCTTAAAACGCTTTACAAACATTTTGAAAGTATAAAACAATCGATTGAATCGCGTATTAATCGATTGATTTGTTTAAAAACCTTCTTATAAAACTTTCCAAGTTATTTTAGCCGATATAAAGTCGCTTTCAATCGATTGAAAAACTGCACATATATTTTCAAGTCATTTTAATCGATTGAAAGTTCGCTTTAATCGATTGAAAAGATTTTCTAAGTTATTTTAATCGATTGAAATACGCTTTAATCGATTGAAATAAGTCTGATCGGTCATAATTCAATTCTGATCGATCATAACCAACTCTGATCGGTCATAATCTCATTCTGATCGATCATCCTGACATCCAAAGTGATTTTAATCGATTGAAACGTGTTTTAATCGATTAAAATAATTTGATCGCACATATTTAAGATCTGATCGATTATATTGCATTCTGACCTATTATATTCGAATTCTAATCTGTCATAAAGAGTTTTAATCGATTAAAAGAAGTTTGTATCAATTAAAATATTGTAAAAACACTTTTTAAAACATTCTAAGTGTTTTAAATTGATTCTTTCAAACCTCAGTATCGCTTAATAACTTGTTTAAGAAAATTCTTTGCCAAAATGCTTTTGTTTTTTATTTGTTAAAAACTGCTTTTGAGGCATTTTGCAAGATGAGTGAAGAAGCATTATGCAGTTGGAAAAGGTAAAGTGGTTTTACCTAAGCTTTCGCTTAGACACACTAAGTCTTCAGCTCCTTTGTTCTCGAGTGACTTGTTTGACAGCTGCAGAGTTGACCCTTGACTTTATTTTTGACTTCATCAAATCAATGAGATCTTTGCTAGGATCACTTTCAACATTTAGTAAGAAAAGAAGCAGATAGTAAGAATAGCATTCTTTTGTAATTTTAGGGAAATGTGTGCCCTAAAGATGCTCTGGGGACTGGCATACCCCGAGGAGTGATCTCTAATAGTCACTAGGTTTACATCCCTTAGAATCGAAGAAGGACACCTAATGACTAACGCTACCTTTTGCGCTAATACCCCTCCTTTTCGAATACCATCTTCGAGGGGTAAGACTTCCCTATTTTCCGTATGGTTTGATTTTTCGTGGGTCGTACTCCTAAACCATACTTTAGCGGGTTATCCTTGAAATCTGGTGGCTCTCTTATTCCTTGAGCATTCTTTCCGAGCCCCTGTCCTGGGCGATATCCATATCTTTTCATCATATGGGCCACCTTCATGTTACTGGGGAGTCTTTCTATGTTGGCAATTTCGAGTGCTTGAAAAGATGTTTCAAGAGCCTCTTCAGCCTCTTCGAGTATTGACAAGTATAGGATCAGAGGTCTCCCCTTAACAGGTGGTACCAATACCGGCGGATTGGTTAAACATGCTTTGATTTTATCGAATGCTTGTTGGCACTCTTCATTCCATATCGTTGGTTGATTTTTGCGCAATAGTTTAAAGATGGGTATACATTTATCTGTCAACTGCGCGATGAAACGGACAATGTAGTTAATCCGGCCCAGAAAGCCCCTGACCTCCTTTTCCGTGCTTGGTGGAGGCATTTCCAAACTTGCCTTGGTTTTATCAGGGTCCACTTCTATTCCTCTTTTGCTGACAATGAACCCTAATAGTTTTCCTGAGCGTACTCCGAAAGTACATTTTGCCGGGTTTAGTTTGAGTTGATGCTTTCGGAGCCGGTCAAAGAGATTTTTGAGATATTGAATGTGGTCCATCTCATTTCTGGACTTGGCAATCATGTCATCCACATATACCTCTATTTCCTTGTGGATCATGTCATGGAACAATGTGACCATAGCCCTTTAATAGGTGGCCCCTGCATTCTTGAGTCCGAAGGGCATTACGCGGTAGCAAAAAGTGCCCCATGGTGTAATGAAGGAGGTTTTTTCCCTGTCCTTGACAGCCAGTTTAATCTGGTTATATCCCGTGTACCCATCCATGAAAGAGTAAAGTGTATTGGTAGCGGTATGGTCTACCAACGTATCTATATGCGGTAGGGGAAAGTCATCTTTTGGACTTGCTTGATTGAGGTCCCTATAATCCACGCATACCCTGACTTTTCCGGTCTTTTTGATGACAGGTACTATGTTGGCCAACCATTCTGGGTATTTGGAAACTACCAGGAAATTGGCGTCCAGTTGCCTTTGTACCTCTTCCTTTATCATTAGGGACCAGTCGGGTTTGATTCTTCTGAGCTTTTGCTTCACAGGTCGGAACCCTTCCTTTAATGGCAATCTATGCTCCACTATACTCGTGTCAAGCCCAGGCATGTCATGATAAGACCAAGCGAACACATCTATATATTCCTTTAGAAGCCGTATCAATCCCTTTTTGATGCTACCTTCCAATTGGGTGCCGATATTTATCTTTTTCTCATCGTCCCCTTCTCCAAAATTAACAGTTTCTGTCTCTTCTTGATGCGGTTGTATAATGTGTGCTTCTTTTTCCAGCATTCTTTGCATGTCCGGAGAAATGGTTTCCTGCTCACTGTCGGACTCGACCCATTCGCTTTTGGTTTCTGGGGTCCACAGAGATTCATCAATCACAGACATGATGTGTTTTAGGTTCTGTTTTAGTCTTAGATTTTATTATTCAATTATTTTTTGAGAGAATAATAAATGAAAGAGGGAAAAGAATGAATATGACAGAATGCCTCATGTATTAAAGAAATGAAAGTTTATGTACAAGCCCTTTTAATCCGGGTTCCTGCGGCCATGGGCGGGGACCGCAGGAAATACAAGAGAAAGCTAAAAAAAACTAGGGCTGATCCTCCCAGTCCTCCCTCTCTGCTACTCTGGCTTCGATAAGGGTTTGGCGTCAACATCGGGAGCAGAGGTATCAAAAGTTATCCACCCGACGTCTATTAATTCTTGGACCCGATATTTAAGGGTTAAGCAATTTTCTGTCGAGTGTCCGAGTGAGCCCGAGTGGTAATCACATTTCTCGTTCGGTTTGTACCACTTGGGGTAGGGAGGCTCCATCTGCTTTTTGGGAGGAACGCAGGTTAAGAGTTTGGCCTCCAACAGCTGTGGCAGCAGCTTTCCATAGGAAGTGGAGATTGGAGTGAACTTCCTCTCTTTCTTACGAGGCTACCTAGCCGCTTGTGGGCGTAAGAAGGAGTGGCGAAGTTGATTACATGCACAGCTTCGTCCTTCTTCTGCCATCGTGTTTTCGAACGAGACACCAGCCTTGGGAAGATCGTGCTATCTTCCCACTCCTCAGCCCCTCGCTCTACTCTTTCACCCACAAGTGAGGATGTCTCGAAAAAGGTTGGAGGTACCGGCTATTGCCTTGTCGTAGTACGCTCCGGCCAGCTGAATCTATGAACATAGCCACTGTCTCCTTATCCGTAAAAGGAGGCTCTATTTGGGCGGCCATTTCCCTCCATCTTTGGGCGTATGCTTTAAAAGGTTCGTCGTTCCTTTTGCTCAGAGTCCTGAGATCTGACCTGTCAGGGGTCAGATCAATGTTGTATCTGTTAGAAAAGTAGGCTGAGATCAAGAGGCGGGGTGAATTGATCTTTAAAAGTTTTTCGCAAATAACAGATTATCTAATTCAAAAATTAAGAATTCATATATGTTCTTGAATTACAAAGCTATCAATCAATATAAATGCAGCGACAGAATTAAAATAGAGAAAGGTTAAGAAAGATATCACCGGTGTTTTATACTGGTTCACCCAATACCAGGGCTACGTCCAGTCTCCAGCCAAATTCCAGCTGGGTTCCACTAGATCAAATGTTTTACAGATTTACAATCTTACACTTAATCTACCTCAAGAACCAAATTCCAATTCCTCGCACTCAACCTCTCACCAAGAACCAAATTCCAGCTTCTTGATAACCTCTACAACCAAATTCCAATCGAGAGAGACCAAGCGCCCAAATTCCAGTGCACCAACACCTAACCTTTCACCAAGAACCAAATTCCAGCTCTTGACAACCTCTACAACCAAATTCCAGTTGCAGAGAAACCAAGTGCCCAAATTCCAGTGCACCAAACAATACAAAAAGAATGTAAAGAAATGAAAAAGAAGAAACTAGAATGCTCAAACCAGCTTTATGCAATTGCTCGTAAGTGTTTCTTCTTCAAAAGAAATCAAGTTGCCTCAAGAAAGATTTTCAAAGAATTCTCAAAAACTCGATGCGAATCTTTCTTGAAAAGAGTGCTAAAGTTTGCTTGATTGGTTGCTCAAGGATGTGTAAAACCGATATTCAATGTCCGTTTTAAAAAGTTTAAGCCAAACTGCTTTTTATAGAAGATTTTCAAAACTCACTGGTTTAATTAATCCGTTAAAAGATTCTTTTAATCTGTTAAAGTGCAGCTTTAATCGTTAAAACTTCTTTTAATCCATTAATACGATCTTGATTCTTTAACAGATTTGTTTTAACTCGATACGACAACGTTTATATCAATTAAAACACTTTACAAAAAATCTTCTAAGTTGATTTAATCGATTGTTTTGCAATTCAATCGATTGAAATACCTGCAAAACTTTCTTGTAAAACTTTTCAAGTTATTTTAACCGATAAAAATAAGTTTTAATCGATTAAAACGCTGTGTAGAAATTTTCTAAGTTGTTTTAATCGATTGAAACGTGTTTTAATCGATTAAAAAGTTCTGATCGGTCATAACTCAATTCGATCCATCATATCCGATTCTGATCGGTCATAATTGTATTCTGATCCATCATCCCGAACTCCAAGTGGTTTTAATCGATTAAAATCAAGTTGTATCGATTAAAATACCGTAAAAACACTTCTCTGAACATTCTAAGTGATTTTAATCGTTTATTTCAAAACTGTTTCAGCTTAAAAACTTGTTTAAGAAAGCTTTTGTCAAAATACTTTGTTTTTAATTGTTTAAAACATTTTTAGAGGCATTTTGCAAAATCTTTTAAGTGAAGAAACCTCATGCAGCAGAAAAGATAAAATGATTATACCTAAGCATAGCTCGAAGACACACTAATTCTTCTACTCTTTTTCTTAGTGACTTTTGTCCATTGCAAAGTTGCTTTTGACTTCATCAAATCAATGAGATCTTTGCCAAAGTATTTCAATAAGATCTTCATCACTTTCAGCTCTCCCCTATTTGATGAAGACAAATACCACTTTTAAAAAAAACTCGCAAAAGAAGTCACTTGATAATACAGATTTAGTGAGTAATCAAAATGAATTATCTTCCTATTTCTCCCCTAAATTGTTGCTCCCCTAAATTAATAGTTATTTTTCCCTTTAAATTGATCAAAAGTAAAAGCAACTATTTCTCCCCTTTTGACTTCATCAAAAAAATAGGGAATAGAAGAGAAACAATGCATAGGTATGTATTGAAAAGATTTTGAAAATAGAAAAAATGAAAAAATACGATACTTTACTCATGTAAAGATCAATCAAAGTTGATTCAAACTTATCTTCATTAACACGTTTGTAATGAATACAATTAATACGTGTAAAGATAAGGGAATCACGCTTTAGTAGCATGTTACAAGAACAACCATTAACTAAAGCCTTTAATTTTTCTTTCCAGAATAAAAATCAATTAAAAACAGGATAAAATCGATTAAAAGGTTTTTGTTTAATGATTTTAATCGATTGAAATAAAGGTTTAATCGATTAAAACAGTGAAGGACTTTGAAATATATAACATAAGTGCATTTAATCGATTATTTCGACATTTAATCGATTAAAATAGTAGGGAAAAATGTTGTATAAATTCTTTTAATCGATTTAAAAGATTTTTTTATTGAGTAAAACACTCAGTTTTGAAAACTAAGCAATGTTTGATGCGAATTTCTCACGCCTAATCTTAGTGGATATTTTATAATACTGATCAGCTAGAAGAATGTTTAACAATAATATCAACTTCATCGATTAAATTTTAACTAATAAATCCATCAAAATCAGAATAAAATCTTATTTAGCTAATTTAACTGATGTAAGCTAGTTTGTAAAGATTTTAATCGATTGATACGAAGTTTTAATCGATTATTTTGTTATGAAAAGTGTTTCCTTTAATCAATTTAATCGATTAATTCCATTTTGTATCAACTAAAACTCTCAAGGATCTATTTTGAATTCTATCTATTCTAGTTTGATTCGAATTAAACCTACATTATATTAATTCAAAGCTAGAGAGATTGTGCTTGGTATATAACCAGTAATATTACAGACCCAGAAATTTAGAATAAGCATAAAAAGAAATAAGCAATAAAAGATGAGAAGGGATAAGAAGGGACCCTTTCTGTCCAAAAAAAAAAAACTCAATCATCCAGTTGCCTTGGTTCCACAATAACATCTGAAACTCTTTCAGAATTATTGAAAGATCCTCTTGTTGGTTTGTTGTTAGGGATGCCAGATCATCAGTATAAAATTGATCCCTGTACTGCCAATAAAACACACATACCCCGTGCCAATCTTTCCATTCAATTCTTGAATTTTTGTCTCAGATTTGTCTCCTTACAGTATCACCTCGTGACCTTGATGATTAAAACGAGTTATCAATGTTGCACAATTCCAATGAATTTCACCACGAGTCTTGAACCAATGCATGCCCAAAATTATTCCAAATGTATTGCTAGGTAATACCAAGAGATTTAATGTAAACGTGTGTTCATTGAATCTCCAAGTTATCTGTTCACACTTCCTAAAGTTTTAAGAGAAAATGTAGACATCTGCAGCTTGAATTATGTCTATGTTGATCTAATTTGTCACCACATAACCTACCGAATCGGTAGTTGCTAAAACAAACACCTAAAGCTTCAAACTGGTTGTAGAATGACCGGAGTTGACCATGTTCTTGTATATCTTGTTTGTGTTTCCGAATTGGACTCTTGTTTGCAGCGAAGTCTTGCAAGATGCATACCTTCTTACAGAGACTGTGGTTTATGAATTCTCACAGATTTTTCCAGTTTAGTTTCCATACCAAATATTCTCCCAAATCTTCCTCTTGTTACAATCTTACTAATTCAACAATATCCTCAAAAGCACGATCATGAAATTGATATGACATATCTTGTGAAATTTGTTTCCAAGATTTATTCTTGAAACTGGGTTGATGCATGTAATGTCGTTGTCATGAAAAAGCCTTTCCATCCATGGATAATAGCAATAACTTTTCCAAATTATGCCACTAGTCTAGTTTCCAATTCAAAGATTTGTTCAGTCTTTGCTTTCCAGTTAAAGATTTTTTGCCATTGAAAGGAAATTGGATGTTCTATAATAGACTACTCGAATTGGACATGTCTGAAACTCATTCGGCAATATTCATGATTGTCTGGCCGCCATTTATGACTGTAATGGAAGAAACTAAATTCTCTAATGTATACTACAGTGAATCAATGATATGTATGCAGCATAGATTTGAGAGGAGATTTTGAAAATATGAACACAGAAGAAAGATGATAAGTTGATAAGTTCAGAACCTGGTTTGATGAAGAAACGGATTTCAAATTTTTGAAATTCAAAGAGACAAAACTGCAATGTTTCAGCTTTAACTGCCATTGTCCCCTTTACCAAAGACAGAGGCACAAATTTCTGGACGTTGGGCACATCAGTTATTTTGTTCTTGGGAATATGTTTGACTCGGTCAAAGAAATTTTAAAAGAATTATGCAGATTTTGATTACCATAAAAACTTGGGATTTTGAATTTGGTTTGCTTACCAATCTTTAATTGGATGTTATAAAACTAATTTTCAGAAACAAATCAATCGATTAACAAATTGATTAACCTATTAATTTGATCTTTTAATATTAGGTTTGAAATTGTTACAATGAAGTAATCGATTATTTCATAAAGGAATCGATTGTTTCTTGTTAATAAAATGATAACGAGAATTTAAATCGATTAAGACTAAAAAGAATCGATTAAATTTTACATCTTAGTATTTTTAGTTGATATAAATTCTTTTTAATCGATTAAAACAGCTAAACTCAAAACCTAAGAACGTTTCAATCGATTAATTCGACATTCCAATCGATTAAAATGGTACAGACAGATTTTCTGATATCCTCTGTAAGTTATTTTAATCGATTAATACTGTTTTATATCAATTAAAACAATCAGTTTATGAAAACAGAACCTGATTCGCTGCTTTGAACATCAAGGGACTCCTAGATTTTGTTCCTGCAAAACAAATTTAACATGTTTCGGTACCCTTTATAATTACTCGGGTCCAATCAGAGTTATTTGAAATGACTTTAACTTTGGAATCCATTTCATTCTACCTTTAGGAATAGCATACTTTTTAATTCTACAAGTATTTTACTCGAATGACCTCTTTTCATGCAGGAAAAACATTTAATCACAGAGTATGATTTCCTATTTACATTTGTTTTTCTAACTTTCATTCTAGATTTAAATCCTATGCCAGATTTGTCAAAAATTAGTTTTTGTGACCCAAGTAAAACGTCAAGATTAGCTTGACCTTGTGTAAATCTTGAAACGGTTTGTGATAAAAAATCAATTTTCTTTTGTAATTCTGAAAAATTATTACAGGGTTTATTACATGCACAATCAGAATTATCATGAATTAATTTTAAGAAATCACAATCAGTTTCATCTTCAAGAATTCTCTTTTCAAGAGAGTCTACTTTATTTACTAGCCAATTATTCAATCCTTTTAGCCTATCATTTTCTTTTTGTAGTTTCTTAGCCTCTTCATGCATTTCATTAAATGCTTCTTGAATGAATTATAATCCACTAAGTTTGAAGAAGAATTAGAACTTACATTGCTGGATTGAAGATTTTGATTTGTCATTAGACACAGGTTGGCTTCTTCATTATCAGAATTGTCTGTTGATGAAGTGTCATTGTCATCCCATGCTACATAGGCTCTTTTTACATCTGCTGTCCCTTCATGAGTAACCTCAAGAACATCCCACATCTCCTTGGCAGATTTGCATTGGGATACCCTGAAAAACTCATCCATGTTAAGTGCAGAAGTAATAATATTTTTAGCAGTGCAATCATTTTGAACTTTTTTCTTTTCCTCATCATTTAGACTGGACCATTCTTTTTTTGTAATTAAAGGGCCATTAGAAATTACATCCCAAACATTTCTATCAATGGATTCAATAAAGACCTTCATCCTAATTTTCCAAAAAGGATAATTTGTTCCACAAAATAGTGGAGGTCTTTTAATAGAAGCTCCCTCAAAAAATGGTAACCTGTTTTCAGCCATGGATCGAAGAACTTGAATAACTTTCAAGAACCTCGCTCTGATACCAATTGTTAGAAAAGTAGGTTGAGATCAAGAGGGGGGGTGAATTGATCTTTAAAAGTTTTTCGCAAATAACAGATTATCTAATTCAAAAATTAAGAATTCATATCTGTTCTTGAATTACAAAGCAATCAATCAATATAAATGCAGCGACAGAATTAAAATAGAGAAAGGTTAAGAAAGATATCACCGGTGTTTTATAATGGTTCACCCAATACCAGGGCTACGTCCAGTCTCCAGCCAAATTCCAGTTGGGTTCCACTAGATCAAATGTTTTACAGATTTACAATCTTATACTTAATCTACCTCAAGAACCAAATTCCAATTCCTGCACTCAACCTCTCACCAAGAACCAAATTCCAGTTCTTGATAACCTCTACAACCAAATTCCAGCTCTTGATAACCTCTACAACCAAATTCCAACTGCAGAGAGACCAATGCCCAAATTCTAGGCACCAACACCTAACCTTTCACCAAGAACCAAATTCCAGTTCTTGACAACCTCTACAACCAAATTCCAGCTGCAGAGAAACCAGTGCCCAAATTTCAGGCACCAAACAATACAAAAAGAATGTAAAGAAATGAAAAAGAAGAAACTAGAATGCTCAAACCAGTTTATGCAATTCTGCTGTAAGTGTTTCTTCTTCAAAAGAAATCAAATTGCCTCAAGAAAGATTTTCAAAGAAATTCTCAAAAATTGATGCGAATCTTTCTTGAAAAGAGTGCTAAAGTTTGCTTGATTGGTTGCTCAAGGATGTGTAAAAACTGATGTTCAATGTCTGTTTTAAAAAGTTTAAGCCAAACTATTTTTATAGAAGATTTTCAAAACTGCTGGTTTAATTAATCTGTTAAAAGATTCTTTTAATCTGTTAAAAGTGCAGTTTTAATCTGTTAAAACTTCTTTTAATCCATTAATACGTTCTTGATTCTTTAACAGATTTGTTTTAACTGATACGACAACGTTTATATCAATTAAAACACTTTACAAAAAATCTTCTAAGTTGATTTAATCGATTGTTTCACAATTCAATCGATCGAAATACTGCAAAACTTTCTTGTAAAACTTTTCAAGTTATTTTAACTGATAAAAATAAGTTTTAATCGATTAAAATGCTGTGTAGAAATTTTCTAAGTTGTTTTAATCGATTGAAACGTGTTTTAATCGATTAAAAAAGTTCTGATCGGTCATAACTCAATTCTGATCCATCATATCGTATTCTGATCGGTCATAATTGTATTCTGATCCATCATCCTGAACTCCAAGTGGTTTTAATCGATTAAAATCAAGTTGTATCGATTAAAATACCTGTAAAAACACTTCTCGAACATTCTAAGTGATTTTAATCATTTATTTCAAAATTGTATCAGCTTAAAAACTTGTTTAAGAAAGCTTTTGTCAAAATACTTTGTTTTTAATTGTTTAAAACATTTTTAGAGGCATTTTGCAAAATCTTTTAAGTGAAGAAACCTCATGCGATGAGAATTGATAAAATGATTATACCTAAGCATAGCTGAAGACACACTAATTCTTCTACTCTTTTATCTTAGTGACTTTTGTCCACTGCAAAGTTGCTTTTGACTTCATCTTTGACTTCATCTTTGAATTCATCAAATCAATGAGATCTTTGCCAAAGTATTTCAATAAGATCTTCATCACTTTCAGTATCAGTAACGACGGAGAAAAGCGTCAGCCAGTTATTTCCATTTCTGGACCTGCCCTCTTTCCAGCTGCATATACCAATTGAGAGTTGTGTCTGCCAGACTCTCCTGGAAGCAGTGGATCAGGAGTTTCTCATTCTCGGCGTGTGCGGCTATCTTACGACAATACATCGTAAGATGGATCTTTGGGCAGGTCATCCCGGCATACTTGGGGAAGTCCGGGATTTTGAATTTGGGAGGGAAGTGGATATTCTTCGCCAGGCACATGTCCGCCACCTCCTTGACATCAAAGTTGTGTCCCTCTACCGCCTTCAGCCTTTCCTCTAGGGCGGAAATTTGTTGTTTGGACACCTCTGGGGTGAGGATGCGCGCAGTCTTAACATCCTTTCCATCGTAGAAGTATTCTTCTTCTTCTTCCTCTTCGTGGCGAGAGGCGTGTTCTGTTTGGGCCTCGCCCTTGTTTTGACCCTGGCGCACGACCTCCATCAGTTGGGCCACTTGCTCGCGAAGGGTATTGACCTCTGCAGTGAGCTTTCGGTTTTGTTCCTCTAGGTTCTCCATTGCTCTAGCCTTTTACGCACGAGTTCGGATGGGGAGAGGACCAGCCACTTTCTAGAATGCCCGAAAGAAATTTATTAATGCATGTTGAGTGTCGAACTAATATGTTTATGTATGAGAGATCCTGTTTAAATGATGCTAAATGTGCTCTCACTTTTTATTTTCTCTCTTGGTATTTCTTTACTCATGATATGATGTAATATGGATGATATGACTTTGTCAAAATTATTTCTAGAAATTTTTTGATTTATTATTATTTATTTTGGATTTATTTATTATTATTATTATTTTTATAGCTTTTTATCTCTTCTGTCGGACTGCGTGGCTACTTAGCTTACAAAGAACCTGAAACCAGGCTAGCTAAAAGGTAGACTGTCCGAGATAAAAATATGGCTTTATGCGAAAGAATAGTTAGCGTCCCTTATCTCTTCTGTTGGACTGCGTGACTACTTAGCTTACAAAGAACCTGAAACCAGGCTAGCTAAAAGGCAGGCTGTCCGAGATAAGGGCGTTTATTGCAAAAATATTTTTTGTGATTTTCTGTTGTTTGGTTATGCTATGCAAAAGACAAATGCAGCAAACAAATGTACACACAATTCGATCATCCACGAACAGGTGAGAAGTCATTTTTAATCACGAGGTAGGGTTTTCCTGCAGAAAAGTGCATAGGCAAAGGTAGGTTCTAACTGTTCTCACCAAGGCTAAGGCCCCCAAGGTGCCCCCATTATAGGGTCCCCACTCTCCAGCCTTCCGACCATGCTTAGCACTAAGGCCATAGTCAGTCTTTGTGCCAAAAGAGGAAGGTTATCACCTTGAGTGGTGGTTTCCGATCACACTGGTGGGCACAAGGCCATCACTACAGTGAACCGTACCTGCCACCCACTCCCTATGGATTTCTCACTTGCCCCTGGGTATAGAGGGAACTGTTGTGTGCAAGGGTTTGTGTACAGTTTGTATTTCAAACAATTGCGCAAGAATAAACAGACAACAGTTATTAAAGCCAAACAATAAAAACATGTTATAATACAAGGTAGGGTAAAAGCGTAATTTTCTTGGTTTATTTACTTTTAAGCTGGCCCATCACTAAATGGGATCAACTCTCTAGGCTTCCCCAGTGGAGTCGCCATCTTTTGCCGCCGTCAAAACGAGGCGGTCGGAGCGACGCGATTGTTTTGACTTTCCATTTTACGTGTTTTTATTGGTGTGGTTACAACGCCTTTAGGTTGTCCGAAAACCGAGCTGAACCTAGAGGCGAGGTTGTCGAAGGGGTGTTCTTGGGTTGTCCGATAACCGGGATAACCCAAGAGCTGGTTTTTGAAGGGTTCATCTGGAGTCGCCACCGATGTTTTTACCGGAAACATCGGAAAAGGAGTGAAAAGGCGTTGGTTTTGGAAAAACCAACTTTGGTCATTAGAACCAGAGTTGGGTAAGGGAGTTAGTTACGCGTAAAGGAAGTGTTAGTTCCTTTACGATGCCCCTTTCGGATTCCCTATGATAGGCCAGCTATTTTAAAATAAATAATCCGGTGAAAAATACGTTTTTACCCTTTTATTTGCGGAATTTAAAGAATATGACTGCATGGCCCTATATCTATTGCATAATTGAAATAAAGCAGTAAAAGAGAGAGAGAGAGTGTAGAAACCTCCGAGGCACGCTTTTTATTAATTCTTTAAAAATTTGGCTGCTTTTTGGCAGCCCTTTGCTCTTTACAACGCCAGAATCTCTCAAAAACGCTATAAAAAGCTCTAGAAAACACTCATAAACTCCGGAAATGCTTCGGAGGGGTTCTAGAGAGAGAATTTGAAGAGATTTCTAGAGAGAAGGAGGAAGAATTGTGTGAAAATGAGGGGAATGAGGTCCCTATTTAAAGGGATTCGCGCCTGTTAGGTCGAGACGGCCGTCTCGCCAAACGAGACGGCGGTCTCACCTTTCGCGAGTGGCGAGACGGCCGTCTCTCCAAAAGAGACGGCGGTCTTGCCACCTTCACAAGGCGAGACGGCGGTCTCAAATCCGAGACGGCGGTCTCAAATCCGAGACGGCGGTCTTGACCCTAAAAGGTGAAAATCCTTATTTTGATGCCAAAAATCCCTCCTATCCTAGTGTGGGGCCTAATAGTCTCTCCTAGTGGCTTCTTAGGTTTCATCCATCTTCGAAAAGGAGGTCTTCTGGTCTTTATTATGAGGTCGGGCAAGATTTGGGGTCTACATCGGCTAACCAGGTGAAGGGGGGGGGGGGCAGCTGTAGACCCTAAATCTTGTCCGGCCTCAAAATAAGAGCAGAAGACCTATTATTCAAATATGGATGAAGACTAAAAAGCCACTAGGAGAGACTATTAGGCCCCATATTAGAGTAGGAAGGATTTTCTATACAAAAATAAGGATTTTTGCCTTCAGGGGTCGAGACCGCCGTCTCGCTTTTCGGGACCGCCGTCTCGACCAATGGTAAGTCGAGACCGCCGTCTCGACCAATGGTAAGTGGAGACCGCCGTCTCACCACTTTCCATTGGCGATACCCCCCTCCCATTTGGCGAGAAGGCCTTCTCACCACTTGGAAATTCGAGACCGCCGTCTCGCCATTGATTCAAGTCGAGACCGCCGTCCCGAATGGCGAGATCGTCGTCTGGACCTTGCCAGTCGAGACTGCCGTCTCGACCTGATAGGCGCGAATCCCTATAAATAGTGAGCGCTCTCCCCTTCATTTGACACAGTTATTCCACCTTCCCTTCTACAATTTCTCAAAATTCTTCTCCTAGAGCCCCTCCGAAGCATTTCCGGAGTTTCTCATTGTCTAAGAAAGTTTTTATAGCGTTTTCGAGAGCGATTTCAACGTTGTAAGAGCGAAGGGCTGCCAAAATGCACCCTACTTTTCAAGAGAATTAATCAAAAGCTTGCTCCAAAGGTTTCTTCACTCTCTCCCTCTCTTTAACTATCTTTTTCTTCATGTTAAATTCCGTAATAGATATTAGGGCCATGTAGTCATCATTTTAATTCCGCAAATAATAGGGTAAAAGCGTCATTTCAAAAGTTTATCTATAAAATAACTCGCCTATCATAGGGAACCCGAAAGGGGCATCGTAAGGGAACTAACACTTCCCTTACACGTAACTAACTCCCTTACCCAACTCTGGTTTTAATGACCAAAGTTGGTTTTCAAAAAACCAACGCCTTTTTTCCCCTTTTTCGATGTTTCCGGTAAAAACATCGGTGGCGACTCCATAAGAACCCTTTCAAACTTGTTCTTAGGTCAGCCCGGTTATCGGACGATCTAAGAACACCCTTTCGAAAACTTTGCCCTTAGGTTCAGCCCGGTTATCGGACGACCTAAAAGCATTGTAACTTCACCCATAAAAACGTGAAAAATGGAAAGTCGGAACCATCGTGTCGCTCCGACCCCCTCTTTTTGACGGTGGCGACACGGTAATGTGCCATGGAATCGATTGGTGGGTGAAGGAGTTAACCCTCTTGCCCGGTTGTCCTTCGGATGCTTCTCTTGACGTGGTAGCCGACCCTTGGGATGATGAAAGTAGTCTGACGTTGTCTTCAGGATGCTTCCTTGTTGCGGAGGCTGACCCTTCGGAGGATATGTGTGAAGCTTCAGGATGCTCCTTTGATATGGTAGTTGAACCTTTGGCTGATGAAGAAAGTTTTTTTCCTCGGGATACTCCTTCAATGCGGTAGCTAACCCCTTGGGTGGTGTGTGTGACGCTTTAGGATGCTCCTTCGATGTCATAGCTGACCCTTTGGTTGATGATATATAGGGAACCTCAGGATGCTCATTCGAAGTGGTAGTTGACCCCTTGGTTTTGGTTTGATGCCTCAGGATGCTTCTTTGATGCGATAACTGACCCTTCGATTGATGTAAGTGAGTAGACTTTCTGTTTTCAGGATACTTCCATGCTGCGGAAGCTGACCCTTTAGACGATAAAAGTGGATTGCGTTTTCTGGATACCCCTTTGCAACGGGGTTGATCTTTCGGACGATGTGTGTAAATCCTGCCTTTAAGATACTCCTTTGCAACGGAGCTGATCCTTCGGGCGATGATAGCAAATTGTGTCTTCCGGATACTCCTTTGCAACGGAGATGATCCTTCGAAAGATGTGTGGATCTCTATCTTCTAGATGGCCCTTCTATGGTGGTTGATCCTTCTGATAGAGAAAGTGGTGGCGGCTTACTGCTCTAGCTTATGCATCGCTTCATGGGGAGTGATTTTCGTTCGAAAATGTATTTTTGGCTTTTTTATGTAGCCATCCGGCGTACCGGGGATTTTTGATTTTGTCCTTTCCATTAGCCATCCAACTCGTTGATTGCTGGAGATTTTTGATGAGTGCCTCTTAAGTAGGAAAGAATCCACTAGGGGATTTGTTGATTTTGACGGTGCCTCTGAATAGGTGAATGCTTCATCGGAAGTGAAGGCTTTTCAGTTTGTATTGTTTTGCCTCTGTATAGGCTGATATTCCTTCTGGGGGTGTTGGCTCTTTGGCTGCCATGTTTTGCCTATGCGTAGGCGAGCGACTAGCTGAGGATAAGTCTTTTGAAGATTGTCCTTGCGGTAGGCTTACTGGGGATAGACTCCTCTTTTTGGCGATCTGTTGGGGAATTTGTGCTTTCCTGGGGATCTAAATTCGGTAGCCCTCTGGGGGGAAATGGAGTCTTGCCTCCTGGATTATGTTGGTGATGGGCTTTTACAAAGCCTCATTGTCCTTTGGCGGGTGCAATGGAGAATGGATTGGGTATGCTTGATAACTCTTTGTGGCGATGATGTTGAATCGTGCGTAGATGTTTTTTGTTTGCCTCCGGAGTAGGCAATGATCCACTTGGGGATTGAACCTTTTCGTCGGCTTTGTTTTGACTGTAAAGAATGCCTTCTCTTTATTTGGTTGAAGGATGGTAGTTGGAGCCTTTGATTCTGGATGCTCTTATTTTTTTGTGGAGTTGCTTGATTGATGACGACTTGCTCTATTTTCTTGAGGGAGAGCCTTATTCGGGGACTGTGTTTTGGGTGCTTCCTGTTTTTCAATCGCAAACATGGAGCTAGTCTCCTTATGCATGATTATTAAAAAAGAGTCAAATTTTCATGATTTTGACAAAGTATTTTTGTGCGACTATTTGTGTGTGAATGTCTTAAATGCAATCTATTTTTTGATGCATTTAGAAAGTGACTGCCCTTTCTGTTTGTTGGATGCTCAAGAGTTCCCTTTTAATTTTTTGTTTTAGCCCTATTTTTTGCCTAGACCGCCCTTTTGGGGTTTTCGATCTAGCGGGTTGCCTTATTTTTGCCTAGGATGTCTTAGCGAGTTTTTTTCTTTTTATAATTGCCTTATCTTTTGCCTAGACTTCCCTTTGCGGGTTTTGATCTAGCAGGCCACCCTAATATTTGCCTAAGACTTTCATAGCAGGCATTTATTCTTTTTCATTTCTATTCTTATGCTTTCTTGTATTGGTTCTTTATGCATGCTTATGATTCATTAACACAGAGGCACTTTCATAATTTGGTCAAGAGAAAAGAAATGAAAGATAATTTTATTGATATGAACGAATGGTCTATTTTTTACAGAAACATTTACAGAGGAATTTAGAAGCATGGCTGGCCAAGGTTGGCTACACTGTATAGGCTATAAAAATCATGCCCCTGATACCTTCCCCCTGGTTCTCCTAGTTGCTTTAGTCGAGATGCTCGAGCCCGGAGTGAAGACTATGCAAAGCTTGCCTGCTTCTAGAAGGATGTTACCTTAGCCGCCTTGCGATATTCGGCTAAGGTAACCATTGCTCTTTTTATTTTTATTTTTTTTAAACCTCTAAGTTTTGCCTAGGACGTATCTTGTTGGTATCATGCAGTTGAATGTTGGCGTGTAAGGACAAAAACCAAGAGGGGGGTGAATTGGTTTCTTATAAAAATTAGGGTTTTAAAAATTTTTCCCGAATTTCACCGATTAAAATGCTTGTAAAGTAAAGAGATAAGGGAAAGAAGATTACACAAGTAATTTATACTCATTTGGATCAAAAGACCTTATGTCCAGTTGTTAATCACTCTAAAAGAGAATTAACGTTGTCACTATAATCATACTTTAAAACAGATTACAAATTACAAAAGATAAGGATTAGAAAACACCTCTCTTGAGTCACACAAGAGATGAAAACCTCCTTTGAATCCACAAAGGATGACGACAGCTTTTCCTAGAGACGACACAACACACAATCCACCAAGAAACCCACTCAGTGATTCTTATCGCTTCTAGCCCATATTAGGTTTCAAAAGCCCTTTTTTCTTCCCTACACAAAGTTCTCTAGCAATCACAGCTCTTAACTTTTATATGAAAAAGGTTGTATTGTTCAGAGAGCCATAGAGAACTTTAAATAGAGAGATTTAGGGTATGGGGAATAGGATTTTCGAAATAGGGAATAGATGCATCAAAAATAGGTCCAAAATTCGAATTTCAAAATCATAACAGACGCAGATAATTGATTATCCTAAGTGATAATCAATTATCATAGAACCATTTTCGCAAAGGAGTATTTTTGGACTAGGATAATCAATTATCCAATGAGAAAATCGATTATTCCAGTGTTTTTCAGAAACCCAGAAAGGTCAGGATAATCAATTATCCACTAAGATAATCAATTATTCTAGCAAGTTTTCCAAGACAATTTTTAAGTGGGATAATCGATTATCACAAAGTGGTTTTGTTAAAAAAATGAACCTTCAGTGGACAGACTATGTGCTGACTATCTTGGACTCTATTTTTACATACTCAAAAAGACAAAACAAAGCTATTACAAACAAATACAAATGATTAAAAGTCTTCAAGTCCTTTGTTCTTGAATCATCATCAAAATCTTCAGGCATCATACTCTTGTATATTCAACAATCTCCCCATTTTTGATGATGATCAAAATATGCTTTAAAGCCTCTTTGTAATAACCTGTTTTTTGACACAACTATCATAGAAAAAATATTAAAGCATACCAGCTTTAAAAATTTTCTCCCCCTATTTTATCATAATAAAAAAGAATAGAAGCTCCCCATGAATATACGCAAACAAAAATTATTATTTAAGACAAGTAAATATATATTACTAAAAGAACAGACACACTAAAAAATTTACAAGAATTTAGAATTCTTCGCTCTCATCACTATTAAATTGGGCATCGAATCTCCCTTCTAAATTTGATACATGCTCATCTACATCAGAAATATGATTTAAAATTTCATGATGACATTTAGCAGAAATAGAGAAGAAATTTTGCATTCTTTGATTCATACTGAAGATTATGTCCTTAATGGAAGAGCGAGGTTCAATATGAGTGCTAGATGAAGTTCCGGTGACAGGAATATCAGCAGCAAGCATCTCATCATCATCAGAATCTGGAGCGACCTCAGCCATATGGGGAGCATCATCTTTATGGACATAAATTCCATTAACATTAACCATCTGTAGCTGAGTGAGTCTGTTGTCAAGCATTAGATTTGAGTTTAGCGTAGGGTATATTTGCTCACCTTCAAGATTAATACCCTTATATTCTAGAATGCGGGAGATTAAAAGAGCATAAGGAATCCGAAAGGTTGGATGTCACTTGGCGTTGATCATTGTTAACGTAACAAGACTAGGCCAATCAATTGGCTCATTGTTCATGATCGCATGAATAATACGAAGATCTGCAGTAGAACACTAAGCATGATTTGTGTCTTGGGGACATAAGATCCACACAGTAAGATGAAGTAGCAGACGTTCCCCATTCTTTAGAGGACCAACAAGAAGTTGTCTGCCAATCTCCATGGCAGGATTGCAGAGGAATGAGCGATATGCTAGAATCCTGTTGAATTCATCCAGATCCGCTAGAACATTAACAACATCATCTCGAATGGGAAAGTGAGCTACGTTCTCCCATATATCATCATCAAGGATGATGGTTACACCCTTGACTCTAGAAGTAGCAATATGATCTCTATACTTAAAATGAGAATAGAATACCCGAACTAAATCCGGGTAATACGTACCCTGCATTTCAATAAAAGGAAGAACTCCTTGTTACTCAAGAAGATTTGGAAATTTGAATCCCCTGTCTATGAATTGATCTCCAATGAGGTATTTAGGAGTAATAATACCCCTTTCTTTCTAGAAATTTAGATACTCTTGCCTCCCTTCTTCATCTGAAATCCACCCTTCAATTGATTTTGGGCGAGGTTGAGAAGTAAGAGCAGTTCTTCTCTTTGTCGAGATCTTTCTCCGGGAAGATGAAGCCATTTAGAGTGAATAGAAAGAAGGAAAAGTGAAAGTTTTGAAGTTTTGAGAGAAACAAAAGCTTTGAGGGAGACAAAAAAACGCAAAATAAGCTTTGAATTTATGCAAAACTTTTGAAGAGAAACTTGGAAGTATTTGAATTTGATTTTGAGTCCTCTTATATATAGGAAATACTTCTAACAACTATAAACGGCTAGTTTCACAAGAATTAACGCAAAAAGAGCCATTGCCAATGGCTATTTTGTCTCCAACGGCACAGAATAATTGATTATTTCCCAAGATAATCGATTATTTCTGCAACTGCTACCCAGAAATATGCATGGATAATCGATTATCAACTGAGATAATCGATTATCCGAGAGAAGTTTTACTATATTTGTGCACTGAATTACAGATAATCAATTATTAACCCAAATAATCGATTATTCCAGAGAGAATTTTCATGTATCACCCATTTAAGCAACAATAATCGATTATCATCCCAAATAATCGATTATTCCAGAGAGGCATGCATAATTGAAGGTCATTGAGGTACAAAATAATCGATTATTGCCTTGGATAATCAATTATTCCAGCAAGATATCATTTCGTGAAAATTTTTCAAAGATAAGATATTTCTAATATCCCTAAATCTCTCCTAAGTTCATAAAATCTATCTTTGGGAAGAGGTTTAGTAAAAATATCTTCTAATTGATGCTTGGTATCAACATATTCAATTTTACAATTACCCTTACTAACATTATCTCTTAAGAAATGATGTCTAATTTCTATATGCTTAGTTCTAGAATGCATAATAGGATTCTTAGTAAGGTTAATTGCACTTGTATTATCACACATCAAAGGAATGTTATTTAGAAAAATATTATAATTTTCTAGATGTTGTTTCATCCAAAGAATTTAAGCACAACAATTTCCAGATGCAATATAGATACACCTCAGTTGTAGATAATGCAACACAAGCTTATTTCTTCTTTTACTCCAATTTGATAATATCCTGACTTTAAATCAAATTTAGAGAAGATTAATGCATCATGTACTCCTTTTGTTAAATAATTCTAATTTGGTAATGGTCCAAAGTCTGCGAACCACTTTATAAACCATTTTGGAAATTTCAATGAGATCCCTCTTTTAAACTAGATGAACCATGAATGAGTTCCTGGATGTACTAATAATGCCTTGGTCCATGCTTCTATATAGTCATAATAATTATAAGCCTGAGGTTCAAAGGTTCTGGAAAAGTTATTGGTGCAATGGATGGGTTGATTCCATTCTTCGGGAGATAATACTTTCAAGATTTTTATTTTTGAAAAAAGAATACTATTTTGGCTGTTTCTGGTATGATATATTTCTACAGAATCAGTATCTACTAGTATAAACTCATAAAAGGTTCTGGTTTTTTCTGGGTTTATGGGACGATAATGGAAATATTTTGGAAAGAGGTTGTTTATTATTATTCTAGTGTTATCATAAATCCAAGCTTTTTCTAGAATAAGTATAGGAGAAGTTTCTGGTTTTTCTAAATACTCTTCTGGAATTTGTTCTTGATGGGTGTTGTTAATAAAGTCTTTTGGTCTGACGAGGATATTTTGGTATTGAAGAGGAGTAAATCTATTGGAGGTTTTGATCAAAATATTTTTTGAAGTACTGGGTATTTGTGGAGGAGTTTTTAGTATTTCTGCTAAGGTTGAATGGATTTTTGACTGTTTTTGAGGCGTTTGAGGCCTTAATAATATTGTAGTGGCTTCTTTTTGTAATCCCAGTGGGAGATTATATTGATCTTTTGTTGATGCTCCTTTTTGTGATCCCAGTAGAGGACCATATTGATCATTACTCAATGGCTTCGTGCTCATATTGAAGCCTGTAAAAATTCTCTTGTCAAGAAGTCTGGAAGAAAATTATTTTTTCCTTTTATATGCTCAATATCAAAATCAAAACATGATAATAATGATTGCCATCTAGCAAAAATATGTTTTGAAACCAAATTTTGAACATCTTTTGTTAAGACACTAGGTGCTGCTTTACAATCAGTTCGAATTAATTTTTTTTTATTGAAAACATCATCTTGAAATTTTTGAACACATAAAACTATTGAAAGAATTTCTTTTTTAATTATAGAATACTTTTGTTGTGAAGGATGCCAAATACCTGAATGATACCTAACCACTTAATCTTTTGAATTTTCTGAAAGTTTTTGTTTTAACCCCCCCCATAGCCTAGTTCTGATGCACTGTTTCAATTATTAAAAAGGCTTGTGGGTCTGGTATTCCTAGACAAGGGATTTTTTTAACTAATTCTTTAATTTTAATTATAGCATGTGTCATGTCTTCATTCCACGAAGGTGGGTTTTTCCTAAGTCTTTTAAATAATGGAGCACATATTATTCTAATGTTTGGAATAAAATCTGCTACATATTTTACACATCCTAAAAATCTTTGTAATTGTTGTTTGTCTTTTATTTCATTTGGAAATTTTGTTGTAAATTCTAAAGATCTTTATATATGAGTTATTGTATTTTGATAAATATCATAACCTAAAAGTCTTATTTTTGTTTGGAATATTTTCATTTTTCGAGTTGATACAACTAATCCATTTTCTTTCATTATTTTTATGAATATTTCTAGATGATTAATGTGTTCTGTAATATTCTTTGAAAAGATTAATACATCATCTAAATATACTATTGAAAATTTTATATAAGGAATAAAAATATCATTCATTATATTTTGGAATTCACTAGGAGCATTTTTTAATCCTTGTGGCATTACATTCCATTCGTAATGTCCAAAGGGTATGACAAAAGCGGTTTTATGTTTATCTTCTTCTTTTACTGCAATTTGATAATATCCTGACTTTAAATCAAATTTAGAGAAGATTAATGCATCATGTACTCTTTTTATTAAATCATTCTTATTTGGTAAAGGATATCATACTTTATTTAAAGGTTTATAATTGATTACTAATCTAGGAGCTCCCCTTTCTACTTCAGAAGCTTTCATAACATAAAACCCTGTACAACTCCAGGGTGATTTTGAAGGTCTAATTAATCCTTTATCTAAATATTCTTGCATTTCTTTTTTACAATATGCCAAATATTTATTATTCATTTGTATTGGTCTTCCTTTTGTGGGTATTTGTTTTTCATCAAAATTATCTATATAAGGTAATTCTATTGTATATTTTTTTCTATGCCAAAAAGTTGTTGGGTTTATTTCACAAATTTCTTTTTCTATTTTTTCTACATACGTTTTTATGGTTTTTTGAATGTTTGGACTATTAATCTGTTCTTCTATTATCTTAAATTTTATTTCTTTATTTATCATATTTATCTATTTTTTCTTTATATTAATTTGGGTTATTGATGATTCTTTTAAAAGATTTAATTCTCTAGTCCTTGGTGGTTTTATAAATTCAAAACAGATTTCTTTTCCCAAAGTATTAGTTATTAATCCTATTTCAGTTACTTGAAAAGGATATAATAATGTTAAAAATGGTGTTCCAAATATTACTGGAGTATTCATGTTTTTTATTAATACAAAGGAGGTATTATAACATATTTTTACATTTGATAACTTATATTGTATATGCATTTTTGATCCATTAGCACTTGTTACTTTTTCTAAAGTTTTTCATAATATTGTGTAGGAATTAATCCTTCTTGAATACAATTTACATCCGCTCCGGAATCAACTAAAGCTATTGTTTTAAATTTTTCTTCTTTTATAATTAAGGTAATTTCTAGATGCTATTTATGGGTAGTCATTAAGTGTCGCCGCCGTGAAAAAGAGGCGGTCGGAGCGACGCGATGGTTTCGACCCTCTTGTTTTTCGCGTTTGGTGATTACAACACCTTTAGGTTGTCTGATAACCGGGCTAAACCTAGGGGCGAGGTTTTCGAAAAGGCGCTCTTGGATTATCCGATAACCGGGCTAATCCAAGAGCTAGTTTTGGAAGGTTCTGTGGAGTCGCCACCAATGTTTTTACCGGAAACATCGGAAAAGGAAAAAAAATGCGTTGGTTTTCGAAAAACCAACTTTGGTCGTTAGAACCAGAGTCGGGTAAGAGAGTTAATTACGTGTAAAGGAAGTGTTAGTTCCTTTACGACGCCCCTTTCGGGTTCCCTATGACAGACCAGCTATTTAAAAATATTTAAACCGGTGAAAATTACGCTTTTACCCTTTTATTCTGCGAAATTTAAAATTATGACTACATGGCCCTAGTATCTATTGTATAATTTAAAATTAAAGCAATAAAAGTAGAGAGGGAGAATATAAACCTCCGAAGCACGCTTTTATATTAATTTTAAAAAAAAGAGGGTGCTTTGTGGCAGCCCTTCACTCTACACAGCGTCGGAAACTTCTCGAAACGCCAAAAGACACTCACAGAAACACTCAGAAGCTCCGGAAATGCGTCGGAGGGATTCTAGAGAGAGAAGCTTAGGTGATTTCTAGAGAGAAGGAGGAGAAATTGTGTGGAAATGAGGGAATGGAGCTCCCTATTTATAGTTTTTCGTGCCTGACAGGTCGAGACCGCCGTCTCGTCTGACAGGGTCGAGACCGTCGTCTCGTCAATTGGGACCGCCGTCTCGCCTTACCAAAGTGGCGAGACCACCGTCTCGCCATTCGCGGGTGGCGAGACCACCGTCTCGCCAAACGAGACGGCGGTCTCGCCACTTGCGTGAGGCGAGACGGCGGTCTCGATTTCGAGAAGGCGGTCTCGTCCCAAAAAGGCGAGAATCCTTTATTTTCGTGCTGAAAATCCCTCCTATCCTAGTATGGGGCCTAATAGTCTCTCCTAGTGGCTTTTTAGGCTTCGTCCATCTTCGAATAGGAGGTCTTCTACTCTTTATTTGGAGGTCGGGCAAGATTTGGGGTCTACAGCTGCCCCCCCTTTACCTGACTTGTCGGCTGTGGGCCTGTTGTGCCAGACAGATTGACAAGAAGGTAAAGGAGTTGACCCTCTTGCCCGGTTACCCTTCAGATGCTCCGTCTTTGCTGCGGATGATCCTCTGGGAAAATGTTGTGCGCTTCTGGGATGCTCCTTCTGACGGTAGCTGACCCCTTCGACTGATGAGTACGAACCCCCATCTGGTTTGACGAGTATGAACCCCCGTCCGGTAAGCCCCCTTTTGTAAGGCCCAATGAGTATACACCCCCATCTGGTGTTTGACGAGTATGAACCTCCGTCTGGTAAGCCCCCTTTTGTAAGGCCTGATGAGTATACACCCCCATCTGGTGTTAAGCCTCCGGATGCTCCATCTTGCGGTAGCTGATCCTTTGGCCGTGGTGGCGGCTTACTGCTCTAGCTCATGCGCCGTTGTGAAACCTCGGGATGCTCCTTTGACGCGGTAGCTAACCCCTTGGTTGACGAGTACGAACCCTCGTCTGGTTAGGTGCCTCTGGATCCTTCTTGCGGCGAGCTGATCCTTTGGCTATGGTGGCGGCTTACTACTCTAGCTCATGCGCCGGCTCCCTAGGGAGTGATTTCTGTGTTGGTAGATGTACTTGGACCTCTTTGAATAGTTATCCGGGTTGTGCCGAGGATTTTGTGTTTCATCCAGCTTTGTTGGTTGCTGGGGACTCTTTGTTTTTAACTTTTGGTGGTGATCATCCGACTTTGCTGGTTGTCGGGGATTTTTGATGAGTGCCTCTTAGGTAGGCAGAAATCCTCTAGGGATTTGTTGATCTTGGTGACACCTCTTGAGTAGGCGGATATCCATTGAAAATTTTGCTGATTTTGATGGTGCCTCTGAGCAGGAAGATACTCCATTGAGTTTCTGGTAATGCCTCTGAGTAGGCAGATACTTCATCGGAAGTGAAGACTTTTGGTTTCATTTGTTTTGCCTCTGACTAGGCTGATATGGGGATGCTGGCTCTTGCTTGCCAATTCTTGCCTATGCGTAGGCAAATGACATTCTGAGGATGAATCTGAAGTTATTGATTGCCTTCCCGGGGATCTAATTTTGATTTGCCCCCTGATGGAATGGAGTTTTGACTCCTTGTTTGATGTTGTTGGTATGAGCTGGCTTTGCCAATACTCTTGTTTCATTGGGATTTTTTATTCCTTCTTTTTCGTTGGTTTTTCCTTTTTCTAGGATTTTTATTTCATTTTGCCTTTTTCCGCGTTTTATCTTTTTTTTGCGATTTGAAATTTGGCTTTTTCGGGATAATGCGTAAGCCTTTTTACTTTTTAGTCTTTTTTATTACGCTGGCTTTTTCCCTCTTTTTGGTGGGTCCACTAGGGATGAAGTTTTCTTTCTTTGGTGACCCACCAGGGAATTAATTAGTTGACTTCCTAGGGATCTGTTTCTCCTTTTCTAGAGATGGAGTCTTGGCTCCTTGCTTGATGTTGATGCGAGCTAAACTTTGTAAAACTCTTATTCCACTAGGGGATGAGAATCTCTTATTTCTTTTTGTAGAATTTTTTGGAGATCCACTTGAGGATTTTTATTCGGCCCTCTCTGTCATGGCCTTTTTGGACATCCGTTGGGGATTCAAGGGTTTTCTTTTCTCTTTTTTTGTTGAGCCTTTGATGGTATGGAGATTGGACTCTTTTGACTGTTGATGATGATGGGCTCTTGAAGCCTTTATTCTCCATTGGGGAGTGTGGAGGAGACTTTGGATGAGTGTGCTCGATGACTCATGTGGTGGTAATGTTGAGCCGTGAGGAGTGTTTTTGTTTTGCCTTCGGAGTAGGAAGGGATCCTCTTGGGGATGACTAAGCCTTTCCGTCAGCTTTTCTTTTTATGATGTCTTGATGATTGTGCCCTCTTTTATTGGGTGATGATTGGAGCTTTGGCTTCTGGAAGCTTCTTATGACGATTCGCTCTTCTTTCTTGAGGGAGAGCAATGTTCGGAGACTTATTACTTTCTTGTGCCTTCTTTTCTGGGTAGAAGGATGGTAGCTGGAGCTCTTGATTTTCAGAAGCTCTTATTCCGCTGAGTCGCTTGATTGATGACTTGCACCGTTTTCTTGAGGGCATTATTTGGAGACCCAATCTCAGTAATCCTGTTTTCAATCACAAACACGGAGCTAGTCTCCTTATATGCATGAATGCTTTTCGTTTTTTCTTATTTATCTTAAGTGATTTTTATTTCTTTCATTTTTGACATTGACAAAGTCGTTTTGTGCGACTACTTGTGTGTGGATGCCCTAAATGCAATCTATTCTTTTTTATCGATGCACTTGGAAAAGTGACTGGCATTCTCCTACTGGAATTTTTATGATTATGATGAAGGACCCCTCTCTTTTATTCATTTTTTGGTTTAGCCCTATCTTTTGCCTAGACCGCCCTTTTGGGGTTTTTGGTCTAGCGGGTTGCCTTAATTTTTGCCTAGGATATCTTAACGGGCTTTTTCCTTTTTTATGAATGCCCTAACTTTTGCTTAGACCGCCCTTTGCGGGTTTTCGATCTAGCGGGCTACCCTAACTTTTGCCTAAGAATCTCCTAGCAGGCATTATTCTTTTTATTGTCATTTTTTCTTTCTCTTCTTTTTTTGAGAGATAGGAGCGTATCATATGCATGCAATGTTTGCGATATGCATCCTATAATACTATTTCAATTAATTTTTCGAAAGGATTAACCAATGTGCTTTTACTTCTGATGAGTTTCTGACGTTATGTGTCATCATCGACGGGATAGATTGTACCGATTTTGCCGTCTTGATTATACCGTGACCAAAGAATGATTGTGTTGATTTCAGAGCGACTTGCCATGTCAGTGCGCCCCTCCCTTTCCTTGGGGATGTCAATCCTCCTATTGATTACTATCTCCACATTTCCCTACTAATTACTAGAATGTTGTAGTGGTAAGGGTCAAGAGAAAAGAAGGAAGAGGATATTTAATTCAAAGGCTTGTGTTTTAGAATTGTTTTATTTTGACAAAAATGGTTTTTGTAAGCACGGCTAGCCAAGGTTGGTTAGAGTGTTTAGGCTAGTTTAAACAACATTTTTTTTATGGAGTGGCGTCTTATTCTATGGTGCTTGCTATGACTGATTGACTTCCCTATTCCGCCCTTTGCGTTTTCAGTCTAGGATGTTGTGTTTTGTTTTGTCCTAACTTTTGTGTAGGTTTCTTTTTTCTTGCTTTGGAAACCTAGCGGACTTTATTTTGTAACCCTAATTTTGCCCTAGGCTACCCTTTATGGTTGTTCAGGTTTCCTAGCAGGTTTACCCTAACTTTTACATAGCCCCCTTTTGTGGGTTTCCTACCGGGTATCTTGCCCTCTCTTTTTGGCCTTTAGCTTTTATGGGCTTCTTTTGATTTTTGTTTTCTTTTTGCACAACATTGGCGAAACACAACTTTATTTATGACGAGGTATAACTTTATTTTGTGTTTCTAGTCAATCAGTGATGATGGATTTGATTTTTATTTTGGTCAATGGCGCATTTTGATTACTTTGACGCACTTTTGAAAACGTTTGCTTAAACATGGTTATTAATGAGGTTTAGATATGAATAGCAAGAAGAGAAGCAGATAGTAAGAATGACATTCTTTGTAATTAATAGGGAAATATGTGCCCTACAATGCTCGGGGGTCGGGCTAGCCCCGATGAGTAATCTCTAATAGTCATTGGATTTACAAACCCTAAGAATTAGAAGGAGAACACCTAATGACAAAAGTCGCTTTTGATGCTTGAACCCCTCTATTTGGGAAAATGTGATTCGAGCTGCAGAGGGGAGACTTCCCTTTTCTCCATGTAGTAGGATAATGCTTTAAAGGATTGTCTTTAAAATCTGGTGGCTCCCTTATTCCTTGAGAGTTTCTAATGAGCCCTTGGTTTGGGCGATATCCATATTTTCTCATCATGTGGGTCACCTTCATATTGTTGGGGAAGTCTTTTCATATTGACAAAAGATATTTCAAAGGTCTTCTTCACCCGCATCCATTCAAGGTAGGGCAAACGACTTGCTGATCTGAATGTTACTTTTAGCTCGAACCATGACCAGCTTGTCGCCTACCCTGAGTTTGTCTCTTTTGGTGGAGCGTTGAAAGAACTGCCTTAGCGTCATGAGTCCAAAGTCTCTTCAATTTCCTTTTTGGATTATGTTTTTCTTCGGTCTTATTATTTTTCCTTTATTCTTGGGAGCATTGCCTTATAGCTCCTGGGGGTGTAGATTGTTTCACTTCTAATTCTGCCCCCGAATGTTGGCTATGCTAGAGATATCTTCATTGATGGACGATGTTTCTGCGTATCTCAATGGTACAACTTTATTTGGTTCGAGACATAAATAAATGTAACGGCATCCTTGCCCCCTCTTCCTTATTGACTTGGATATCCAATGGTTGAGACTTGTTATCGTCCTTGGGCGGATCAACCATTGGGGAGAACTTGATGATGAAAGGCTTACTCTCCATCTTATTCTGATTCATGGAAAGCACATCGACTAATCCTTTCTTTTTATTATCTTATTATTATTAAAGTGAGACTGAATGCAATGAATGCAATTTATGAATGCGATAGACGTTTGAAGAGATGATGAAAACAAACAATTTTATTTATTTCATCCAGACAGTGTACATTCCTCAATGCAATGTTTCGAAGTACATTTTTTTTAATATTTCTATTTATTTTCTTTTTGACTTCCCGTGCATGGCATGCGAATGCCCTAATCCTCCTTTCATGGTATTGAGGAATTTCACTTCTTCGATTGTTTATTATTAGATGCATGTTATGAGGATGAAGTTTGGTGGATGCGTGTATGCAAGTGTTTGTTTTTTCCTAAACATTATCATGTTTTATTTTCTAACATGATGTATGATAGTGTTTGGGATTTTGTGTTTTTTTTTTGGTATGCGGATGAGGGCATGAAGAGTACCAACCGCTTTCTAGAATGCAAAAAGATTTTTATTGAATGATTTATGAGATGGATATTCCTTAAGACAATGGCTTAGGTATCCTCCTTAAAGCTTATGCTTTGTGGGGTATCCTACCCACCTCGGTGTAATGGTTCCTTTCCCATCACAGATTTGACAAGTATAATGGCAATCACCATCACGCCTTAGTACACTTGTCCCTTCCTTGTCGCGAAGGTCACAAATGTGCTCGGGGCCTCTTTCGCCATTGTCTTAGGGATATCTAGTGTTTCCTAGAATGAATGTATTTATGCATGCACCAGTACAAAAGGGCAGTAGATGTTCAAAGTGACATAACTTTTGACTGAGATGTCCGATTTGGCCGCACAGCGTATCAAAACGAAGAGAAAAAGGTGAAGAATCAAGTTGCAAATACCCGAAGGGGATTTGGCCCAGTAATTTTCCCAAAAAACGCCTCTAAGACCCGTTTTTTAGGGATTTATTAAAATGATGCGTATGCATACTTTCCTTTCTTTATGCATTTATTTTCTCTCTTGGTTTTTCCACTTATGATGCGATATGAATGATACGACTTTGTCAAAATTATTTTATAAATGTTTTCATTTTGTTATTATTATTATTATTATTTTTTTAGCCTTTTATCTCTTCTGTCGGACTGCGTGGCTCCTTAACTTACAAAGAACCTAAAACCAGGCTAGCTAAAATGCAAACTGTCTGAGATAAAAAAAATGTCTTTATGCGAAAGAATAGTTAGCGTCCCTTATCTCTTCTGTCGGACTGCATGACTACTTAACTTACAAAGAACCTGAAACCAGGCTAGCTAAAAGGCAGGCTTTCCGAGATAAGGGTATTTATTGTAAAGGAATATTTTTTGTGATTTTTCTGTTGTTTTGTTTATGCTATGCAACAGACAAATGCAACAAACGTATGCACACACAATTCGATCATCCACGAACAGGCGAGAAGTCGTTTTTAATCACGAGGTAGGGTTTTCCTGCAGAAAAGTGCATTGACAAAGGTGGGTTCTAACTGTTCTCACCAAGGCTAAGGCCCCCAAGGTGCCCCCATTATAGGGTCCCCACTCTCCAGCCTTCCGACCATGCTTAACACTAAGGCCATAGTCAGTCTTTGTGCCAAAAGAGGAAGGTTATCACCTTGAGTGGTGATTTCCGATCACACCGGTGGGCACAAGGCCATCACTACAGCAAACCGTACCTGCCACCCACTCCCTATGGATTTCTCACTTGCCCCCGGGTATAGAGGGAACTGTAGTGTGCAAGGGTTCGTGTACAGTTTGTATTTCAAACAATTGCGTAAGTATAAACAGACAACAGTTATTAAAGCCAAGCAGTAAAACATGTTATAATATAAGGTAGGGTAAAAGCATAATTTTCTTGGTTTATTTATTTTTAAGCTAGTCCATCACTAAATGGGATCAACTCTCTAGGCTTCCCCAGTGGAGTCGCCATCTGTCGCCGCCGTCAAAAAGAGGCGGCCGGAGCGACGCGATGGTTTCGACCCTCTTGTTTTTCGTGTTTGGTGATTACAACGCATTTAGGTTGTCCGATAACCGAGCTGAACCTAGGGGCGAGGTTTTCGAAAAGGCGCTCTTGGATTGTCCGATAACCGGGCTAATCCAAGAGCTAGTTTTGGAAGGTTCTGTGGAGTTGCCACCGATGTTTTTACCGGAAATATCAGAAAAGGAAAAAAAAGGCGTTGGTTTTCGAAAAACAACCTTTGGTCGTTAGAACCAGAGTCGGGTAAGGGAGTTAGTTACGTGTAAAGGAAGTGTTAGTTCCTTTACGATGCCCCTTTCGGGTTCCCTATGACAGGCCAGCTATTTAAAAGTATTTAAACCGGTTAAAATTATGCTTTTACCCTTTTATTTTGCGGAATTTAAAATTATGACTACATGGCCCTAGTATCTATTGTATAATTTAAAATTAAAGCGATAAAAGTAGAGAGGGAGAATATAAACCTCCGAAGCATGCTTTTATATTAATTTGAAAAAAAAGAGGTGCTTTGTGGCAGCCCTTCACTCTACACAGCGTCGGAAACTTCTCGAAACGCCAAAAGACATTCACAGAAACACTCAGAAGCTCCGGAAATGCGTCGGAGGGATTCTAGAGAGAGAAGCTTAGGTGATTTCTAGAGAGAAGGAGGAGAAACTGTGTGGAAATGAGGGAATGGAGCCCCCTATTTATAGTTTTTCGCGCCTGACAGGTCGAGACCGTCGTCTCGTCTAACAGGGTCGAGACCGCCGTCTCGCCAAACGAGACCGCCGTCTTGCCATTCGCGGGTGGCGAGACCGCCGTCTCGCCACTTGTGTGAGGCGAGACGGCAATCTCGATTTCGAGACGGCGGTCTCGACTTCGAGACGGCGGTCTCGTCCCAAAAAGGCGAGAATCCTTTATTTTCATGCCGAAAATCCCTCCTATCCTAGTATGGGGCCTAATAGTCTCTCCTAGTGGCTTTTTAGGCTTCGTCCATCTTCGAATAGGAGGTCTTCTACTCTTTATTTGGAGGCCGGGCAAGATTTGGGGTCTACATTAAGTTTAATAAACTAATATAACTTTCATCATTTAAATCCTCAATTTTACTAGATCCTTCTCCATTTTTCTCTTGATTCCTTATAATTTCTTTTCCTTCAAGTTCTAATAATCTATATTCTAAAGATACATCATTTTCTTTTAATGTTTGTATTTCTTGTTTAAGGGTTTTAATTTCTTCTTGTAAATCTTTTATCGTTATTTGTTGATTAGGGCTTTTAAATCTATTATAAATTTCTTTCATACTTATTGGGTTTATATTTTTCCTATACTTCTTCACTTCGTATTATTAGATTACTTAATTGTTGTAAAAATTCATTTTTCAAAGGGGAATCTTCTAATTTATCTATTATGGAAATTAATGTAGAAGTTTGGTCTTTTGTTAACATATTTATATTTTTACAATCTAAACAATTACATAATTATGGTCCTAAACAATAATTATTTTCTGAGTTTTGATCTTCTTCTTCACTAGAGGATTCTTGTTCGATTTGTTCTAATTCTAATTCACTATCTTCGTTTTCTATAGAGCTATTAGATTCTTCTTCTTCAGAGTTAATTAAAATATTTAATAGATTTTCTCTTAATTTTTCATCTTCTATTTGATTTAATTTTGTATAACTTTACAATTATTAGCACAATGTCCTGGTTTACCACATTTCCGACATACATTATTTTTTATTTTAGATTTATTATATTTGAGTTTTCTTGTCATCCTGGGTTTATTTCCTATATTTTTATTTTCAGTTTTTTCTTGAAATTTCTTATAAGGGTTTTTATAGGTTTTCCTATATGTTTTCTCTTGTTTCCTAATCACTTTCTTTTTTCGTGCACTTGGTGCTCTAATAGGTTCCATCCCATACTGTTGGAAAAATGATCCTAATTCTCTCTTATTTATCATACTCTCTTTTCTTAATTTATTTTGTAGTTTAAAAATAGTGCAAACTTGTATTCATGTTTCTACAATTATATTATGTATTTGCCCATAAGTTAGTGTATCATATGCTATAGGCTTTCCATAATGTCTTTCTAAATTTAGTTTTACTTTTTCTGAAAATAATTTAGGTAATCCAGCTAAAAACCTTTCTTTCCAAAATCCAACAAAATTCGTCCTCTCTTAGAGTTACTTTTGATAAGAAATTATCTTTATACCATCTATAATCTGACATTGTTGGGCAATATAAATTTTCTAATTGGCTTACTGATCTCTCTTTAAATATATTGGGATCTCCTACAAAATTTTGTTTTATTGAGTAGATTAATGTAGACAATGCATCTTCTTGATTTGTGTTTGCTTTTATACTATTTAAAATTGCTAATTTATCTTGTTCTGTACAAAAATTATCCCACCAACCTTTCAGTTGACCAGTAAATCCTTGTATCATAGCTATAACAACCGATTTATCATTACAACCTTTAGTTTTGTGGGCGGTAGCCGCCATTGTCATTTGACAAGTTAAATCTAATATTGCTTGTTCACTTAATTCATCTAAATTCCATTCAGTTATATCATTTCCTGAAAAGGAATTTTGAACTAATTCTCCTCTTTCTTCAAACTGCACATCAGCAGCTGTAGGCCTAGGATAATAATTCCTAAGTTTTGGATATGTTCTCATTTTATTTATTTCTATCGTATTTATAGAGGTATTCCCTATTTGTTCTATTTTTTTCTTAATTCTTCTATTTGTTTGTCTGTATTACTTTTTAGTCGTAATGAATCTAATTCTTTTTGTGGTACATTAAACAATTTATATATTGGCTTCATAGGTTCTTTTGAACTGCTTGGTATATTTTTTAAAGGTTTATTTTCTATTCTATTTAGTTGTTTTGACATTACTTCTAAGACTGTGTTGAAATAATTAAGCTGAGAATGTAATTTTTTTATATCTTTTATTTGTATGGGTTTTTCTTAATTTTTAACGTCTTTATATGGGCTTGCCTCTATTTCTAAATATTTTGTAGGTTTTATTATAATTCCTTGTTATGAAGGATATTCAACTACTATTAGTTCATTATTAATTGTTTTTCAAGTATTTGATATTTTCTCTAAAGGATATATATGTTTTTCTCGATTATAATTAAAAAACCAATAAAAAAAGTATAAATTTATTTCATGTTGTTCTAAATAATCATAAAAATTCTTTCTAAAATCTTCCATTTGTTGTTTTGTAAAGGTTTTAAAATACCATTCCTTATTTTCTTTATTATATTTTGCTTCAAAATCTTGTCTAATCCAATTTTTATCTATTTTAAAAATTACTTCTCTTTGCATCATATTTAGTATTTGTGATGCTATTGGGGAATATTAAGGAGATTCTGATCCCTTTGACTTTCATATACAAGTTTTGTAACTCTTTGTGTAATATTATTTAATCCTCTTAGATCTAAGTTTATAGTAGATCCATCTACCGAATGTCTTGAAGATTGTCCTTTATAAATCATTTGTGGTTCCATAACTCTTAAAGATGATGATCTATTCATTCTAAGTTTTATATTCGTTCCTTCTTGGATTATTTCTCTAATCTGAGTATTCTAAATTTTTGGTTCTTCTATAATATTTTCTAATTTCCATTCCTCCGGAATTTTATTTATTACCTCTTCATGACTTAGTCTTTTTGGAATTTGTACTGATGACTTTCTAAGATTAGCTTCTACTAATATAGTTTCATCTTTTGGTGAAGATATTAAAGCTTTATAATTCTAATCTATTCTGGTTACTTTGTAATAAATTCTATAAATTATTTGTATTGGACCAGATTCTTCATCTACAATTTCTTCAGGAATTTGGACATATAATTTATAGCATTACTGGCTTTATCATTTTTAATATTCATAGAAAAGTTTGGATAACAATTAAAGAAAGCAGGTCCATCATGTAAATTACTTTCTAACATTGCAATTATTGAATCATTAAACTTTTTAAGTCTTATATCTCTTAATAGCATTAATATTGGACTATTTACTCCTATTCTATAGTTTGGTTTTGCTGCTACTTGTATTAGTCCTAAATGAATAAAATTATATCCATCTTTTATATGTTGATCTAGAATTGATTGTTCTAAGATGTTTATAATCTTATTATTTTTTGTTCCCAGATAGCTATATTCTACTATATGTATTTCATCTTGATTTGACGACCAAAATCTATGTTGTTTATAAACATCGCATATTCTTACTATGGGTATTGACCAATTATGTAAAGAGTTTTCAATTTCATATATTTGTAATTCTTTATCTTTATTATCTATAGAGGATGAAGAAGACGAAGCTTCTTGTTGCAGCGTTTTAACTATTATTTTTTTATCCTTGTTTCTTAATCTTAAATCACTTAGAGTTCTAAGGATATTTGACATTCTCATTCTTTCTCTAAATTTGACATGATGCATTAACATGATGCATTAATGTTCTCTAAATTTGATTTAAAGTCAGGATATTATCAAATTGCAGTAAAATAAGATAAATATAAAATCGCTTTTGTCGTACCCTTTGGACATTACGAATGGAATGTAATGTCACAAGGATTAAAAAATTCTCCTAGTGAATTCCAAAATATAATGAATGATATTTTTATTCCTTATGTAAAATTTTCAATAGTATATTTAGATTATGTATTAATCTTTTCAAAAAATATTACAGAACACATTAATCATCTATAAATATTCATAAAAATAATGAAAGAACATGAATTAGTTGTATCAACTAAAAAAATGAAAATATTCCAATCAAAAATAAGATTTTTAGGTTATGAGATTTATCAAAGTACAATAACTCCTATACAGATATCTTTAGAATTTACAACAAAATTTACAAATGAAATAAAAGACAAACAACAATTACAAAGATTTTTAGGATGCGTAAATTATATAGCAGATTTTATTCCAAACATTAGAATAGTATGTGCTCCATTATTTAAAAGACTTAGGAAAAACCCACCTTTGTGGAATGAAAACATGACACAAGCTATAATTAAAATTAAAGAATTAGTTAAAAAAATCCCTTGTCTAGGAATACCCGATCCACAAGCCTTTTTAATAATTGAAACAGATGCATCAGACCTAGGCTATGGGGGTGTTAAAACAGAAACTTTCAGAATTTTCAAAAGAGCAAGTGGTCGGGTATTATTAAGGTATCTGGCATCCCTCACAACAAAAGTATTCTATAATTAAAAAAGAAATTCTTTCAATAGTTTTATGTGTTCAAAAATTTCAAGATGATGTTTTCAATAAAAAAATTAAAATTCGAATTGATTGTAAAGCATCACCTAGTGTCTTAACAAAAGATGTACAAAATTTAGTTTCAAAATATATTTTTGCTAGATGGCAATCATTATTATCATGTTTTGATTTTGATATTGAGCATATAAAAGGAAAAAATAAATTTCTACCAGATTTCTTGACAAGAGAGTTTTTACAGGCTTCAACATGAGCACGAAGTCGTTGAGTAAAGATCAATATGGTCCCCCACTGGAATCACAAAAAGGAGCTACAACAAAAGATCAATATAATCTCCCACTGGGATTACAAAAAGAAGTCACTACAATATTATTAAGGCCTCAAAAACAGTCAAAAGTCCAGTCAACTTTAGTAGAAATACTAAAAACTCCTCCACAAATACCCAGTACTTCAAAAAATCCTTTGATCAATACCTCCAATAGATTTACTCCTCTTCAATACCAAAATATCCTCATTGGACCAAAAGACTTTATTAACAAAACCCCTCAAGAACAAATTCCAGAAGAGTATTTAGAAAAACCAAAAACTTCTCTTATACTTATCCTAGAAAAATCCTGATTTATGACAATATCAGAATAATAGTAAACAACCTCTTTCCAAAAGATTTCCATTATCCTCCTATAAACCCAGAAAAAACCAGAACCTTTTATGAGTTTATATTAGTAGACACCGACTCTGCAGAAATTTATCATACCAGAAATAGCCAAAATAGTATTTTGTTTTCAAAAATAAAAATCTTGAGAGTTTTATCACCAGAAGAATGGAACCAACCTGTTCATTGTACCAATAACTTTTCTAGAACCTTTGAACCTCAATCTTATAATTATTATGATTATATAGAAGCATGGACCAAAGCTTTACTAGTACATCTAGGAACTCATTCGTGGTTCATCTAGTTTAAAAGAGGAATCTCATTAAAATTTCCAAAATAGTTTATTAAATGGTTCGCAGATTTCCAAGAAATGTTAGTGATGTTTATCAATATTTTAGAGAAAAAACTTCTTTTGACTCTGGATATAGATTAATATCATTTGTAGCTACTCAATCCATCCTTGGATAGTAGCCTGGGATTATGAAGTAGAGCCAGCATACGAAAATGTAGACATAAAGCAACTATCAAGAAGATTTAAGATCAAGTGGTGGCAAAAATTCAATACAAAATTGATAACCAAGACTAACATTGGCAAATGGCAAGAGAATCATCAACAATGAAGAGAAGAATCAAGTCAAGCTTTAAATAAAAACTCGTTATTTTTAGCAGAAAAACAAAGATTAATGGTAGAACTAGCAACAATAACTAGTATGAAAGATTTTGAGCAAATTATTAAAGAAAAGTCCACGACATCAAAAGCTGACTCTGATGAAGGAAGCACTCATAATAATCCATATGACATGTTCGATTAAACACAAGAGATAAGGATAACAAGAAAAAGCTATGACAAGAAGACGCGACAAGAAGAAAAGAAAAAATTGACATAAAGAAAAGGAAGATGTGACAAAAGGAAAAGAAGATAGGACAAGAGGAAGATATGACAATAGGAAAAGAAAATGAGACACAAAGATAATATAAAGAATGCACGACATGATTAAAGGGGTACTTATGTAAATTAAATAAGGATACTTTTGTAAATTAAGTAGACCCTATAAGGATCTAAGATGTATATATAAATATATAAATATATTTGTATTTATAGATTTTATATTTATATATCTATACCAATATACATTTATTTGTGTATAAATATAATTTATTTGTAAGTTATTATCAATAAATTCATGTAGCTTAGTGGTTGAAGTATCAGTGTCCAACTTTAAGTATTGGATTCGAATCTTGTCAGTGACACTAATCTGATAATAATTAAAAATTTTAAAAAAATAATGAATACTAAAAATATAATATAAAGACGAGGGTAATAAATAATAAAAATATAATATAAAGGGTAGGGGAACCTTTAGATAATAGAGGGGTGTAAATAAATAAAAAATGTATTAAATAATTAATTTTGTTATTGATTTAGCGATCGACATTTATTGGTCGCTATTTTTTTAATTTTGTTATCGATTTAGCGACTCGATATAAATTGGTCGTTATTTTTTAAACTTTACTACGGATTTAGCGACCAAAATTATTGGTCACTATTTTCTTTAACTTTGCCACCGATTTAGCGAACGAAATTATTAGTCGTTATTTTTACGACCGATTTGAATTATTATTTAAATAATTCAATTAATATATTAGTGACCGATATAAATTGGTCACTATTTTTTTGACTTTATCACCGATTCAATGACCGATTTAATAATATTAATTTCTGGTCACTATTTAGGTAACTAAGGAATAAGCGACCAAATTATTTAGCGACCACCTTATCAATCGCTATTTTGTGACCGAAACGAAAATCGGTTGCTAACACATTAGCGACTTAGCCTTTTGTGACGACACATTTTGGTCGCTAATTTTGGTCGTTAACTGATTAGCGACCGATTTTTTCACATTAGCGACTAAATTTTTTGGTCACTAAAACTATTTTTTCTTGTAGTATTACCTTAACCGCCTTTCAGTTTTCGACTACGGTAACTATTGCTCTTAGTTTTTTTTTAACTCTACTTTTTGCCTAGGACGTATCCTAGCGAGGAATATGGACCCTATTTTTTGCCTAGGGATGCCCTTTGTGGGTTTTTATTCCTGACAGGTCTTTGAGCAATGTCTTCAAGCATAATACTTCTTCACCGCATCAAAGTTGATTGGGTGTCGAAGTTCCTCTTTGTCCATATCAGTGAGGATAAGAGCTCCTCCCAAGAAAGCTTGTTTGACCACAAAAGGTCCTTCATAGTTTGTTGCCCATTTTCCAATCTTATCCTTCTGGGTTGGAAGCAATTTCTTTATTACTAAATCCCCTTCATGGTAAGTATGAGGGTTGAACTTTTTGTCATAAGCCCTTTTTATCTTCTTTTGATAGGCTTGTCCATGACATATAACATTCAACCGTTTTTCTTCAATTAGGTTTAGCTGGTCATACCGGCTTTGAATCCATTCTGCTTTTGTCAATTTTGCTTCCATTATAACTCGCAGGGAAGGTATTTTGACCTCTATGGGAAGTACGACCTCCATTCCGTATACGAGGGAAAATGGAGTTGCCCCTGTGGAAGTTCGTACAGATGTTCGATAACCGTGAAGGGCAAAGGGTAACATTTCATGCCAATCTTTATAGGTTTTGACCATCCTTTGGACGATCTTCTTGATGTTCTTATTGGTTGCCTCTATTGCACCATTCATCTTAGGTCGATAAGGAGAGAATTATGATCTTGAATTCTGAAGTCTCGCCATAGTTCCTCCATCATCTTATTGTTCAGATTAGTCCCATTATCAGTAATGAGACGATGAGGGATGTCGTAGCGACATATTATATTCCTCTTAACAAAGGTAGTCACCACCTTTTTGGTCACATGTGCATGAGATGTAGCTTCCACCCATTTAGTAAAATAATCAATGGCTACCAGAATGAAGCGATGACCATTAGACACTTTGGGTTCAATGGGTTAGATAACATTCATGCCCCACATAGCGAATGGCCACGGTATTTCCATAACATATAGAGGTACTGGTGGGACATGTACATTGTCAGCATATACTTGGCACTTGTGACATCTTTTAGCGTATTGATGACAATTACCTTCCATTGTGGACCAGAAGTATCCTGCTCTAAGGTTTTTCCTAGCCATGACATGCCCTAGCATATGAGTCCCGAAGATTAACTCATGAATTTCTCTAATCAAGCTCTAGGCTTCTTCATGATCCACACATCTCAATAAAGTGGAATCAAAATTCTTTTTATAGGGGTTTCTCCAATCATCGTAAACCCTGCGACCCTTTTCCAAATGGTCCTTTTATCATTATCATTGATTCCCTTGGGATATTCACCCTTTGTGAGGTATCACTTAATGTCATGATACCAAGGAGATCTATCTTCCTCACTATTTGCTGTCATGCAAAAGGCTTGTTTATCATACCTTCTGACGTGAATAATTAGCATTTCATGTTCTTTATCTAACACAAACATGGATGACAGAGTAGCAAGGGCATTTGCCATCTGATTATCTTTCGAAGGGACATACTCGAAGCTAACACTTTCCATCCTCAAAGTCATATTATGAATGTACTCTAGATACGGGATTAATTTGGAATTTCTAGTTTCCCATTCACCCTTGAGTTGATAGATGACAAGGGATGAGTCACCGAATATCTTGAGTTTGGTTACCCCGTGATCTAGAGCTGCTTGGATACCCAAAGCGCAGGCTTCATATTCAACCATATTGTTTGTGCAATCAAAGTTCAGCATGGCCGTTACCGGGATGTACTTCTTTTCAGGAGATATTAGAACAGCTCAAATCCCATGTCCAAGCATGTTCAAGGCTCCATCGAAGAACATAATCCACACATTATCTTTAGGTTCTTCGTGTTGGATGTTCATTATATGCTCATCTGGAAAGTCGTCTTGTAGGGATTGGCATTCATCTGTTGATCCGTGTGCTAGGTAATCTGCTAAAGGACTACCTTTGATAGGTTTTTGGGTGACATGGACGATGTCAAATTCCGATAGGAGTACTTGCCACCTGGCTATTCTTCCGGTCAAGACGGCTTTTTCAAATAGATATTTGATTGGATCCATTTTGGAAACCAACCAGGTCGTGTGTCTAACCATATATTGCCGAAGACGTTGAGTTACCCACACCAGTGCACAACATGTTTTTTCGAATGGTGTATAACGGGTCTCATAGTCTAGAAATTTCTTATTGAGATGATATATGGTTTGCTCTTTCTTCCCGGTATCATCTTGTTGACCGAGCACACATCCCATAGACTCGTTGAGTACTAATAGATAAAGGATTAGAGGTTTTCCTTCAATGGGCGGCAGCGTTACTGGTGGATTGGTTAAGTACATCTTAATTTTTTCAAAAGCTTGTTGACACTCATCATTCCAAACTGTTGGTTGATTTTTATGCAATAGCTTGAAAATGGGTGCACACTCATTAGTTAATTGTGCGATGAAATGTGCAATGTAGTTTATCCGGCCTAAAAGCCTTTGTTTTATTAGGGTCTACCTCGATTCCGTTTTTACTAACGATGAACCTGAGGAGTTTACCCGACCATACTCCAAAAGTGCATTTAGCCGGGTTTAGCTTGATCTGATATTTTCGAAGCCGATCGAACAACCTCCTCAAATATTGGAGGTGGTCCATCTCGTTCTTAGACTTGGCAATCATATCATCCACGTAAACTTCAATTTCTTTGTGGATCATATCGTGAAATAGTGTTACCATAGCCCTTTGATAAGTAGCCCCTGCATTCTTAAGCCCAAAAGGCATCACTCTATAACAAAATGTCCCCCATGGTGTGATGAAGGAGGTCTTTTCTCTATCTTCAATAGCCAATTTGATTTGGTTGTACCCCGCATATCCATCCATAAAAGAATAAAGAGTGTTTGTGGCGGTGTGATCTACTAACATATCAATATGTGGTAAGGGAAAATTGTCTTTTGGACTTGCACGATTCAGATCCCTATAATCGATGCACACTCTGATTTTTCCATTTTTCTTTATGACTGACACAATGTTTGCTAGCCATTTGGGGTATTTGGACACGATTAGAAAATTGGCATCCAACTATTTTTGCAAGGACCATTCAGACTTGCACTTCCTCCTTAATTTTCAAGGACCATTCGGGCTTTACTCTTCTGAGCTTCTGTTTTACTGGCTGAAATCCCTCTTTCAATGGTAATTTGTATTCCATGACGCTTTCATCAATTCCAGGCATATCGTGGTACGACCATACGAACACATCTACATATTCTCTTAATAACTGTATCAACCCTTCCCTGACGTTATTATCAATTTGGGTGTCAATATTTACTTCTTTCTTATCACCTTCTTGTCCCAAATTGATAGCCTCAGTTTTTTTCTGATGGGATTGTATCACTTGAGCTTCTTTTTCTAACAATCTTTGCATGTCTGGGAAAATGGTCCCCTCCTCACTGTCTGGCTCAATCCATTCGTCTTCAACTTTTAAATCATACAGAGAGTTCTCAATCACAGACATGACTGTTTATATGGTTTTGTTTTAGGTTCATATTTTATTAATTATGGGAGAATAATGAGAGAGAAGAGAAAATAAAAGAATATGAATATTATGACAAATGTCTCATTGTATTGATTAAAAGAGAAATATTTACAAAGCCCTTTTAATAAAAAAAACCCCGTGGTCATGGGCAGGGACTACGAGAGATACATCGGAAGTTTTTTATTATTATTTTTTATATTATTATTTTTTTTAGCCAAAAGATGTACAAAATGAGGATCCCTAGTTAGATGACCTTCTCTATCCCTCCCTTTCACTCTGGTTGTGATAAGGGCATGTCGTCCACCTTAGGATCAGTAGCGTCGAAAGTAATCCACCTGGCATCCAACAATTCTTGAACCCTATATTTCAGGTTCATGCAATTCTCTACGGAATGTTCAGGAGCGCTCGAGTGATAATCACATTATTCGTTGAGCTTGTACTAGCCGGGGTAACGTGGACCCATCTTCTTTGGAGGGATACGTGTTAGGAGCTTGGCCTCTAACAACTTTGGCAGCAGACTCTCATAGGAGGTTGGAATGAGAGTGAATTTCTTCTCTTGTTTGCGTGACTACCCAACTGGTGGCGTAGAGGAGGAAAGAGTAGCAAGGTTGATGGTGTTCATGTTTCCCTCTTTCTTCTGGCCAAAGAGCCTTTTGAATGATGCATGGGATTTCTTGAACTTGGGAGGGAATCGAGTATTTTCCACAAGGTGTACATTGCTTACCTCCTTCACATCAAAGTTGTGTCCCTCTAATGCCCTTAATTTATCCTCTAGGGCAAAAATTTGTTGCTTGGAGACCTCATTGTGGAGGCGTTGCTGGTACATTAGTTCCATCAGCTGTGTCATTTGTTCCTTTATGGCATTAAGCTCAGTGGTGAGCATATAGTTCTGTTCCTTGCTCTTCTTAACTTTTGCACGAGAGTGCGGACAGGGAGAAGACCAACCACTTTCTAAATGATTTAAATATTTTATTATAGTTTTTTTTTTATAAATGATTAGTGTGGGACACATATGTCTTAGACAACAACTTTGGTATTTTCTTGAAAGCTTATGCTTTTAGGAAATACCATACCCACCTTGGTGTGATAGTTCATTTTCAAGGGTCACTAATACACCTTAGCACACTCATCCTTCTTTAGGGGAAGGGTACGAACGCACTTGGGTCTCTTTTGCTTTTGTCTAAGGATATCTAGTGTCCCCTAGAATGAGTGTGCTTATGTATGAGATATGTTATTATGATGATGATTATGCATACTTTCTTTAATGCATTTATTTTCTCTCGTAGTTTTACCACTTATTGGATGATGTGGCATGAATGACATGACTTTGTCAAAAATCTTTTTATTGTAAGAGGTATTTTTATTGCTTTAAATTTTTTATATTTTTTGTAACCCTTTATCTCTTTTGTTGGTCAATGTGACTACTTAGCTTACAAAGAACCTGAAATCATGCTAGCTTAAATGAAGACTGTCCGAGATAAAGTTGGTTTATTTTTATTTCCTTTATTTTTATGGTTTTAAGAATTTTTACTTTTCTTATTTTATTTTAATTGTTGTATGATTATTCTATGCAAATGCATCAAACAAATGCACACACAATTCACTCATCCACGAATAGAACGACAGCGTTTAATCATGAGGTAGGGTTTTCCTGCAGAAAAGTGCATGGTTAAGGCGGTTCTAAACTGTTCTCACCAAGGTCTAAGGTCCCCAAGGTGCCCCCATTATAGGGACTTCTCAATCTCTCAGCCTTCGGACCATGCACGAAACTCTGTGTCAACGTGCTTGGACCAAACGAAGAGAGTTATCACCTTGAATTGGTGGTTTTCCGACAACGGCTGTAGCCCCGTGTGCCAACAAACCGACGTTAGAAAGTATATTTTGTAGTAGTGTGTGGTAGTTAAGGCTTAATTCTTGTTCTTTCTCTTTGAATTCTGTCCCCTTTAAGTCTCACATGGCTTGGGATAGGTGTGTTTCAAGGGTTATATACATGAGACTCTTCTTAAGTTGCTGCCAAGTGACTCAAGTTAGGTGGCTTGCCCAAGTGAGTGTGTTTTGCGCTACAAAAGAGAGAGAAAAAAGGGTTTTACATCTTTGTACAATTTCTTTCAAGGCTTAAGAAAATAAAAGAGCGTGTTTCATATGAGATGCTCCAGAGGATGAAAGCTCTGAAATATCTTCTTCTACCTCTTTTATCTTCTTAGTCATAGGTATTGGTTTTGAAACATAGTTTTGTGAGAGATTCTCTCTAAATTATTGTAAAATGTATTTGATTCTTATATTTAAATTTCATATTCAAAATGACTAATCTTCCTTGACTTATCAATTTAGATTCTCACATCCTCAACTTTCCAATCTAGATTGTTACCTTTTCGGTAATCACTGACAAATAATATTACCAAAAATTCAACACCTATTATTAGACTTTAACGACAGATAGATATGTTGGTAACTACTCACTATCTATTTCCACCTACAATTTCAAATTGTCAATTATTGATAGACATAATAAATCCGTGGATATATAAATTCTACTCATAATATAATTATCAACAAGTTTTTATTTCTTGACACCGTTATAATGTTCAATCGCAGTTCTTATTTCATTTTTGGTTCTTGTTCGATCGTTAGCTAGATACTGTGTGTGCGTGTGTGTGGGGGTGGGGGGCGGGGGAAGGATTATGTTAATTTGAGATTATATATCTTTGTCAGTTGGTTATCTTGACTCCAAAGTCTAAGTTACAATTTTCATAAATTTCATACCATTTACCGTGCAAATAGCGATCTTGTTTAAATCAACTTTGTTTCATGTGCTTTAATACGTTCTTCATTGGGTTCATTAATTTTAATACGGTTGTTGACGTGACATCTCGTGATTCATTCTCTACAGTGCTAACATTGTTTCAATCGGTGCAAAATTTTTGGATACGAGAGTTGAATCTTGGAGTGAATTCGCGTGAAGCGAAACACGAACGCCTAACTCGTTATTGATTCGTGTGATGCACAAAGTGGATCGCGATTCACGTTCATTGAATGAAACAATAACAGTGCAATTATCGAATAAGTAATAGGTGCACCAATTTCGTTAAGTTGTAATACTACGTTAAAATAAAACAAAAATATTAAATTTAACTTTATAAAATTAGTTTACAAAATAAAATTTGTATCTTAATTATATATATTATTATTATTATTTTATATTTTTAATGGTAAGATGTACAACATAATTAAATTAAGGATAAATTAACAAATGAAAAGATGTTGCCTTATTAACAAAGAAGAAGCCTACACATCAACAAGTGTTGATATTTTAATGTTTAAAAGATGCTAACAGGACTATGATTGTCTTATCTTGCGTACATACGGAGAAAACATAGTTGTTCGGGAAGATTATAGTCTCATAACTAAATGTTTATGGAAAAACAAAAGACCTATAAGTAACTTTTTTTTTCATGGTTCTCTAGGTGCGGATTTGCTGAAAAGCATTGGTGGATTGCAACTTTTCATACACGGCATGCCAACCGGTTTGAGTTGGGTGCAAGCCATCCCAAAAGAAAGTTGATTCGGGATTGTCACAAACCCTATATTTCTTAACATTGTTCTCCATGCTCCCACAAATGTACTTCATGCTTAACCCATCACAGCAAGCCTTGAACTTTTCCTTAATGTTATAGTCAGATGGGTGGTTCAGCACTGACATGAAACTGCCGTAAAGGTCAAAAACGAAGAATGTGGAGTGATCTTTTGCTTGTTGGTTCAACTTGGTCACAGCTTCATTCAACGCGTTGTTATGGCGAACTATTAAGTCGTTCAAGGTTTTATTACATTCCTTATATGAGTAAAGACCTGTGACTGGAGGAAGACATCCGAGAGGGTGTATACCACCCACAGCAACTTTCCCCACTCCCAAACTTTGGATGCGATGCATGTTGATGGCAGTTTGATTAACCATTGAGGCGATGAAAGGTGGAAAACCCTAAACACGGGAAAGTGAAACTTAGTAAGTAAAGTGAATATTAATCACTAGAACATTTTGACACATTATTTGTGAGTGTTAGAATAACATGTTACACTCTTTTTAATGATACAAAAGACAAAATAATTGTTTGAAGTGAAAAACAAACTAGTATGATGTGTTCACCCTAAACACACTTATTTAGATCTTGCTCACATGATTTTTTGGATTTTTAGCTTTTTCCAAATTGTTTCGAAAGACAAAAATGTTTGCATGTTGATTCGTTGCACCTTTTATATTACTTTTGCAAAAGGCAAAAAAATGATTTTTTTTTTAATTTATAAAATTTTACATTTTTTTTCTTTTAATTTTCTAATCTTCAATTTCGCTCTTGCTCTTCCTTTAATTTAGAAAATGTAAAAATTTAGCCCAATCATCAATATTTTGTATATTTTATTTCTTTTATATTTAGTCAAATTAAACCCTAGACGTAACTTATTCATTTGAGGTATTCATTAAAAAAAATATTTAATTAATTAAAAGCGCGCAAATCATTAAAGAAAAACTAAAATTACAAGCTAGCTTTATTTTTATTGCTACTCTCGTTGAGATAAAAGCATTTAATTATGAATTACTTGTCATCTAATTAATTTTTAAAGAAATTTAAGTTACAAAATATAGAAAACATTTAAAATCTAAGTTTGGAAGTTTCTTCAAACAGGACGAGAAAACAATAGATAATTAGAGAGTACTATATATGCATTAATGGAGTTAATTTACCTCAGCAGAGCCATCATTGATCATGAAATAAGTGTAATCATTTCCACAAACGGAGAGATAGGCCACTGACTTGCTAAGATCTGAGGTGGTGTACACATTTTCTTTGATCAATTGCTCCAAGAAATCGATTTGGGTTGTCATATTTGGCCTTTTGGCCATTGTGCTAAACACACCAGTTCCAGCATATGCAAAATTTATCCCGTATTTCAATCGGTGCCTCATCAATCTCCTGAATTTATAGGGAGCTGGTGATTTCAGTCCCAAATATTTAGCTGGTGGAAGATATATATCAAAGAACATAAGAATTAAGAGAAACTCTATTTCTTCAAATTGTATACGAATTTTTATATCTCAAGGAGAAAAACAGAGTGAGATAAACTGATTGGTGCATGTCACGAAGAAAAAAAAAAACATCGTAAAATAACTTTAAAGCAAAATGAATGGTTAAGATGATTCATCCCCATCTCTTATATTTTTTAATATAATTATTTTTAAAAATAGTGTATATATCTTTAATCCTTATTTTATAAGGAGATGAATGACAAAATTATAAATAATTCTTTTGTTATATTTAAATGATTAATTTGTAAAAGCTTCTTTATTTTCACAAAGAGTTTTAACTGTTTCAAAGATAAATATGTTGTTTGAATATTTAATTTTATAATCAATTGAAATTAACTTTTACTTGATCTAAAAATTCTAATTTATATATATATATATATATATATATATATATATATATATATATATATATATATATATATATATATATATATATATATATATATATATATATATATATGATATTAAGTTATTCAACTAAGGATTTAAAATATAATAATTTAAATTTTTTGTGCAAACAAAATATTTTAAAATGTACGAATTTAAATAAAAAATATTTTAATTAGTGATATTTTACCAATTTCTTTACAAATTTAAAATCCTTCTTCTAAACATCCTTAATGTTAATCTAAGAATATTATTTAGATTAAAATAAAAAAAATATGAAAATAAGAGTAATCTCTTTTAGAACTACACCAATGTTTTGTTCTTCTTATATACACTTATAATTTTTTTTTATTAAAAATATTCATTATATAATATTATCTATAAATATAATTTTATTTTTCTTCTTATATTCATTTAACTTTTATATCTTATTTCTGGTATTCCTTCGAAAGCAATTTAGATCCAACCAAAATATTTAAAAAGATATCTATATATATAAATAATTTTTTGTAGTGCAAACCAAATCATCTTTATAAAATTGGTGTATATCTAGATATTCTCAAAAAATATACATATAATAATTTAAATTTATTTGTTCAAACAAAATATTTAAAATTGTACGAATTTAAACATAAATTATTTTAAGTCATGATATTTCACCAATTTCTTTAAAAATTTACGATCCTTCTTCTAAACATCCTTAATGTTAATCTAAGAATGTTATTTAGATTAAAATAAATAAAATACGAAAATAAGAGTTATCTTTTTTAGAACTACACGTTTGTTCTTCTTATATACACTTATAATTTTTATTATTAAAAATGATTCATTATAATATAATATTATCTATAAATATAATTTTATTTCTCTTCTAATATTCATTTAACTTTTATATCTTATTTCTGGTATTCCTGCGAAAGCAATTTAGATCCAAACAAAATATTTAAAAATATATCTATATAAATAATTTCTTTGTAGTGCAAACCAAATAATCTTTATAAAATTGGTGTATATCTAGATATTCTAAAAAAATATATAATAATTTAAATTTATTTGTACAAACAAAATATTTAAAAATGTACGAATTTAAATAAAACTTATTTTAATTTCATGATATTTCACCAATTTCTTTAAAAATTTTAAAATCCTTTCTAAACATCCTTAATGTTAATCTAAGAATGTTATTTAGATTAAAATAAATAAAATAGGAAAATAAGAGTTATCTCTTTTAGAACTACACCTACGTTTGTTCTTCTTATATACACTTATAATTTTTTTTATATAAAAAATGATTCATTATGATATAATATTATCTATAAATATAATTTTATTTGTCTTCTTATATTCATTTAACTTTTATATCTTATTTATGGTATTCCTCCGAAAGCAATTTAGATCCTAACAAAATATTTAAAAATATATTTATATAAATAATTTTTTTAGTGCAAACCAAATAATCTTTATAAAATTGGTGTATATCTACATATTCTAAAAAAAAATATATAATAATTTAAATTTATTTGTGCAAACAAAATATTTAAAAATATACGAATTTAAATAAAAAATATTTTAATTCATGATATTTCACCAATTTCTATAAAAATTTAAAATCCTTCTTCTAAACATCCTTAATGTTAACCTAAGAATGTTATTTAGATTAAAATAAATAAACTACGAAAATAAGAGTTATCTTTTTTAGAACTACACGTTTGTTCTTCTTATATACAATTATAATTTTCTTTTATTAAAAATGATTTATTATGATATAATATTATCAATAAATATAATTTTATTTCTCTTCTTATATTCATTTAACTTTTGTATCTTATTTCTGGTATTCCTCCGAGAGCAATTTAGATCTGTAGGATGTCACCAAAGCATATAGTTTCATTAATGTTATACAAAGGAATTGATAAAAGCATCTGAATAAAAGAAACGAAAAAAAATATGCTATTTGGTAGTGATCCAATTAATTGACAGCGTGAAGAGAAAGAAAGAGACGAACACGTACCAATGTAGTCTGTCAGAACTCTACCGTCGGAGAATCTTCCGGATGGTTTTCCGGGAAAAGTTATGCCATAAGGATCTTTCCACGAACCAGGTTCATCTATTTTCACGTTCCCGGTATCAACGTAGGAGTCCCCAAAAACGAACAAAGTTGTTGGGGAACCATTCTTCTCACTATGTTGCGATGCCTCACCTGATTGCAGCCCTATGTGTAATTTTCTTTAATTGCTTACATACATGAGATCATATATTGCATATAAAAAATTAATGTTATGTTCTTCTTTTATTGTTTGTTAGTTCGAGGTAGAGGGACATACATATGCATATTTATGATATTTAATTGGTATAAATGTAATGGTAATCATGCATGCGTGTATATATACCTGAGAGAATTAGAAATGCTAGAGAAAGACATAGGACAGAAAATTGTTGTTTGTGCGTCTCCATCGTGAATTATTACTTTCAATGTTTAAGTAAAGTTAATTAAAAGGAGGAAAGCTCAAGGAATTATTATAGATTAATCTGTTGAAGGAAAGAATTCTTAATGTGCTTGATTTAGGGTAGGAGCACTGAAGATGCATAATTGTAGATAATGATGATTAATTGATCTATGGATATGAGTTTTTATAGTGAAAGGAGAAAGACGTGCCCAGCGCTTTGACTTTTCTGATTTTGACACCAAGAATTCAATTATATGTGTCGTTGCGCTGTGTGTAGTGAAAACAGGCCACACTAAACTCCAATGAAAAAACTCACCTCATTTATTTTCTACCACTCTGCATTGCTGACCAAAAATAAAATATCCATTGTAATAATCCTAGTGTTAATTACTCCCCACATTTCAAAAAGTCTAAGGTTACATAATTATTAATAAATGTTTACTTAATGCAAATCAGATAAATATTTGTTTTTTTTTTAACTTTTATGAAAAATATTTGTACAGGTCTCTACGTCAAGTTGATAGTCACCCAAATTCTAAGATTATCGAAGTTATTATTAAGTTATTATTTAATTAATTGTAGATATCATTTATACAAATTTCACGTTAAAAATATTGGTCATTGGATTCATATTATATTCCGACGTGTAACATCACCCAAGTCTCGTTGAATAATACAAAAGAATAGACTTAGAAAAAAAATAAACGTCGTGCCGTTTTTGTAAATAAAGGATCCAATTTTTAGAAGCCAATGTAAAAGTTTTTTTTTTTTTTTTTTTTTTTACGTCAGGTAACTCTTTAATTGATATAAAAAAATGGTTTTTACGTCGGTCCCTATGAAGTCAAAAGTCGTGTTTTAATCGCTATATAGCTTCTTTTTTCTCTTACACGAGGGTTTTTGAGTAACAATGGTGGCAACAACCAAACCAGTTTTCTCAAAATATATTTCAACCACAGTGAGTGACAAAAATACCTACATTGTGTCTCATTTGTGGTGGTTAACATTTCTCTTCGATTAAATTTGAGTTTTAGAGCGTTTTTTGTATATTTGAGATTAGTGTTCTATGTGTCTCCTCTTTTATGTTGAAATTGAATCCATTATTGTTTTTGAAGATCTCAATCACGTTATTACATAAATGTTTCCACTAGATTATTATTGAAATTGAATTGTTGTAATTTGTTGTTTATAGTTTGTAGGGTTTAGGGTTTTATGATGATAAGTTTGTAGGGTTTAGGATTTAGGGTTGTAAGGGTTTTATGTTCGAAAATAGACAAATTTTAACTCCGATGTCAGATTTGGACGCACAATATATAAAAACGAAAGGAAAAAAAGAAGAATATGCACTAAAAAAAGGGTATTATCTACAAAATATTACCTATGGATAAAAATTCATAGATAAAATATGCATTATATACGAATATTACCTACGAGATTTTATTTGTATGTATATTATCCATTACCTACGGAATTTACCTACGATATAAGAGTAAGAGGTAGGTAATGCTTATTTATTACTTTACCTACTCATTTACCTAGCACTACAAGAAAATCGCGTATTACCGACGGATATTTACCGACGGATTTGTATCCGTCGGAAAATAATTATTACCGACGGAAATTACCGACGGATATAAAATATTTGTGGAATTTGATCTTACCGACGGATATCAACCTCTAACTCTAAGGTACTGGGTTCGAATCCTGCCAATGACAATTCTTTTAATCTGATAATAATTGAAGCCTATAAAATTGTAATAGGGAAAAATAATTAATAATAAATATAAAGGGAAGGGGTATTCTATAAAATAAATAATCTATATAAGTAAAATATTTAATAAATAATAAAAATATTACCGACGGATTTTTGTTATTACCGACGGATTTTGACCGTCGGTAATATCAAAATTTCTTGTAGTGTAGGGATGTGTAATTAAAAAAAACATGTCAGCACCCAAAATGTCAGCACCTAATTCTTTCGAGGTCTTGTATCTTTTACCTACCCATCACCAGACTCCCAATTCGCGCGGACACCTTAGTCTCGACCCATTTCACTTACCATCCTCACCCCTCCAAAGGCTACCCATCACCAGACTCCCAGTCACCAGTCAAGCCTCCACCGTGGCCCACCACACCATTAGCCGTCCAGCCCCCATTCGCCAGAGTCGCAATCCTCCATCACGGGTCGGAGCGACGCCATGGTTTCGACTTTCCAATTTTCGCGTTTTCATTGGTGTGGTTACAACGCCTTTAGGTTGTCCGATAACCGGGCTGAACCTAGGGGCAAGATTTTCGAAAAGGCGCTCTTGGATTGTCCGATAACCGGGCTAATCCAAGAACTAACTTTTTGAGGGTTCTTCTAGAGTCGCCACCGATGTTTTTACCGAAAACATCGAAAAAGGAGTGAAAAGGCGTTGGTTTTCGAAAAACCAACTTTGGTCATTAGAACCAGAGTTGGGTAAGGGAGTTAGTTACGTGTAAAGGAAGTGTTAGTTCCTTTACAACGCCCCTTTCAGGTTCCCTATGATAGGCCAACTATTTAAAATAAATAACCCGTGAAGTACGCTTTTACCCTTTTGTTTTGCGGAATTTAAAGATTATGATTACATGGCCCTATGTCTATTGCATAATTGAAATAAAGCGGTAAAAGAGAGAGGGAGAGTGTAGAAACCTCCGAGGCACGCTTTCTATTAATTCTTTTAAAAAATTTGGTACTTTTTGGCAGCCCTTCGCTCTTTACAACACCGGAATCTCTCAAAAACGCTATAAAAAGCTCTAGAATACACTCATAAACTCCGAAAATGCTTCGGAGGGGTTCTGGAGAGAGAATTTGGAGAGATTTCTAGAGAGAGAGTGTTAAATGAGGGGAATGAGGGCTCCTATTTATAGGGATTCGCGTCTGTCAGGTCGAGACGGGCCATCTCGTCTGACAAGGTCGAGACGGCCGTCTCGCCAAACGAGACAGCGGTCTCGCCACCTTTGCAAGGCGAGACGGCGGTCTTGAGCCTAAAAGGCGAAAATCCTTATTTTTATGCCAAAAATCCCACCTATCCTAGTATGGGGCCTAATAGTCTCTCCTAGTGGCTTCTTAGGTTCATCCATCTTCGAAAAGGAGGTTTTCTGGTCTTTATTATGAGGTCAGGCAAGATTTGGGGTCTACAGCTGCCCCCCCTTTACCCGACTAGTCGACTATTGGCCTGTTGTGCCAAGGAGATCGATTGGAGGGTAAAGGAGTTGACCCTCTTGCCCGGTTGTCCTTCAGATGTTCCGTCTTTGCGGCGGTTGATCTTCTGGGAAAAAGTGTGTTATGCACCTCCAGGATACTCCTTCTGACGGTAGCCGATCCCTTTGGTTGACACATGGTAGAACCTCAGGATACTCCTTCTGACGGTAGCCGATCCTTCGGTTGATGGGTATAAAGCCCCCATCAGGCTGGTAGTTTGCAGTCTGCTGTGTGTTGGACTGGATGGGTATGAACCCCCCATCAGGCTGGTAGTTTGCAGTCCGCTGTGTGTTGGACTGGATGGGTATGAACCCCCCATCAGGCTGGTAGTTTGCAGTCCGCTGAGTGTTGGACTGGATGGGTATGAACCCCCCATCAGGCTGGTAGTTGCAGTCCGCTGTGTAGGACTGGTGGTGGCGGCGGCTTACTGCTCGGGTGGCTCATGCGCCGAGCGTTGAGATGTGCTTTCTTTGTTTTTGTTTGTCTTTTCTGGGAATTGTCGTCCGGTCTGCGCTGGGGATTTTGTTGGTGTTCATCCAGCTTGTTGATTGCTGGGGATTCTTTGTTTTTGATCTTTCTATGGTGATCACCCGACTCTCGCTGGTTGGTCGGGTATTGCTGGTTGTTTTACATAACTGACGAGGTCTTTCCGGGGTACCCCTGAGTGCTTTTTATTTATGCAAGTATGAAGCTGACCCTTTTTACATGAATGTCTTTTATTTATTTGAAGTATATTTGTTTGTTTCGATTTTGACAAAGTCCTTTTCGTGTAACTACTTGTGTGTGGATGTTTTTGATGCAATTTTATTTTAGTTGGGGGGCATCTAGAAAGTGATTGGTACTTTCTGTTTGTTCTCTCGTGACTCTTCTTTTTGTTTTAGCCCTATCTTTTCCCTAGACCGCCTTTTGCAGGTTTTCGATCTAGCGGGCTTAATTCTTGCTTAAGATATTTTGGTGGTTTTTTTCTTTTTATGAAGGCCTTAACTTTTGCCTAGACCGCCCTTTACGGGTTTTCGATCTAGCAGGCTATCCTATATTTTTTTGCTTGGGAAGGCCCTGGTCGGTGCTGTTTGTCTTGTTTTTCTTATGCTTTCTTTTTTCGCTTATGTTTCATTAATACAGAGGCATTCTTGCAAGTAGGTAAAGAGAAAAGAAGACAATTTTTATTTATGTGAACGAATGATTTATTTCTATAGGAGGATTTACAAAGGATTTTAGAAGCAGGGCTGGCCAAGGTTGGCTGAATTGTATAGGGTGTAACAACCATGTCCATGATTTATGTTTCTCTGTTTTTCCTGGTCGCTTCAATTGAGATGCTCGAACTCAGAGTGAAGATCATGCGAAGTCTTCTTGCTCTGTGAAGGTATTACCTTAGTCGCCTTTGCGGTTTTCGGCTAAGGTAATCATTGCTCTTTTTGTTGTTTTTTTTTTTGAACCTCTAATTTTTGCCTAGGACGTATCCTAGCGAGGAATGCGGACCCTATCTTTTGCCCAGGACGCTCTTTACGAGTTTTCATCCTGACGGGTCATGAACAATGTTTTCAAGCGTAGTATTTCTTTACTGCATCTGAGTTGACAGGATGTCGAAGCTCTTCTCCGTCCATGTTAGTGAGGATGAGGGCTCCTCCTGAGAAGGCTCGCTTAACCACAAAGGGTCCTTCGTAGTTTGCTGTCCATTTCTCGATTTTGTCTTTCTGGGTTGGTAGCAGTTTCTTTATTACTAGATCCCCTTCTTGGAAGGTGCGGGGATTGACCTTCTTATCGTAGGCTTTCTTGATCTTCTTTTGATAAACTTGCCCCCGACATATGGCGTCCAGCCGTTTTTCTTCGATTAGGTTCAGCTGATCGTATCGACTTTGGACCCATTCGGCTTCTGTCAACTTTGCTTCCATAACAACTCGTAGGGAGGGTATTGACCTCTGCAGTGAGCTTTCGGTTTTGTTCCTCTAGGTTCTCCATTGCTCTGGCCTTTTGTGCACGATTTCGGATGGGGAGAGGACCAACCACTTTCTAGAATTCTCGGAAGAAATTTATTAATGCATGTTGAGTGTCGAACTAACATGGATATGTAAATTTCTTCCCCAAGACGTCCCCAAGAGGATCCCTGCCTACTCCGAAGGGTTAACAAAAATACTCCTCACGGCTCAACATTACCGCCACATGAGTCATCGAGCACACTCACCCAAAGTCTCCTCCACACTCCCCAATGGAGAATAAAGGCTTCAAGAGCCCATCATCATCAACAGTCAAAAGAGTTCAAACCATCAAGGGCTCAACAAAAAGAAAGAAAAGAAAAGAAGAGAAAAGAAAACCCTTGCATCCCCAGCGGATGTCCAAAAAGGCCATGACAGAGAGGGCCGAATAAAAATCCTCAAGTGGATCTCCAAAAAATTCTACAAAAAGGAATCAGAAATTCCCATCCCCTAGTGGAATAAGAGCTTCACAAGTATAGCTCACATCAACATCAATCAAGGAGCCAAGACTCCATTCCTAGAAAAGAAAAATCAGATCCCCAGGAAGTCAACTAATTCACTGGTGGATCACTAAAGAAATAAAACGTCATCCCTAGTAGACCTCCCAAAAAAGAAGGAAAAAAGCCAGCGTAATAAAAAGAGACTAAAAAGTAAAAAGGCTTACGCATTATCCCCATAAAAAAGCCAGATTTCAAAATCGCGATAAAAAAGAGATAAATCGCGAAAAAAAGGCGAAATCAATCCTAACTTTTACGCAATCAATAAAATTCCTACGTGGGTCACCGCAGAAAAGGGAAAATCAACGAAAAAGAAGGAATCGGAAATTCCAATGAAACAAGAGTATCGACAAAGCCATCTCATACCAACAACATCTAACAAGGAGTCAAAACTTCATTCCCTCAAAGGGGAAATCAAAATTAGATCCCCGGGAAGGCAACCAATTCCCCGGTGGATCAATAAAAAAGAAAGATCATCCCCAGTGAGCCTACTGCAAAGGCAAAACTTCATATTCATCCTCAGAATGTCATTTTCCTATGCATAGGCAAGACCTGGCAAGCAAGAGCCAACATCCCCATAAGGGAATATCAGCCTAGTCAGAGGCAAAACAAATGCAGCCAAAAGTCTTCACTTCCGATGAAGCATCTGCCTACTCAGAGGCATTACCAGAAACTCAATGGAGTATCTGCCTGCTCAGAGGCACCATCAAAATCAACAAAAATTTCAATGGATATCTGCCTACTAAAGAGGCCTCACCAAGATCAACAAATCCCTAGAGGATTCCTGCCTACCTAAGAGGCACTCATCAAAAATTCCCGACAACCAGCAAAGTCGGATGACCACTACCAAAAGATAAAAATCAAAGAATCCCCAACAACCAACAAACTGGACGAACACCAACAGAATCCCCGACACAGACCGGATGACAATTCCCAGAAAAGACAAACCAAGACAAGAGAACGCATCTTAGCGCTAGGCGCATGAGCCACCCGAATAGTAAGCCGCCGCCACCACCAGTCCTACGTAGTGGATTATACCAGCCTGATAGGGGGCTCATACCTATCAACCCGCGCACGCGAGTGCGCCTGATCTGCGCTCAAGTCGGATCAGTAAGTCGCAACTACCAGCCTGATGGGGGGTTCATACCCATCCAGTCCAACACACAGCGGACTGCAACTACCAGCCTGATGGGGGGTTTATACCCATCAATCGAAGGATCGGCTACCATCAGAAGGAGTATCCTGAGGTTCTACCTATTAGAAAAAGAGGCTGAGATCAAGAGGGGGGGTGAATTGATCTTTGAAAGATTTTCGCAAATTTACAGATTATCTATTTCTCAGATTAAGATTACAGATCAGTTCTTGAATCACACAACAAGCAATCAAAAAATAAATGCAGTCACAAAATTAAAGAAGAGAAAGGTTTAGAAAGATATCACCAAGGTTTATACTGGTTCACCCAATCCCAGGGCTACGTCCAGTCTCCAGCCAAATTCCAGCTGGGTTCCACTAGATTGAATGTTTTACAGATTACAACCTTAATCACACACTCAATCCACCACAAGAACCACAATTCCAGTTCTTGCACCTAACCTTTCACCAAGAACCAAATTCCAGTCCTTGATCTACCCTGCAGCCAAATTCCAGCGACAGAAACCAGTGCCTACAATTCCAGGCACAAACAATACAGTCAAAGAAAGTAAAGAAACAAACAGAAGAAACTAAAACGCTCAAACCAGTTTTATGCAGTTCTGCAATATGTTGTTTCTTCTTCAAAAGAATGCAATTTTGCCTCAAGAAAGAACTTTGATGAACTTCACAAAAACTAGCGTGATTCTTTCTTGAAAGTAGCACTTTTGATTGCTTGATTGATTGCTAAAAGATGTATTTCAGATGTATTTTAAAATGATCAAGCAACTTTGTTTATATAGAAGATTTTCAAAACTGCTAGTTTAATTAATCTGTTAAAATAATCTTTTAATCTGTTAAAAGCCTTGTTTTAATCTGTTAAAACTTCTTTTAATCCATTAAAACATTCTTGATTATTTTCCAGATTTGTTTTAACTGATACGACAACGTTTATATCAATTAAAACTCTTTGTAAAAAATCTTCTAATTTGTTTTAATCGATTGTTTCGTCTTTCAATCGATTAAAATACTGCAAGATATTCTTATAAACTTTTTCAAGTGATTTTAACTGATAAAAGATCGTATTAATCGATTAAAATGCGTAGTATAAATTTTCTTAAGTTGATTTAATCGATTGAAACGTAATTTAATCGATTGAAATAATTCTGATCGGTCATAACTAAATTCTGATCGATCATATCTGATTCTGATCGGTCATAATCGCATTATGATAGGTCATATAGTATACCAAATGAAATTAATCGATTAAAACGAAGTTGTATCGATTAAAATACTGCCAAAACACTTCTCTGAACATTTTAAGTGATTTTAATCGGTTATTTCGAAGCTGTATCAGTTAAAATACTGACAGAAGGTTTTCAAAACTTTCTTTAATGAAAACAATCGGTTATTTCGAAATTATATCAGTTTAAAACTTGTTTATAAAAATGTGAAGAACATTTTAGTTGATTGAACATATATGCTATTAAAAAAATAGTTAATTCAAAAGCTTTTATCAAAATACTTTATTTTTAACTGTTTAAACGTTTTTAGAAGCATTTTGCAAAATCTTTTAAGTGAAAAAACCTCATGCAGCAGAAAAGATAAAAATGATTATACCTAAGCAGAAGCTGCAGACACACTAATCCCTCTACTCTTTTATCTAAGTGACTTTTGACTGCCACAAAGTTTCCTTTGACTTCATTCTTGACTTCATCAAATCAACAAGATCTTTGCCAGAGTATTTCAATAAGATATTCATCACTTTCAGTCTCCCCCTATTTGATGAAGACAAACATCACTTTGAATAATAACTCTGCAAAAGAAGTCACTTGATAATATAGATTAGTGAGTAACCAAAAATGAATTATTTTCCTATTTCTCCCCCAAAATTGTTGCTCCCCCTAAATTAAAAAGTAAAGCAACTCTTTCTCCCCCTTTTGACTTCATCAAAAATAGGGAACAGAAGAAAAACAATGCATGGTATGTATCATGTCTTAGATTTCGAAAATAGAAAAAAATGGATACGATACTTTACTCATGTAAAGACAAATCAAAGTTGATTCAAGCTTATCTTCATTAACACGTTTGTAATGAATACAATTAACACGTGTAAAGATAAGGAAACCACGCTTTAGTAGCATGTTACAAGAATAGCCATTAATTAAAGCCTTTAATTTTTCTTTCCAGAATAAAAATCGATTAAAAACAGGACAAAATCGATTAAAAATTTCTTGTTAATGGTTTTAATCGATTGAAATAAAGGTTTAATCGATTAAAACAGTGAAGGAATTCAAAAGTTTGAAACATAAGTTCATTTAATCGATTAATTTGACATTTAATCGATTAAAATAGTAAGAAAAATGATGTATAAATTCTTTTAATCGATTTAAAAGATTTTTTTATTGATTAAAACAACCAGTTTTGAAAACTAAGTAATGTTTGATGCATCTAAAATGCCAATTTATCATGCCTAATCCAGTGTAAATTTTGTAAAACCGATCATTTAGAAAGATGTTTTACAATAATATTAACAACATCGATTAAATTTTAACCAATAGATCCATCAAAATTAGAATAAAATCTTATTTAGCTAATTTAACTAAGTGTTTTCTAGAGCTTTTTATAGCGTTTTTGAGAGATTCCGGCGTTGTAAAGAGCGAAGGGCTGCCAAAAAGCACCCAATTGTTTAAAAGTATTAATAGAAAGCGTGCCTCAGAGGTTTCTACACTCTCCCTCTCTCTTTTACCGCTTTATTTCAATTATTCAATAGACATAGGGCCATGTAGTCATAATCTTTAAATTTTGCAAAATAAAAGGGTAAAAGCGTATCTTCACGGGTTATTTATTTTAAATAGCTGACCTATCATAAGGAACCCGAAAGGGGCGTTGTAAAGGAACTAACACTTCCTTTACACGTAACTAACTCCCTTACCCAACTCTGGTTCTAATGACCAACGTTGGTTTTTCGAAAACCAACGCCTTTTCACTCCTTTTTCGATGTTTCCGGTAAAAACATCGGTGGCGACTCTAGATGAACCCTTTAAAAATTAGCTCTTGGGTTAGCCCGGTTATCGGAAAACCCAAGAGCGCCCTTTCGAAAACCTCGCCTCTAGGTTCAGCCCGATTTTCGGACAACCTAAAGGTGTTGTAACCACACCAATGAAAACGCGAAAATTGGAAAGTTGAAACCATCGCGTTGCTCCGACCGCCTCGTTTTGATGGCGGCAACAGATGGCGACTCCACTAGGGAAACCTAGAGAGTTGTTCCCATTTAGTGATGGGCCAGCTTAAAAGTAAATAAACCAAGAAAATTATGCTTTTACCCTACCTTGTATTATAACATGCTTTAATGCTTGGCTTTAATAACTGTTGCTTGTTTATACTTACGCAATTGTTTGAAATACAAACTGTACACAAACCCTTGCACACAACAATTCCCTTTATACCCGGGGGCAAGTGAGAAATCCATAGGGAGTGGGTGGCAGGTACGGTTCGCTGTAGTGATGGCCTTGTGCCCACCAGTGTGATCGGAAACCACCACTCTAGGTGATAACCTTCCTCTTTTGGCACAAAGACTGACTATTGAAGCACTTGTTGGATTTGATGAAGACATATAGAGTTTAGTTTTTGGGTGTGTAGGTGAATAGGTTATAGGTTTAGAATTTAATCTCTTGATAGTTTAATAGATCTTGTGATAAGCGCCTTTAAATGATGCATCACATTGAACTTATTTTACTACATGAAAAACTGACCTTTAAGCATTAAAAGAACAAACTGAGTTTTTCAATCTGTTAAAAAGAAGTTTCAATCTGTTAAAATCACTTAAAATAGGAAATGTTCATATGTGGTCAAAATTTTAATTGATTGAATCGCAGAATCAACAGGTTAAAATGTTCTTAATGATTTTTCCATATTAAAGGTTTTGCAATTTTAATCTGTTGAAATCAAGTTCAATCTGTTGAAACAAAGAGATGTTATTTTTCACTTTGAAGCATCACAGGATTTCAATCTGTTGAAATATATTTTAATCTGTTGAAATAGAGAGCTACCATTTTTTTCTAAATTGTTTCAATCCATTGAAAACATGAATCAACTGATTGAATTAAGTTTTAAACGAAATCAATCGATTGAAATGTCATTTTAATCGATTGAAAAATATTCTGATCGATCACAACTCAATTCTGATCGATCATATCAGGTTCTGATCGATCACAACTCAATTATGATCGATCATATCTAGTTCTGATCGGTCATAAAACTATTTTGATCGATCATCTACTACTTCAAGCTATTTTAAATTGATTGAATCTATCAGTTTCTCTCTTTTACTCTATAAATACAGTTTTGGTTTCTCTTTTGAATATACAATTTGGAAAACATTTGAAAGCAATCTTAGAGCTCTCATATTAGTGCCTTTCTCTGTGCATTCATAAACTTTTCATATCATAAGGCGTTTAGATCAAGATTGTTGAAAGTTCATCAAGAGAGAAAGTTCTGACTTAGGGAAATTGCTTCTGGACTTCTATATTATTAAAGCTGCAGTCCATGTTTATTCTTTTCATATACTTGTAAAAAGTTTAATTGTGTAGATTGGGTTTGAATCTGCACTGGTTACAGTAACTGGGTTTGGTTACTGGGTGGTTAATTTAAGAGTCTATCTTGTGGTGTTGTAAGATAGTTCTTGAGGTAGATTGGTGTATATCTACTGGTTTGTATTTTCACTTGGAATTAGTGGAACTTGGCAGATTTGTCAAGAACTGGATGTAGCTCTGGGAAAGAGTGAACCAGTATAAACTCTTGTGTTGAATTTCTGCTTTCATCTCTTTACAATTCTTGTTTATATTCTTGCTTTGTTTCAAACCAAATCTGCCTAATAAAAGATTGGATAAAGATTAACCATTCTTCCAAAAGAAAGAGTGTTTTTCGAAAAAGATTTCAAAAGTTCAATTCACCCCCCCCTCTTGAACTCAACCATTAATTCTTACAACTATGGCCTTAGTGTTAAGCATGGTCGGAAGGCTGGAGAGTGGGGACCCTATAATGGGGGCACCTTGGAGGCCTTAGTCTTGGTGAGAACAGTTAGAACCTACCTTCGCCAAAGCACTTTTCTGTAGGAAAACCCTACCTCGTGATTAAAATGACTTCTTGCCTATTCATGGATGATCGAATTGTGTGTACATTTGTTTGCTGCATTTGTCTGTTGCATAGCATAACCAAACAATAGAAAAAACCTCAAAAAACATTTTGCAATAAACGCCCTTATCTCGGATAGTCTGCCTTTTAGCTAGCCTGATTTCAGGTTCTTTGTAAGCTAAGTAGCCACGCAGTCCGACAGAAGATATAAGGGACGCTAACTATTCTTTCGCATAAAGCCATATTTTTATCTCGGACAGTCTGCCTTTTAGCTAGCCTGGTTTCAGGTTCTTTGTAAGCTAAGTAGTCACGCAGTCCGACAGAAGAGATAAAAGGCTATAAAATAAAATAAAAATCCAAATAAAATTTTTTCGATTCCAAAACAATAAATGGGACCTTGTTCAAAAATATTACACTCATATAGGTAGTTCATTTAAAAAAAAAATACGCAAACATCATACAAAACATGATAAATAAAAATAAACACTCACATTCATTCAATAAGCATCATTTTCATAAAACATGCATTTTGGTTTTAGAAAATGGAGCGGACTAGTAGACAATTGAAGAAGGTGGTCATTCCCCGATACCATACTGAGAAATTGGAACGACTTTGCGCAATAATGCCACCAGAGGTCCGCTCCGACTTTGAGAAATCCTATGGACGGATTCTCGACCTGCTGAAGATTTGTGTCGATCAAGTTTTCGTCAAGGTATTAGTTCACTTCTGGAACTCCAGTCTGCGATGCTTCGAATTTCTGCAGTTTGATATGGTGCCCACCTTGGAGGAGTACGAAATTATGTTGAAATGGACCAAATCAGCCGGGATCCATATCCGCCACGGGGCATATACTCCTGCAGCACAAGTAGCTGCCATCATCCAACTGCCTTTCCGGCAGACTACCCTGATAGGAAAAGGGAACATCCAGGGTTGGAAAGTCTCAATGTTAGAAGACCATCTGTCCGCTTTGGCTGAAAGGGCAGAATGGGTCGCTTTTAACAAAACCCTGGCATTAATCATATTCGGAACGATCTTGTTTCCCTTCCACCTCGACACAGTGGATCAAGTCGTCATGGACGCCTTCTTCGCCTGGGACGTAAACTCGAAGAGTCCCTTGCCTGCAATTCTTGCCGACACCTTGCTTTCGGTGGAATTCTGTCGCCAGAAGCAAGGAAAAACACTTCGTTGCTGCTCTTCACTGCTCTTTGTGTGGGGCATTACACATTTTTACGCCTCTAGCCACATGGGGATGTTCCCCGACCCTTTGAGAAGCTTCTCCAAAATCCCTCTCCAATGACGCTTAACTTGAAAGTGGAGGGAAGAGTTGGAACAAAAGGATGCCAACAATTTATCCTGGGTCTGCCCTTGGTTCCGACCCGGCCCAGTCCTCATCAGATGTGGAGACCATCCGAACGTACCCTTGATAGGACTCAGGGGTTGCATAGCCTACTCACCTAGAGTAGCTATGAGGAAGCTCATGAGGACTCAAACTACAATTTCTCGAGGGGAACTCGGAGGACTGTGTTTCTTCGGCGACCCATGCACAATCGCCAACTCACTAGCCGTGAGAAAAGCATGGGAGAAACCAGTTTTTATGGGAGATAGAGAGCTAGGAAAAGCTCGAGTGGCTGTCTCCGGTGACTATGAGGTGTGGAGAAAAAGAAGAGGGATGTCTCAACCATCCACCTCACTCATTACAAACGCCAACAGCGAAGAGTTGCAAGCTCAAGTCGATGCCTTGACCTAGAGGATAGAAATCATGGGAGCCCAGATGAGGGCCCTTGAAGAAAGAGAGCAAGAATCTATCCTCACCATAGATGGTCTGCAAAGGCAAGGCAAGAAAAAGGATCATGAAATAGAGCGCCTCAAGGACCAGTGTGCTGATTCTAATGAGCAAGCTATCCGAGCATCCAAAGCCGCTAGAACTAGCCCGGATAGTCAACTCCAAGAAATAACCGTCAAATCAGCACGCCTTGAGGCCGAATCAGCAAAACAGGCTCAGACGATCAAGGAGTTGTCGCAAGAACTCACCAAGACTCGTTCAGAAATACGCCAAGAACGAGAGGTCAATCAGAGACTCAACAAAAGTCTCACTGAGCTACGCTGCAAAGAAAGAGATGGGCTAGCTCAGTATGGCCAAGTACTACAAAAAAAGGACCGAGCCCTTGCAAAACTCAATGAACTGCAAGCCTTGGTCGTCCATCAAGAGGAAAAGATCAAAGAGGCTCAAAAGTACAGTGAAGATATGAGCCAGGCGGTCCAGAAGCAAAGCAAAGCACTTGCTCGTCACGTCCGGGAAGCCGAAAGGGAATTACATAGAGATCAAGACCCGCCTGTGGGTTTCTTTAGGCTTTTCCGCTTTGGTCAAAAGTTGCTTCGTAGTATGGAATAGGGGAATGTACACCTTCCAATGGATAAATGAAAATTTTCTTTATTCAACAATTGTCTACTTGCAAACATATCATTCATCTGCATATTTAATTTCCCCTCCTTCACTCTTAATAAATAAGATAATAAAAAGGAAGGATTAACTGATACGTCTTCCAAAACAGAAGAATGGAGAGAAAGTCACTCCTAATCAAGCTTTCCCCAACGGTTAACTCGCCACAAGAGGAAAATAAGCCTCGACCGTTGGTCCTCAAAAATAAAGAAGAGGGGGCAAAGACACCAGTGCGACTATTTATGCCACGTCCTTTCCCCTACGAGACAAATAAAGTTGTACCGTGGAGATACGGAGAATCTTCACCAATAAAAGAGGATATCACAAATATAGCCGGCATTGGGGGCATGACTAGAAGTGGAAGAATCTACTCCCCCAAGGACTCACAAGATGATGTCCCCAAAAATAAAGGAAAAAATAAAAAGACTGAAGAAAAAGAAAATAAGGAATCCAAGGAGGAGACAGAGGAATTACTCCAGTTTATAAGGCAAAGCGAGTATTCCATTATAGACCAGCTCAATCACACACCTGCAAAGATAACATTATTATCTTTAATAATGAGCTCGGAACCGCATAGAAACGCCCTGCTGAAGGTATTGAGTGAAGCACATGTACCTCACTCCATATCCCAAGAAAAGGTTGAGAGGATCGTCGGTCACATCATGGCAAGCGATCACCTCACCTTCACAGAGGAAGAACTCCCCCTCGAGGGATCAAACCATAACAAGCCCTTGCACATTTCCATCAAGTGCAAGGAATACCTCATCGCCAAAGTTCTTGTGGATAACGGGTCATCCTTGAACGTGATGCCCAAGTGCACACTAGACAAGTTGACTATCCAAGGAACCCGTCTGCGCCCAAGTAGCACCATCGTTCGAGCCTTCGACGGATCAAAACGAGAAGTAGTGGGAGAAGTTAATTTGCCAATTCAAGTCGGACCCACTATCTTCAACGTCGATTTCCATGTAATGGATATTACTCCAGCATACAATTGTCTCCTCAGCAGACCTTGGATTCATGACGCTAAGGCAGTTCCTTCAACGCTCCCCCAGAAAGTCAAGTTCATAGTGGAGGACAAATTGGTCACAGTCCAAGCAGACGATGATATCTTGATCAGTGGACCGTCCACCCAACCTTATGTGGATGCGGCTGAAGAGGCCCTCGAAACATCTTTTCAAGCGCTAGAAATTGCCAACCTAAAGGCATTGGACAACCTTTATCTTACTGCATTTCATAGAGGGCCTTTAGGTCCAGCCCGGTTATTGGACAACCTAAAGGCATTGGACAACCTATAGGTTTAGAATTTAATCTCTTGATAATTTTAGTAGATCTTGTGATAAACGCCTATAAATGTTGTATTTCATAGAATTTATCTTACTGCATGAAAAACCAATCTTTAAGCCTTGAAAGAACAAACTGAGTTTTTAATCTGTTAAAAAGCAGTTTCAATCTGTTAAAATCACTTAAAATAGGAAATGTATATATACAGCCAAAATTTTAATTGATTGAATCGTAGAATCAACAGGTTAAAATGTTCTTGATGGTTTTTCCATATTAAGGGTTTCACAGTATTAATCTGTTGAATTTATAAATTAATATATTAAAATGTTCTAGCCATTTTTCATTTCAAAAGTATCTCAGATTTTTAATCTGTTGAAATCAAGTTCAATTTGTTTAAACAGAGAGATGTCATTTTTCATTTTAAAGTATCTCAGAATTTCAATCTGTTGAAATATATTTTAATCTGTTGAAACAGAGAGCTACCATTTTTATTCTAACTGTTTCAATCCATTAAAAGCTTGAATTAACAGATTGAATGAGTTTTAAATGAAATCAATCGATTCAAACATCATTTTAAATCGATTGAAACTATCAGTCTCTCTCTTTTACTCTATAAATACAGTTTTGGTTTCTCTTTCAAATACACAATTTGGAAAATGATTAAAAGCAATCTTGGAGCTCTCATATTCGTGTTTTTATCTGAGCATTCATAAATATTTCATATCATAAGGCATTTTGATCAAGATTGTTGAAAGATCTTCAAGAGAGAAAGTTATGAGTTAGAAAAATTGCTTCTGGACTTCTATATTGTAAAAGCTGCAGTCCAGGTTTATTCTTTTCATATACTTGTATGAATTCTAATTGTGTAGATTGGGTTTGAATCTGCACTGGTTACAGTAACTGGGTTTGGTTGCTGGGTGGTTTTTCAAGAGTCTATCTTGTGGAGTTGTAAGGTAGTTCTTGGGGTAGATTGGTGTATATCTATTGGTTTGTATTTTCACTTGGTATTAGTGGAACTTGGCAGATTTGTCAAGAACTGGATGTAGCTTTTGGGAAGAGCGAACCAGTATAAACTCTTGTGTTGCATTTCTTCTTTTATCTCTTTTCATTTCTGGTTTATATTATTGCTTTGTTTAAAACCAAATCTGCCTAATAAAAGATTGGATAAAGATTAATCATTCTTCCACAAAGAAAGAGTGTTTTTTTGAAAAAGATTTCTAAAGTTCAATTCACCCCCCCCCCTCTTGAACTCAACCATTAATTCTTAAATATGTCTGTAGCTTTTGTTTCACGGATTGAACCCAAAAGTGTTGAGGAAACTCTTAAAGATGACCAATGGTGCATAGCAATGCAAGAAGAACTTAATCAATTTGAAAGAAATCAAGTCTGGGAATTAATTACAAGAGAAGAATTTCATCAAGTGATTGGAACAAAATGGGTATTTTGAAACAAACTTGATGAAGATGGAAATATAACAAAGAACAAAGCCAGACTTGTTACCAAAGGTTATTGTTAAGAGGAAGGTATTGATTATGATGAAACTTATGCTCCTGTTGCCAGGTTAGAGGCTATACGCCTACTTCTTGCTTATGCCTCATTGATGAAATTTAAACTTTATCAAATAGATGTTAACAGTGCATTTTTGAATGGGTTTATCAAAGAGGAAGTATATGTGGAACAACCCCCTGGATTTGAATATTTTAAATATCCCAATCATATTTTTAAATTGAAGAAAGCTTTATATGGTTTAAAACAAGCTCCTAGGTCTTGGTATGAAAGATTAAGTAGTTTTCTAATTTCGAATGACTTTTCTAGAGGAAAAATTGATTCCACCATTTTTATTAAGAAGGTTAAGGAACATATTTTGTTAGTTCAAGTATATGTTGATGATATTATTTTTGGATCAACTGATAATTCCTTGTGTGAAGGATTTGCTAAGATTATGCAGGGTGAATTTGAAATGTCAATGATGGGAGAATTAACATTCTTTATTGGACTTCAAATTAAGCAACTTAAAGATGGAACCTTTGTGTCTCAAACCAAATACTGCAAAGAGATTCTCAAGAAATTTGAAATGGAAACTTCAAAGGAAGCTAACACACCCATGGGAACATCATGCTATTTGGATAAAGATGAATCAGGTTTGGAAATTAATCAATCAATGTATAGAGGTATGATAAGTTCTCATTATACTTAACTGCAAGTAAACCTGATATTATGCATTTTGTTTGTGTGTGTGCTAGATTTCAAGCATGTCCTAAAGAATCTCATTTAACTGCAGTAAAACGAATTTTAAAATATTTAAAAGGAACTACAGGATTTGTCTTATGGTATCCATCTGAAGCTTCTCCTAGCTTAATAGGTTATTCTTATGTTGATTATGGTGGATGTAAAATAGATAGAAAGAGTACTAGTGGAACATGTCATACGTTAGGATCATCCTTAGTGTCTTGACATTCTAAGAAACAAGCAAATCTTATGGATGAAGCAACAATTAGAAGACTATAGTATCTTTCTAAGTAATATTCCATTAATGTGTGATAAAACAAGTGCTATCAATCTCACAAAGAATCTTGTTATGCATTCTAGAACTAAACATATTGAGATTAGGCATCACTTTTTAAGAGATCATATATCTAAAGGAAATTGTCAAATTGAGTATATAGACACAAATACCAAACCTCTTTCAAAGGATAGATTCTATGAACTTATAAGAGACTTAGGAATATTAGAAATAGCTTAAACTCTACTTAAATGATCAACCTTTATATTTTGTACTATAATAATCGATTATATAGGGAAATAATCGATTATCCTGTGTCTAAAACATTGAAAATTTGTTAATCTCTCTGGAATAATCGATTATCTTGGGTAATAATCGATTATTGAAGTTTAAATAAGTGGATTCTGCAAAATCTTTTTGTAATAATCGATTATTTGGGGTAATAATCGATTATTTGTACCAAAAATGCTCAAAATCAGTATTTTGCCACTAGAATAATCGATTATCCAGCTTGATAATCGATTATCTCTGCACTTGAAGAAATAATCGATTATCAGAGGCTGATAATCGATTATCCTGCAACGTTATGGGTAAACTAGCCGTTTGTAATGGCTATTTTGGCTTCAATTCTCCTCCAACTAGCCGTTTATGACCGTTAGGATGTTTCTATATATATATGAAGACTCCAATTCACATCTACACACCTCCAAACTTTGAAATCAAAGCATTCATCACACATTCAAACTCTCTTGTCTCCTCAAAACCTTCTTCTTCTTAGAAACTTATTCATCTTCCTTTTTAATCTAAATGGCTTCATCATCTTCCTTTTTAAACTTATGTCCTCGGGCAACCAACCATGCCCAATGTTCTTCTACTAACCTTCGCATTATTCATGCCATCATGAATAATGAGCCCATTGATTGGCCAAGCTTAGTCACATTAACAATGCTCAAGGTGAAGCGTCACCCAACATTCAAGATTCCTTACGCTCTCCTAATATCCAGAATTCTTGAATACAAAGGCGTAAATGTTGAAGGAGAACAATGGGCCCCTAAATTCAAACAGAATGTTGGACGGTACGCTCACTCAGCTACAGATGGTAAACGTAAACGGAATTTACGTTCATAAAGATGATGCTCCTCACATGGCCAACGTGGCTCAAGATTTTTATGATGAGGACATGCCTGCTGAAAATATTGATACTGCTGGAACGTCATCTGCTCATCCTACATACCACCCTTCTATGTAAGATATGTTGTTCGACATGAATCAAATAATGCAAGAATTTTTATCTATTTCTCAAGAACAACATCAAGAAATTATTCGACGTATTTCGGATGTAGATGATAAAGTATGTAATTTAGAGGACAAATTTGACGCCCAGTTTAATAGTGATGAAAGTGAAGAGTTTTAATCTCTTCAACATATTTCTTGTTTGTACTTCATTTACTTTATGAAATAAAAACTTTATTTTAGCTTTGATTGAGGGGGAGCTATATTTTTATCTTATGCACTTAATGAGGGGGAGCTTTCATTTTTTATCATAATCAAAATAGGGGGAGAAATTATTTAAAGCCTCTTATGTTTAATAATTTTAATGTTGTCTGGTATGTTTAATGTTTTTGTTAGCTGTGACAGATAAAACAGGTTATTACAAAGGGCTTTAAAGGAAATTTTGATCATCATAAAAAAGGGGAAGATTGTTAAACATACAAGGATATGAAGCTTGTAGATTTTGATGATGATTTAAGAACAAAGGACTTAGATATTTGAAGACTTGTAATCTTATGTAATAACTCTATTTTTTATGTTTTTGAGTCTATAATATTAGAGTCCAAGATAGCCAGCACATAGACCATCATTTAAAAGCTATAAAAACTCATTTTTATCAAATATACACTGTGATAATTGATTATCACTTAGGATAATCGATTATTACAACAAGAAAATTGTTTTTAGGAAAAGCTCTCTGTGATAATCGATTATCACTCAGGATAATCGATTATCATAGGCAAATAATCGATTATTGGGCCAGATAATCGATTATCCTGGTCCATTTTTGTTCCTCTGCGAAAATGGCTCTAGAATAATCAATTATCACTCAAGATAATCGATTATTTACGTCTGTTATGTGTTTTGAAATTCAAATTTTGACCAATTTACGAAAACCCTATTCCCAATTCTTCTGTTTTTGAAAATCCCCATTTCCTAAACCCTATTCTCTCTACTTAAGGTTCTCTAAGGCTCTGCGCAAATTAACAAACCTTTTTCATACAAAAGTTAAGAGTTGTGACTGCTAGAACTTTCTGTAAGGAAGAAAAAGGGGCTTTTGAAAACCTAGTGTGGGCTAGAAGCGATAAGAATCACTAAGTGGGTTTCTTGGTGGATTGCGTGTTGTGTCATCTCTAGGAAATGATGTTCTTCATCCTTTGTGGATTTGTAGACCCCAAATCTTGCCCGACCTCATAATAAAGACCAGAAGACCTCCTTTTCGAAGATGGATGAAGCCTAAGAAGCCACTAGGAGAGACTATTAGACCCCATACTAGGATAGGAGGGAATTTTGGCATAAAAATAAGGATTTTCGCCTTTTAGGGTCGAGACTGCCGTCTTAGATTCGAGACCGCCGTCTCGCCTTGCGAAGGTGGCGAGACCGCCATCTCGTTTGGCGAGACCACCGTCTCGCCATTCCTGCAAGGCTAGACGGCCGTCTCGATTGGCGAGACCGCCGTCTCGACCTTGTCAGACGAGACGGCCCGTCTCAACCTGATAGGCACGAATCCCTATAAATAGGAGTCTCATTCCCCTCATTTTCACACAGTTCTTCCTCCTTCTCTCTAGACTTTTCTTCAAATTCTCTCTCTAGAACCCCTCCGAAGAATTTCTGGAGTTTCTGAGCGTTTCTAAGAGTGTTTTTGAGCATTTCGAGAGGTTTCCGACGCTGTGTAGAGTGAACGGCTGCCGCAAAGCACCCTATTTTCAGAAAGAATTAATAGAAAGCGTGCCTCGGAGGTTTTTACACGCTCTCTCTCTCTTTTACCGCTTTATTTTAATTACGCAATAGATATAGGGCCATGTAGTCATAATCTTTAAATTCCGCAAATAAAAGGGTAAAAGCGTATTTTTCACCAGTTTTATTATTTTTAAATAGCTGGCCTATCATAGGGAACCCGAAAGGGGCGTCGTAAAGGAACTAACACTTCCTTTACGCGTAACTAACTCCCTTACCCAACTCTGGTTCTAATGACCAAAGTTGGTTTTTCGAAAACCAACGCCGTTTCACTCCTTTTCCGATGTTTCCGGTAAAAACATCGGTGGCGACTCCAGATGAACCCTTCACAAACTAGCTCTTGGGTTAGCCCGGTTATCGAACAACCCAAGAGCGCCCTTTCGAAAACCTCGCCTCTAGGTTCAGCCCGGTTTTCGGACAACCTAAAGGCGTTGTAACCATACCAATAAAAACGCGAAAAATGGAAAGTCGAAACCATCGCGTCGCTCCGACCGCCTCGTTTTGATGGCGACGACAGGATTCAAAGGAGGTGTTCATCTCTTATGTGACTCAAGAGAGGTGTTTTCTATTCCTTATCTTTTCAATTTGTAATCTATTTGTAAACTATGATTATAGTGACAGCGTTAATCCTCTTTTTGAGTGATTAGCAACTGGACATAGGGTCTTTTGATCCGAACTAGTATAAATCAACTGTGTAATCTTCTTTCCCTTATCTATTTACTTTACAAAGCATTTTAATTAGTGAAATTTGGGAACAAATTTAAAACCCTAATTTTTGTTTAAGAAACCAATTCACCCCCCCTCTTGGTTTTTGTCTGTAAACGCAAACGTTCTGCTGTGCGATTCTAACAGTATCGGCTTTGGACCCATTCAACATCTGTCAATTTTGCTTCCATCATAACTCGCAGGGAAGGTGTAGACCCCAAATCTTGCCCGGGCTCCAAATGAAGTCAGAAAATCCCCTATTTGAAGACGGCCAAAGCCTAACAAGCCACTAGGAGAGACTATTAGGCTCCCGTACCAAGATAGGAAGGTTTTTTGGCCCAAAAATAAAGTTTCTCGCCCTGAAGGGACGAGACCGCCGTCTGGGAATACCAGACCGCCGTCTCGTTTCAACGCCAGGACGAGACCGCCGTCTCGATTTCCCAGACGGCGGTCTCGACACTCGCAAAAACAAGACGGCGGTCTGGGTTTTCCAGACGGCGGTCTCGACTCTCGCCAAGTCGAGACGGCGGTCTGGATTTTCCAGACGGCGGTCTCGACCCCGTGACAAGAGCGAGACGGCGGTCTCGAATTACGAGACGGCGGTCTCGACCCTGTCAGACGAGAACGGCGGTCTGGACCCTGACAGCGCGAAAAACTATAAATAGGGGCTCTCCCCCCCTCATTTCCACACAGAAAAACCAAGAGCTTTCCCTTCTCTCTAGAATTTCTCTCTCTAAGAATCCCTCCGAGGCATTTCCGGAGTTTCTGAGCATCTTTAGGCATATACAGAGTGTCCTAAATCTTCTTTAGAATCCCTCCGAGGCATTTCCGGAGTTTTCTGAGAGTTGTAGAGTGAAGGGTTGCCAAAACGCACCCTCTTTTTGAATATAAAGCTTGCTTTGGAGGTGCATATCCTCATTCTCTATTCTTTGAAATTACTGTCATTTAAATTATGCAATAGAAGCTAGGGCAATGTAGTCACATATTTAAATACCGCATAATAAAAGGGTAAAAGCGCAATTTTCCAAGTTTAATTATTCGCAAATAGCCGGCCTATCATAGGGAACCCGAAACGGGCGTCGTAAAGGGACTAATACTCCCTTTACACGTAACTAACTCCCTTACCCAACTCTGGTTCTAATGACCAAAGTTGGTTTTCGAAAACCAACGCCTTTTCAAAACCCCTTTTCCGATGTTTATGGTAAAAATATCGGTGGCGACTCCATAGAACCCGAAATAAATAAGTCCTTGGGTTAGCCCGGTTGTCGGACAACTCAAGGACACTTTTCGAAAACCTCGTCTCCAGATTAGCCCGATTATCGGACAGCCTGAAGACGTTGTAACCACCAAAAAAAAACGCGAAAACAAGAAGAAGAGGGTCGATAAAACCATCGCGTCGCTCCGACCGCGCCCCCTCTTCGGGGAGGCGGCGACAGATGGCGACTCCACTGGGGAAGCCTAGAGAGTTGATCCCATTTAGTGATGGGCTGGCTTAAAAATAATTAAACCAAGAAAATGGCGCTTTTACCCTACCTTGTATTATAACATGCTTTATTGTCTGGCTTTCAATAAACTGTTGTTTGTTTACACTTACGCAAATTGATTGAGATATAAATTGCACACAAGTCCATTGCACACTACAGTTCCTCCTATACCCGGGGGCAAGTGAGATAACCATAGGGAGTGGGTGGCAGGTACGGTTCGCTGCAGTTAGGGCCTTGTGCCCACCAGTGTGATCGGAAACCACCACTCAAGGTGATAACCTTCCTCTTTTGGCAACAAGACCGACTCTGGCCTTAGTGTTGAGCATGGTCGGACGGCTGGAGAGTGGGGACCCTATAATGGGGGCACCTTGGGGGCCTTAGCCTGGTGAGAACAGTTAGAACCTACCCTAACCAATACACTTTTCTGCAGGAGAACCCTACCTCGTGATAAAAACGGAATCTCGCCTGTTCGGGGATGATCGAATTGTGTGTGCATATTGTTGCATTTGTGTGTTGCATAGCATAAACAAACAACAGAACAAAATCACAAAAAAATATTTTTACAAATAAACACCCTTATCTCGGACAGTCTGCCTTTTAGCTAGCCTGGTTTCAGGTTCTTTGTAAGCTAAGTAGCCACGCAGTTCCGACAGAAGAGATAAGGGATGCTAAAATATTCTTTCGCACAAAGCCACATTTTATCTCGGACAGTCTGCCTTTTAGCTAGCCTGGTTTCAGGTTCTTTGTAAGCTAAGTAGCCACGCAGTTCCGATAGAAGAGATAAAAGGCTATAAAATAAACACATAAAAAAAAATACAAAAACATCAAAAATATATAAACAAACTTCTGACAAAGTCAACTCATCCATATTATATCGTGAGTAAAGAAAAAACAAAGAGAGAAAATGACAATGAGAGTGCATTCAGCATCATTTAAATAAAACCTCTCATACATAAGCATACTCATGATAGCTTAAGCACTCAACATGCATTAATAAAACTTCTTGGACATTCTAGAAAGTGGCTGGTCCTCTCCCCACTCGTACTCGTGCGCAAAAGGCTAAGGCAATGGAAAATCTAGAGGAGCAAAACCGGAAGCTCACTGCAGAGGTTAATATCCTCCGCGAGCAGGTGGCCCAATTAATGGAGGTCGTGCGCCAGGGCCAGAGCAAGGGCGGCGAGGGCCAAGCTGAGCATATCCCTCCTCATGAAGAGGAGGAGGAAGAAGAACACTTCTATGGCGATAAGGATGTTAAGACCGCTCGCATCCTTACCCCGGAAGTATCCAAACAACAACTCTCCGCCCTGGAGGAGAGGCTGAAGGCGGTCGAAGGGCATAACTTCGACGTCAAGGAGGTGGCTGACATGTGCCTCGTAAAGGACATCCGTTTCCCTCCCAAATTCAAGGTCCCGGACTTCCCCAAGTACGCCGGGCTGACCTGCCCTAAGAACCATCTTACGATGTATTGCCGTAAGATGGCCGCTCATGCTGACAACGAGAAACTCCTGATCCATTGCTTTCAGGAGAGTCTGGCGGACACGGCTCTCAACTGGTACATGCAGTTGGAGAGAGGGCAGGTCCAGAACTGGAAGCAGCTGGCAGACGCTTTCCTCCGTCGCTACCGTTATAACATTGATCTGACACCCGACAGGTCAGATCTTAGAGCACTGAGCAAGAGGAACGACGAGCCCTTTAAAGCGTATGCCCAAAGGTGGAGGGAAATGGCAGCCCAGATAGAGCCTCCTTTGACGGACAAGGAAACAGTGGCTATGTTCATCGACTCACTGACTGGAGCGTACTACGACAAGGCCATAGCCAGTACCTCCAACCTCTTCTCGGACATAGTCACTGTAGGCGAGAGGGTGGAGCAAGGACTGAGGAGTGGGAAGATCGCACAGTCTTCCCAAGCTGGTGTCTCCTTCAGGAAGCCCGCCGGCAAGAAGAAGGACGAGTCTGTGCACGCAATCAATTTTGCCACTCCTTCTTCTACCCCACAAACGCCCAAGCAGCCCCGCAAGAAAGAAAGGAAGTTCACTCCAATCTCCACTTCCTACGGGCTGCTGCTACCTCAACTGCTGGAGGCTAAGCTCCTGACCTGCGCCCCTCCCAAGAAACAGTTGGAGCCTCCCTACCCCGAATGGTATAAGCCGAACGAAAAATGCGCTTACCATTCGGGCGCACCCGGTCACTCTACAGAGAACTGCTTGACCCTTAAGTATCGGGTTCAAGAGTTAATCGACGCCGGGTGGATTACTTTTGACGCCTCTGCTTCTAGCACCGATGACAAACCTCTGTCAAAGCCAGAGTAGTGAAGAGAGAGGACTGGGAGGACCGACCCTAGGGTTTCCTTTTTTTAAGCTTTCTCTATATCTCCTGCGGTCCCCGCCCGTGGCCGCAGGAATTTTGATTAAAAGGGCTTGTAAATACATTATCATTTTCCTTAATATACGAGGCATTTTTCAACATTCATTCCATTCATTCTTTTCTCTCTTACATTTATTATTCTTTCAGAAATAAATTGAATAATAAAATCTATGACTAAAACAGAACCTAAAACGCATCATGTCTATGATTGATGAATCCCCATGGACTCCGGAAACGGAAGGCGAATGGACTCGAGTCCGACAAGTGAACAGGAGACCATTTCTCCGATATGCAAAGGATGCTGGAAAAAGAAACACGCATCATACAACCGCATCAGGAAGAAATAGAAACTGTCAATTTGGGAAAAGAGGATGAGGATAAAAAGGTGAACATCGGCACCCAAATGGAAAATAGTACAAAGAAGGGATTAATACTGCTCCTAAAAGAATATATGGATGTATTCGCCTGGTCATACCATGACATGCCGGGGCTTGACACGAGCATAGTGGAACACAGATTGCCACTAAAAGAGGGGTTCCGACCTGTAAAGCAAAAGCTCAGGAGAATTAAACCCGACTGGTCCTTAATGATAAAGGAGGAGGTGCAAAGGCAGTTGGATGCCAATTTCCTGGTAGTTTCCAAGTACCCAGAATGGTTGGCCAACATAGTACCCGTCATCAAAAAGACCGGGAAGGTCAGGGTCTGCGTGGATTATAGGGACCTCAATCGAGCAAGTCCTAAGGACGACTTTCCCCTGCCACATATAGACACGCTGGTGGACCATACCGCTACTAACACGTTATATTCCTTCATGGATGGGTACGCAGGGTACAACCAGATCAAGTTGGCCGTTGAGGATAGAGAGAAAACCTCCTTCATTACACCGTGGGGTACCTTTTGTTATCGTGTAATGCCTTTCGGACTCAAGAATGCGGGGGCAACCTACCAAAGGGCTATGGTCACACTATTCCACGACATGATCCACAAAGAAATAGAAGTATATGTGGACGACATGATAGCCAAGTCCGGAAATGAAATGGACCATATTCAATATCTCCGAAAGCTTTTTGATCGACTTCGGAAATATCAACTTAAGCTAAACCCGACAAAATGCACTTTCGGAGTACCTGGTCAGGAAAACTCCTAGGGTTCATTGTCGGTGAAAGAGGAATCGAGGTGGACCCCGACAAAACGAAGGCAATTTTGGAAATGCCCCCACCAAGCACAGAAAAGGAGGTCAGAGGGTTGCTGGGCCGGATAAACTACATTGCCCGTTTCATCGCACAGTTAACAGATAAATGTATCCCCATCTTTAAACTGCTGCGCAAGAATCAGCCAACAGTATGGAACGAAGAATGCCAACAGGCGTTTGATAAAATCAAAGCTTGTTTAACCAGTCCACCAGTATTGGTACCGCCCGTTGAGGGAAGACCTCTGATCCTATATTTGTCAGTGCTCGAAGAGTCCATGGGATGTGTGCTCGGCCAACATGATGAAACCGAAAAAGGGAACGAGCCATTTACTATCTCAGTAAAAATTCTCGGATTATGAAACCCGTTATACACCATTCGAAAAAACATGTTGCGCATTGGTGTGGGTCACTCAACGTCTCAGGCAAGACATGGCTCGACATACAACATGGTTGGTCTCCAAAATGGACCCAATCAAATACATCTTCGAGAAGCCCATCTTGACCGGAAGAATAGCTAGGTGGCAAGTTCTCCTCTCGGAATTTGACATTATCCATGTCACCCGAAAGCTATCAAAGGAAGTCCCCGGCGGATTATCTAGCCCATGGATCCACAGATAAATACCAGCCTTTACAAGATGACTTTCCCGATGAGCACATCATGCACATCGAACACGAAGAGACCAAAGAAGAAGCATGGACCATGTTTTTCGATGGAGCTTCAAACATGCTTGGACATGGGGTAGGAGCTATTTTGATATCCCCCGAAAGGAAACATATCCCTGTAACGGCCAGGCTTAATTTCGATTGTACCAACAACATGGCCGAATACGAAGCATGCGCATTAGGAGTCCAAGCAGCTTTAGATCATGGGGTCACTAAGCTCAAAATATTCGGCGATTCATCCCTCGTCATCTACCAACTTAAAGGCGAATGGGAAACCCGAAACGTCAAATTGATCCCATATTTAGAGTACATCCAAGAGTTGGTCTCAAGAATGGAAAGCGTCACTTTCCAGTACATCCCTCGGGAAGACAACCAAATTGCCGACGCCCTCGCCACTCTATCATCCATGTTTGCCCTGAACCAGGAGCATGAGATGCCAATCATTCAAGTTAAACTACACGATAAACAAGCTTTCTGCATGGCAGTAAATGACGAGCGCGATCAAAACCCCTGGTACCATGACATCAAGCGGTACCTCATGAAGGGAGAATACCCCGAGGGGATCAGTAATAATGATAAGCGAACCATTCGCAAAAGGGCCATAGGGTTCACATTGATTGAAGGAACCCTCTACAAAAAGAGCCCCGATTCCACCCTCTTAAGGTGTGTGGACCGAGAAGAAGCCCAAACACTGATAAAAGAAATCCACAAGGGGACTTTCGGAACCCACGCACCCGGGCATGCCATGGCAAAGAAAATCCTCAGTGGCAGTGGTACTATTGGTCCACGATGGAAGCCGATTGTCACCAATATGCCAAGAAATGTCATAAGTGCCAAGTATACGCCGATAACATTCATGTGCCGCCCGCACCTCTCAGGAACCTGGCTACCCCATGGCCATTTTCTATGTGGGGCATGGATGTCATTGGACCCATCGAACCTAAAGCATCTAACGGCCATCGCTTCATATTGGTGGCAATCGACTATTTCACCAAGTGGGTTGAGGCAAGCATCATACGCACACGTAACCCGGAAAGTGGTGACCACCTTCATCAAGAAAAACATCATATGTCGGTACGGCATCCCTCATAAGCTCATTACTGATAATGGGACCAACCTCAACAATAAAATGATGGAGGAATTATGCCAAGACTTCAAAATCCAGCACCACAATTCCTCTCCGTACCGACCAAAGATGAATGGTGCAGTAGAGGCAGCCAACAAAAATATCAAGAAAATTATCCAGAAAATGGTGATCACCTATAAAGAATGGCATGAAATGCTTCCTTTTGCCTTGCACGGCTACCGAACGTCGATTCGAACCTCCACAGGGGCTACCCCGTTTTCCTCGTATACGGAATGGAGGTCGTGCTACCAATAGAAGTCGAAATACCCTCTCTCGCGAGTTGTCATGGAAGCCAAATTGACAGAAGCCGAATGGGTCCAAAACCGATACGATCAGCTTGAACCCGATAGAGGAAAAACTGCTGGACGCCATATGTCGGGGACAAGCTTATCACGGAAAATCAAGAGGGCCTACGACAAGAAGGTTAATCCCCGCATTTTCCAAGAAGGAGATCTAGTAGTAAAGAAACTACTCCCAGCCCCGTAAAGACAAAATCGGGAAATGGGCAGCCAACTACGAAGGACCCTTTGTGGTCAAGCGAGCCTTCTCAGGGGGAGCCCTCATCCTCACCAATATGGACGGAGAAGAGCTCCGATACCCTGTCAACTCAGATGCGGTGAAAAGATATTACGCCTAAAAAAAAAAAAAAAAAAAAAGACATTGCTCATGACCCGTCAGGATGAAAACTCGCAAAGAGCATCCTGGGCAAAAGATAGGGTCTGTATTCCTCGCTAGGACACGTCCTAGGCAAAAAAAAAAAAAAAAATGAAATGAAATGATGAAAGAGCAATGATTACCTTAGCCGAAAACCGCAAAGGCGACTAAGGTAATACCTCCACAACATCAAGCAAACTTCGCATAGTCTTCACTCCGGCTCGGCATCTCAACTAAAGGGACCAGGAGAAATGGGGAAACAAAGATCACAGTACATGATTGCGGCACCCTCATACAGCTTTAGCCAACCCCGGCCAGCCCATGCTTACAAATTCTTTTGTAAAACCCCCATGTAAAAATAAACCATCCGGTTACATCAATAAAATCGTCTTTCTCTCTTTACCAACTTGTGTAAATGCCTCTATATTAACGAAATATGAGCATGCATAAAACAAGCAATTCGAGAAAGCATAAAAAACAAAAGACGCACATCACCAACCAGGGCCGTCCCAAGAAAAATACAAGGCAGCCTGCTAGATCGAAAACCCGCAAAGGGCGGTCTAGGCAAAAAATAAGGCTTTCATAAAAAGAACAAGCCCATCAGAATGCCTCACACGAGGAATTAAAACCCGCTAGATCGAAAACCCGCAAAGGGCGGTCTAGGCAAAAGATAGGGTCAAAACAAAAAGTAAAGACAAAGATCACGAGAGAACAAAAGAAGGAGAGTACCGGTCACTTTCTAAATGTCCTCAAACAAAATTGCATTAACAAGCATCCACACACAAATAGTCGCACAAAAATGACTTTGTCAAAAGTAAAATAAACAAAAAACTATAGGAAAATAAAAAGCATTCAGCCTCATGTTGGCATTCATGAAAAACAACCAAAAAAGGGGTATTCCGGTATGATTTCGCCGACCTTTTGCCCTCTTTTACAAAAGCCAGCATAACAAAAAGAAGCTTAAAAAGGAAAAAGGCACACGCTCAAGAAAAAGCCAAAATCCAAAAATCGCGAGAAAAAAGAAATAAAAACCGCGAGAAAAAGGCAGGATAAAAATCAAGACTGCCTCAACCAATAAAAACCGACTACCAAGCAAAAGTCAAACACAAAGAGAAGACCCGACCAAGCAAGAGTCTGATAACCACCAACAAAAAGTCAAAAATCCCCAAGCAACCAACAAAGCCGGATGAACAAAGACAACAAGATTCCCGCGACAACACCGATAAACGCATCTACCAACACAGAAGTCACCTCTCCGAGAGCCGCGCATGAGCTACCCGAGCAAGAAGCCGCCATTACCACCCCGATGGGGGTTCATACCCATCCGGTCCCACACAACGGACCGCACCGACCGATAGGGGTTTATACCTATCAACCAGCACACAAGAAGCGCCTAACCGGCGCATGAGCTACCCGAGCGTAAGCCGCCATTACCACCCCGATGGGGGGTTCATACCCATCCGGTCCCACACAACGGACCGTACCACCCCGATGGGGGTTTATACCTATCAACCGACACAAAAGCGCTAGCCGCGCATGCCACTGAACCGTAGCCGCCATTACCACCCCGATGGGGGTTCATACCCATCCGGCCCACACACAACTGGATCACAAGCTACCGAGCCTACGATGGGGGTTTATACTCATCAACCGAAGGATCGGCACGCCAGTGAGTAGTATCCGGAGGTTCTACCATGTGTCAACCAAAGGGATCGGCTACGTCAGGAGTAGTATTCCGGAGGTGCACAAACACAATATCTCCCGCAGGATCATCCGCCACAAGACGGCCATCCGAAGGGTAGCCGGCAAGAGGGTCAACTCCTTTACCTTCCTCGTCTACCCGTCCGACACAACAAAGCCAACAATCGACTAGTCGGTAAAGGGGGGCAGCCGTAGACCCCAAATCTTGCCCGGCTCCAAATGAAGTCGAAAATCCCCTATTTGAAGACTGGCCAAAGCCTAACAAGCCACTAGGAGAGACTATTAGGCTCCCGTACCAAGATAGGAAGGTTTTTTGGCCCAAAAATAAAGTTTCTCGCCCTAAAGGGACGAGACCGCCGTCCGGGAATACCAGACCGCCGTCTCGTTTCAACGCCAGGACGAGACCGCCGTCTCGATTTCCCGGACGGCGGCCTCGACACTCGCAAAAACGAGACGGCGGTCCGGGTTTTCCGGACGGCGGTCTCGATTCTCGCCAAGTCGAGACGGCGGTCCGGATTTTCCAGCACGGCGGTCTCGACCCCGTGACATGAGCGAGACGGCGGTCTCGAATTACGAGACGACGGCCTCGACCTCGTCGGACGAGAACGGCGGTCCGGACCCCGACAACGCGAAAAACTATAAATAGGGGCTCTCCCCCTCATTTCCACAGAGAAAAACCAAGAGCTCTCCCTTCTCTCTAGAATTTCTCTCTCTTAGAATCCCTCTGAGGCATTTTCGGAGTTTCTGAGCGTCTTTAGGCATATACAGAGTGTCCTAAATCTTCTTTAGAATCCCTCCGAGGCATTTCCGGAGTTTTCTGAGAGTGTAGAGTGAAGGGTTGCCAAAACGCACCCTCTTTTTGAATATAAAGCTTGCTTTGGAGGTGCATATCCTCATTCTCTATTCTTTGAAATTACCGTCATTTAAATTATGCAATAGAAGCTAGGGCAATGTAGTCACATATTTAAATACCGCATAATAAAAGGGTAAAAGCGCAATTTTCCAAGTTTAATTATTCGCAAATAGCCGGCCTATCATAGGGAACCCGAAACGGGCGTCGTAAAGGGACTAATACTCCCTTTACATGTAACTAACTCCCTTACCCAACTCCGGTTCTAATGACCAAAGTTGGTTTTCGAAAACCAACGCCTTTTCAAAACCCCTTTTCCGATGTTTATGGTAAAAATATCGGTGGCGACTCCATAGAACCCGAAATAAATAAGTCCTTGGGTTAGCCCGTTGCTCTGGACAACTCGAAAACCTCGTCTCCAGATTAGCCCGGTTATCGGACAGCCTGAAGACGTTGTAACCACCAATAAAAAACGCGAAAACAAGAAGAAGAGGGTCGATAAAACTATCGCGTCGCTCCGACCGCGCCCCCTCTTCGGGGAGGCGGCGACAGAAGGTATTTCAACCTCTATCAGAAGTATGACCTCCATGCCATATACAAGGGAGAATGGAGTAGCTCTTGTGGAGGTTCGAACGGAAGTTCCATAACCATGAAGGGCAAAGGGCAACATTTCATGCCAATCCTTGTAGGTTTTGACCATCTTTTGGATGATCTTCTTGATGTTCTTATTGGCTGCCTCTACTGCACCATTCATTTTAGGTCGGTAGGGAGAGGAATTATGATGCTGAATCCTGAAGTCTTGACATAGCTCTTCCATCATTTTGTTGTTCAAATTGGTCTCATTATCAGTAATGAGGCGATGAGGGATGCCATACCGACACAGGATATTCCTCTTGATGAAGGTGGTTAGCACTTTCTTGGTCACATAAGCATAGGATGCCGCTTCCACCCATTTGGTAAAGTAGTCAATGGCCACCAAGATGAAGCGATGACCATTAGATGCTTTGGGTTCGATAAGTCTGATAACATCCATGCCCCACATATCGAATGGCCATGGTGTGGCCAAAATGTTGAGAGGTGTTGGCAGGACATGAACATTGTCGGCATAGATTTGGAACTTGTGACATCTTTTAGCACATCGATAACAATCAACTTCCATCGTGGACCAAAAGTATCTCACCCTAAGGATTTTCTTTACCATGACATGCCCTGGCATATTGGTCCCGAAGATTCCTTCATCGACTTCTCTCATCAGAGTTTGAGCTTCTTCCCGGTTCACACACCTTAATAGGGTGGAATCAAAATTTTTCTTGTAGAGGGTTTCTCCTATCAGCGTGAATCCCATGACCCTCTTCCGAATGGTCCTTTTATCATTGTCACTAATTCCCTCGGGATATTCGCCCTTCATAAGGTATCGCCTGATGTCATGATAACAAGGGGATCTATCTTCCTCATTGTCTACTACCATGCAAAAGGCCTGTTTATCATTGTAGACCCCAAATCTTGCCCGACCTCAAAATAAAGAGAAGAAGACTTCTGTTCGAAGATGGGCAAGACCAAGATGGTCCCTAGGATAGATTAATAGGCCCCATTTGAGAATATGAAGGTCTTTTGTATGGAAAAAATAAGAAATTCCACCTAGAGGGTCGAGACCGTCGTCTTGTTTGGCGAGAACGCCATCTCGCAATCGGTAAAGGGCGAGACCGCCATCTCGTTTGGCGATACCGCCATCTCGCCAATCCCCAGTGATGAGACCGCCTTCTCGTTTGGCGAGACGGCCTTCTTGCCATTTGCCAAGGGCGAGACCGCCGTCCCGTTTGGCTAGACAGCAGTCCCAACTTGACAGACGCGAATTCCTATAAAAGGGGGGCGCGACCTCATCCTTTTCACAACATTCTTCAACTTTCCCTTCTGCAACTTCTCTAAATTCTTCTCCTAGGATCCCTCCGAAGCATTTCTGGATTTTCTTAGTATTCTTAGAGAGCGTTATGTAGCGTTGCGAGAAAGAGCGACCAACACTATAGAGCGGGGGATTGGCAAAAAGCGTCATTTACTAAGAATATTAAATACAAAAAGCTTGCTTCAAAGGTTCCTACACTTTCTCTCTTCTTTTATCATTTTTTCATCATATATATTTGTGCATTAGCTGTTAGGGTCATGTAGTAATTATTTTAAATTTCGCAAATAAATAAGGGTAAAAGTGTAATTTTAGAGTTTTTGTTTATAAAATAAACGGTCCATCATAGGGAACCCGAAAGGGGCGTCGTAGGGAAGCTAATACCTTCCCTACATGTAACTAACTACCTTACCCAACTCTAGTTATAATGGCCAAAGTTGGTTTTTCTAAAACCAATGCCTTCTTTTTCTTCCTTTTCCAATGTTTCTAGATAAAACATTGGTGGCGACTCCAGAACCCTTTCGAAAACCTCGCCTTTAGGTCCAGCCCGGTTATCGGACAACCTAAAGGCGTTGTAACATAATTTTAAAAAACGCGAGTCGAAGCTAAAACCATCGCATTGCTCCGACCGCCTCTTTTGACGGTAGCGAGAGATGACGACTCCACTGGGGAAGCCTAGAGAGTTGATCCCATTTAGTGATGGACAAGTTTAATAAATAAAAACTTAAAAATTTTGCATTTACCCTGCCTTATTTTATAACATGCTTTATTTGCTTGACTTTCATAACTGTTGTTTATTTATGCAATTGTTTGAAATACAAACTGTACACAAACCCTTGCACACAACAGTTCCCCCTATACCTGGGGGCAAGTGGGAAATCCATAGGGAGTGGGTGGCAGGTATGATTTGCCATAGTGAGGGCCATGAGCCCACTGATATGGTCGGAAACCGCCACTCAAGGTGATAACCTTCTTCTATTGGCACAAAGACTGACTATGGCCTTAGTGCCATGCATGGTGAGAAGGATGGAGAGTGGGGACCCTATAATGGGGGCACCTTGGGGGCCTGGCCTTGGTGAGGAAAATTAGAACTACCCTGAATATGCACTCTTCTACAAGAAAACCCTACCTCATAATTAAAAACGTCATCCTACTTGTTCACGGATGAGTGAATTGTGTGTGCATTTATTTGCTTGCATTTGATTGTTGCATAGCATGACCATACAACAGATAAAAATAGAAAAATCCAAAAAAAAAAAATCGCAATAAACACCCTTATCTTGGACAATCTGCCTTTTAGCTAGCCTGGTTTCAGGTTCTTTGTGAGCTAAGTAGCCACGCAGTCCGACAGAAGAGATAAAAGATCATAAAAAATGAATAAACCAAATAAATCGAATAAAATCAAATAAATCTAAAAAAATCCAAAAAATGGGATCTTGTTCATAAACATTAAATTCATAAACATGCATATAGGTAGTTTATCTTCCTTTTGAAAAAATATAGAGAAAATCAAACACTGTCATGCATCATGTAAAAATAAAACATGATAATGTTTAGGGAAAATAAACACTTGCATGCATACCTGCATTAAGCATCATATTCATAGCATGCATTTTTTTGTTTTCTAGAAAAATGGAGGGGACTAGTAGACAGTTGAAGAAAGTGGATATTCCCCGATACCATGCCAAGAAGTTAGAACGACTCTGCGTGTTGATACCATCAGAGGTCCGCATAACTTTGAAAAATCCTACAGACGGATTCTTGACCTACTGAAGATCTGTGTCGACCCTATTTTCGTCAGGGTTCTAGTCCATTTTTGGAATTCTAGTCTGCACTGCTTCTCATTTCTGCAGTTTGATATGGTGCCCAGTTTGGAGGAGTATGAGATTATGTTAAGATGGCCCAAGTCAACCGGGGTCCATATTCACCATGAGGCATATACTCCTGTAGCCCAAGTCGCTGCCATCATCCAATTGCCATCTCGGCAGACTACCCTGATAGCAAAAGGGAATGTCCAGGGTTGGAAAGTCGCAATGTTAGAAGACCACTTAACCTTTTTGGCGGAAAATGTAGACTGGTATGCTTTTAACAAAACCCTGGCTTTGATCGTGCTTGGGACTATGTTGTTTCCCTTTCACCTCGACACAGTGGATCAAGCCGTCATGGACACCTTCTTTGCCTGGGACGTAAACTCAAAGAGTCCCTTGTCTGCACTTCTTGCTGACACGTTGCTTTCGGTTGAATTCTGTCACCAAAAGCAAGGAAGAACACTCAGATGCTGCTCTTCACTACTCTTCATATGGGGTATCACACATTTCTACGCCTCGAGTCACATGGGGATGTTCCCCGACCCTTTGAGAAACTTCTCCAAAATCCCTCTCCACTGACATCTTACCATGGAGTGGAAGGTCGAGTTGGATCAATGGGACGCCGATCGTTTATCTTGGGCATGTCCTTGGTTCCGATCTGGCCCAATCCTCATCCGATGTGGGGATTATTCGATCGTACTGTTGATAGGCCTCAAAGGTGGCTATGAGAAAACTCATGAGGACCCAAACCGCATTATCACGGGAAGAGCTCAGAGGGTTGTACTTCTTCGGAGACCCATGCACTGTTGCTAACTCACTTGTTGTTCGAAGAGCATGGGAGAAACCAGTCTTCATGGGAGATAGATAGCTAGGCACAACTCGAGTAGCTATCTCCAGTGACTATGAGGAGTGGAGGAGAAATAGAGGGATGTCACGACCATCCGCCCCACTTGCTACGCATTCAACCAGTGGAGAGCTTCAAAGCCAAATTGATGCCTTGACCCAAATGATAGAAATCATGGGAGCCCAGATGAGGGCCTTTGAGGAAAAAGATCAAGAATCTATCCTCACTATAGACGGTCTACAAAGTCAGTGCAAGAAGAAAGATCATGAGATAGAGCGCCTCAAGGACCAATGTGCTGATTCCAGCGAGCAAGTTATCTGAGCATCCAAATCTGCTAGAATCAGCTTGGATAACCAATTTCAAGAAATGACCGCCAAGTCAGCACACCTTGAGGTCGAATGTGCAAAACAGGCCCAGATGATCAAGGGATTGCTGCAAGACCTCGCAAGGACTCGGTCTGAAATACGTCAAGGATGGGAGACCACCCAGAGACTTAACAAAAGCCTTACTGAGTTGCGTTGCAAAGAGAGAGACGAATTAGCTCAGTATGGCCAAGTGCTACGAGAAAGAGACCGAGCCCTCGAGAGACTCGATGAATTACAAGCCTTGGTCGTCCACCAAGAGGCGAAGATCAAAGAGGCTCAGAAGTATAGCGAAGATATGAGCCAGGCGGTCCACAAGCAGACTGATGCACTCACTCTATATGTCTAGGAAGCCGAAAAATAATTACATAGAAATCTGGACCCACCTGTGGGTTTCTTTAGGCTTTTCCGTTTCTGTCAAAAAGTGCTTCGTAGCATGGTGTAGGGGAATGTATATTTTCGGTAAATAAATAAAAATTCCTTTTATTCAATAATTGTCTACTTGCATGCATTTCATTCATTTGCATATTTGATTACCTCTCCTACACTTTTAATAAATAAGATAATAAAAAGGAAGGATTAACTGATATGTCTTCCAATCAGAAGGATGGAGAGAAAACGGCTCATAATCAAGCTCTCCCCAATGGTCGATTCACCACAAGAGGATAATAAGCCTCGGTCGTTGGTTATCAAAGTCAATAAGGAAGAGGGGGCAAGGACGCCTGTGCGATTATTTATTCCTCGTCCTTTCCCTTATGAATCAAATAAGGTTATACTATGGAGATATGGAGAATCTTCACCAATAAAGGAGGACGTCTCCAACATAGCCGGCATTGGGGGCATGACCAGAAGCGGAAGGATATACTCCCCTAAGGAGTTAAAAAAGGACGCCCCCAAGAATAAAGGGAAAAATAAACAGACTGAAGAAAGAGAAAATAAAGAATCCAAGGAGGAGATCGATGAATTACTCCAGTTCATAAGGCAAAGTGAGTATTCCATCATCGACCAACTCAATCATACACCCACGAAGATAACCCTGTTATCTCTAATGATGAGTTCGGAACCGCACAGAAACGCCTTGATGAAGGTCTTGAGTGAAGCGCATGTACCTCATACTATATCCCAAGAAAAAGTTGAGAGGATCGTTGGTCACATCACAGCTAGTGATCACCTCACCTTCACAGATGAAGAACTCCCTCTAGAAGGATCGAGCCATAACAAGCCCTTGCATATCTCCATAAAATGCAAAGAGTATCTCATCGCTAAAGTTCTTGTGGATAACGGGTCATCCTTGAACGTGATGCCCAAGTGCACACTTGACAAGTTTACTATTCAAGGAACCCGCATGCGCCCAAGTAGCACTATCGTTCGAGCCTTTGACGGATCTAAACGAGAAGTAGTGGGGGAAATCAATCTGCCAATTCAAGTCAGACCCACTATCTTCAACATCGATTTCCACATGATGGACATTACTCCAGCATATATATGTCTCCTTGGCAGACCTTGGATTCATGACGCTAAGGCAGTACCTTCAACACTCCACCAGAAAGTCAACTTCATAGTGGATGACAAACTGGTCACGGTCCAAGCAGAAGATGATATCTTGATCAATGGGTCGTCCACTCAAACTTATGTGGATGCGGCTGAAGAGGCCCTTGAAACATCTTTTCAAGCGCTTGAAATTGCTAATGTAGAAAGACTTCCCAATAATACGAAGGTAGCCTGCATGATGATGAAGCATGGTTACCATCCTAGCCAAGGACTCGGGGCAGACTCGCAAGGAACGAGGGAGCTCCTAGAATTCAAAGATAATCCCTTAAGGTATGGCCTAGGATATGACCCTACAAAGGGCCGAGCAGAAAGAATAAAAGGGAAGTATACCCTCCGCACACTCAAGCAAATTTTCTAGAGCGGAGGAATACAAGCATCAAGAGCAACCCTAGTCATTAGGAGTTCTTTTTCCTTTCTTAAGGGATGTAAACCCAGTGACTGTTAGAGATTATCCCCCGGGCATCTTGTGGGACACATATTTCCTTACTAATTAATAAAGAATACATTTCTTACCATTCGCTTCTTTTCTCTCTATTCATGTCTAAACCTCATAATAACCATGTTTAAGCAAACGTTAAAAAAAAAAAAGTGCATCAAAATAATCAAAACACGCTATAATAATCAAGTTGATGGATTAGAAACACAGACTAAAGTTTTACCTCATCATAAATAAAACTGGGTTTCGCCAATATTGTGTAAAAAGAAAATAAAACGAAGCCCATAGAAGCCAAAAAGGCCAAAAAAGAAAGGGCAAAATACCCAGTAGGAAACCCACCAAGGGGGCTACACAAAAATTAGGGTCAACTCGCTAGGAAACCCGAACAAAAATAAAGGGTAGCCTAGGCAGAAGTTAGGGTTACAAAATAAGGTCTGCTAAGATTCCCAAAACAAGAAAAAATGAACCTAGACAAAAGTTAAGACCAAAACATAGTATCCTAGTCTGAAAACCCAAAGGGCAGTCTAGGGAAATCAATCAACCATAAAAAGCCATAGAAAGGGGCTAAGACGCGAACCCTCAAAGAAAAGACGTTTGTTTAAACATCAGCTTAAACACTCGAACCAACCTTGGCCAGCCATTCTTACAAAACCCTTTCTAAATAAAAATCAATCGTCTAAAACACAAGCCATTGAACAAATTATCCTCTTCCTTCTCTTCTCTTGACCCTTACTATAACATTCTAATAATTAGTCTGGGAATATGGAGGGATATAATCAACAAGAGGATTGAAATCCCTAGAGAAAGGAAAAACCACTCTGATATGGCAAAGTGTGCTCTGTTAGAAAAAGAGGCTAAGATCAAGAGGGGGGGTGAATTGATCTTTGAAATATTTTCGCAATTTTACAGATTATCAATTTTAAAGATTAAGAGTTCTGACCAATTCTTGAATCAAGTAAAACAAGCAATTAAAATAAAGGCAGCAACAGAATTCAAGAGAGTAAGGTTTAGAGAAATACAACTAATATTTATACTGGTTCACCCAATCCCAGGGCTACATCCAGTTCTCAGCCAAATTCCAGCTGAGTTCTACTAGATTGAATATTTTATAGATTATAGATTCAAATCACACACCCAATCTACCACAAGAACCAAAATTCCAATCCTTGCACATAAACCTTCACCAAGAACTAAATTCCAGTTCTTGAACCAACCTGCAGCCAAATTCCAGTCATAGAAGCCATGCCTAACAATTCCAGGCACTCACAGTACAACAAAGAATGAAAGAAAACGAAAGTGAAGACACCAGAACAATCTAACCCGGATGATGCAGTCCTTGCAATATGAGTTTCTTCACAAAAAGATGCAAAAAATGCCTCAAGAAAGAACTTTCAAAAACACCACAAAACTTGTGCGATTCTTTCTTGAAAAACTTTACTTATGATTGCTTGATTAATTACTCAAAGGTATATTTTAAAAGGCTGAAGCAATCCTGTTTATGTAGAGATTTGTTCTAACTGCTGATTTAATTAATCTATTAAAACAATCTTTTAATCTGTTAAAAGTCTTGAATTAATCTGTTAAAACTTCTTTTAATCTGTTAAAATGTTCTTGATTATTTTCCAGATTTGTTTTAACTCATACGACAACGTTTCAATCGATTAATTTTCAATTTAATCGATTACAATTCTTCCAAATATTTTCATAAAACTTTCTAAGTGATTTTAACTAATAACAACTAGTTTTAATCGATTAAAACAGTTAGCAAAAATTCCCTTAAATTGTTTTAATCGATGTATTCTATTTTATATCGATTAAAATTCTGATAGAACAACTTTCAAAATATTTCAAGTTATTTTAATCGATTGTGTCGAGTTTGTATCGATTAAAATACTACCAGAATACCTTTCAAAACACTTAAAGTTATTTTAATCAATTGTTTCGAGTTTGTATCGATTAAAATACTACCAGAACACTTTGCAAAACATTTTAAGTGATTTTAATCGATTATTTCGAAACTATATCAGTTAAAACACTGGCAGAAGGTTTTCAAAAACTCCTGTAATGAATATAATCAATTAATTCGAAAGTGTATCGATTAAAATAGTTCTAGTGAATGTTTTAAAAGGTTTTAATCGATTATTTCAAAAACCTATCAGTTAAAACTCTATTATGTAAGTTTTAAGAACATTTTAATTGATAAAGATCATATAATATCAGTTAAAACAATTTCTTAAAAAACCATTTAACCGATTACTTTGGTTTTTAATAGTTTAAACATCTTTAGAGGCATTTTAAAAAAAAATTAAATGATGAAACCTCATGCAGCAGAGAGATATGAATGATTATACCTATGTAAAGATGCAGACTCACTAATCACTCTAACCTTTTAACCAAGTAACCTTTGACTTCATCAGATTAGCCTTTGACTTCCTCAAATCAACACGATCTTGATTCAATAAGATCTTCATCACTTTTAGTCTCCCCCTATTTGATGAAGACAAACATCTCTTTAAAATATTTTGATCTGTAGAAGAAATCACTTGGATATATAGATTAGTGAGTATTCAATATCAATTATACCTCCCCCTAGATTAGTGAGTATCATTTCTCCCCCTTTGGCTTCATCAAAAATAGGGAAGAGAGGGATAAAACAAGCAATATGCATAGCATGTAATGATAACAAAATGTAATTTTAAAATAGCATTATAAACAAAAAATATGAAACCAATGAAATGTATTATTCATCAATTAAAGTTGATTCAAACTTATTTTCATTAACACGCTTGTAATGAATACAATAAACACGTGTAAAGATAAGCGAACCATGCTTTAGTAGCATGTTACAAGAACAACCATTAACTAAAGCCTTTAATTTTCTCTTTAGAATAATAATCGATTAAAAATAGAACATAATTGATTAAATTGTTCATGTTAATGATTTTAATTGATATAGATTACATTTTAATCGATTAAAACAGTAATGACAGATGTATATTGAAATCCTGAGAGCATTTAATCGATTAAATCGAAATTTAATCGATTAAAACATTACGAACAATAGTATTATTAATGAAATTAATCAATTAAAGCTGGTTTATATTAATTAAAACATTAAAAAATGGGAACAAGTGATGTTTGATGCATCTAAAATGCCTAATTCAATTCGGATTTTATAAAATCGATCATGAGCAAGAGGTTTTGTGAATATATCAACTAATTGTTTCTCAGTTTATATAAAGAAAATTTCACAAACACCTTTTAAAACATGATCTCTAATGAAATGATGTCTAATTTCTATATGTTTTGTCCTAGAATGCTGAATTGGATTCTTTGTTAATATAATGGCACTAATATTATCACATAAAAGAGGGATTTTATTGAGAATTAAACCATAATCCTCAAGCTATTGTTTGAGCCACAAGGATTGAGCACAACAACTTCTAGCTGCAATGTACTCAGCTTCAACTGTAGAAAGAGCAACACATGATTTCTTTTTACTATGCCATGAGATTAGACTGCTTCCTAGGAGATGACAAGTGCCATTGGTTCTTTTCTGTCAAGTTTACACTTTGCAAAATATGAGTCAGAATATCCAATTAGATTTAGTTTGGAATCACTAGGATACCACAACCCAACATTTAATGTTCCTTTGAGATATTTGAGGATCCTTTTTGCAAAAGTAAGATGAGATTCTTTTGGTGCAGATTAAAACCTGGCACACATACAAACACTAAACATAATGTCAGGTATACTTGCTGTGAGATATAATAAAGAACCAATAAGCCCTCTATATTTGGTTTGATCTACTGGTTTTCCTTTTTCATCAGCATCAAGATAGCAATTGGTGGACATTGGTGTTGATGCCTCTTTGCAGTGCTGCATCTCAAAATTCTTTAGAAGCTCTATGCAGTATTTTGATTGATGAAGAAAGCTTCCTCCTTGAAGTTGTTTAACTTGTAACCCAAGAAAGTAATTAAGTTCCCCCATCATAGACATCTCAAATTCACCCTGCATATCTTTGATAAATCCTTTACATAAAGAATCATTAGTGGCTCCAAATATGATGTCATCAACATATACTTGAACTAGAATAATATCACTATTGATTTTCTTTAGAAATAAAGTTTTATCAACCAAACATCTTTGATAGCCCTTTGATAAGAGAAAATTACTTAACATTTCATACCATTGTCTTGGGGCTTGCTTTAGACCATACAATGCTTTCTTTAATCTGTAGACATATTCTGGATGAATATGATCTTCAAAACCAGGTGGTTGTGCAACAAAAACTTCTTCATTCAAGTAGCCATTTAAGAAAGCACTTTTGACATCCATTTGAAATAACCTGAAATTCTTTATTGAGGCATAAGCAAGTAGAAGTCTAACAACTTCTAATCTAGCAAGAAGAGCATATGTTTCATCAAAATCAATTCCTTCTTGCTAATTATACCCTTTAGCAACTAATCTAGCCTTGTTTTTTGTAATTATACCATTTTCATCCATTTTATTTCTAAAGACCCATTTAGTTCCAACTATATTAACATCATTTGGTTTTGGAATTAATTCCCATACTTCATTTCTTATAAATTGATTTAATTCATCATGCATAACATTAATCCAGTTATTATCCTTTAATGCATCAGATATGGTTTTTGGTTCAATTTGTGATACAAATGCCATGTGATTACAAAATTTGTTTAAAGATCTTCTAGTAGAAACTCCCTGATTTATTTCACCAATGATGTTGTCTATTGAAAGATTCCTTGGAGTTTTCCATTCTTTGGGTAACTATTCCTCAGATTCTTCAATAGATTCCTCTTGTTTTTGAAAAATTGTTGATTCTGGTAATTTTAACTGATACATTTTATCAGCTAAAAAGTCGTCATTTGTACTGCACTCAGAGTTTTTCTGCATATCTGGGTTAGTTTCATCAAATACAACATGAACAAATTCTTCTACAATATTTGGTCTTTTGTTGAAGATTCTATAGGCATGGCTATTTAATGAATAACCCAAGAAAATACCTTCATCTAATTTGGAATCAAACTTTCCAAGATTTTCCTTTCCATTGTTTAAAACAAAAACCTTACATCCGAATACTCTAAAGTAGTTTAGGTTAGGCTTTTTGCCTTTGTATAATTCATAGGGAGTCTTTTTGAGAAAAGGTCTAATTAAAACACGGTTTAGTACATGACAAACAATACTTACAGCATTAGCCCAAAATTATTTTGGTAATGCTTTTTCATTAAGCATTGTCCTAGCTAACTCTTCAAGATAATGATTTTTCCTCTCAACTACACCATTATGTCGAGGAGTTTTAGGAGCAGAAAAATTATGCTTAATACCATGTTTTCCACAAAATTTATTAAAATTTTCATTTGAAATTTCTCCCCCATGATCACTTTGAATACAAGATATGAAATAGCCTTTTTCATTTTGAATTTGTTTTGCGAATTTCTTAAACATATGGAAAGTATCAGATTTTAATTTTAAAAACATTGTCCAGGTATATCTTGAGTAATCATCTACTATAACCAATGCATATAGATTCCCTCCTAAACTCATAGTTCTAGAAGAACCAAAGAGATCCATGTGCAAAAGTTCAAGCGGTCTTGACGTTGAAACAATATTTTTCTGTGAGAAAGAATTCTTTACTTGCTTGCCCTTTTGACATGCATCACATATTTTGTCTTTCACAAACTTAAGTTTAGGTAGACCAATTACAAGATCTTTAGAAATCAATTTATTGAGATGATTCATATGAATATGAGCTAATCTTCTATACCATAACCAGGAATCATTCTCTTTGGTAATTAAACAACAGTTTTTAGCAGAGTTAGTATTTAACATGTAAATGTTATTGATCCTCTTACCAGTGATCAATACTTGGTCTGAATCTGATTTGATGATTTGACATTGTTCTTGTCCAAAGATAACTTTGTGTCCTTTATCACACAGCTGGATGATACTGATCAAATTATGTTTCAAACCCTCAACATATAATACATTGTTAATAATACCTGATTCTGTGCATTTGATGTCACCTATTCCAAGAATTCTTCCTTTGTTATTATCCCCATAGATGACAGTCCCACCATTCTTTGGTTTTAAATTGTGAAACTTTGTAATATTTCCTATCATATGTTTAGAATAGCCGCTGTCAAGGTACCAAAGATCTTCAGTTTGCTGTGCCTGAAAGAGAAATTAGTGTAGTTGCAATACTAACCGATTAAATGAAGAAGTAATCGATTAATTCTGTACTGGAAGCAGAATATTAATCGATTAATTCGAGTTTGAATTGATTAATCTTGTTCTAAAAAAATATATCAGAATAATAATCGATTAAAATGAGAAATAATCGATTAAATTTGGCCTTTTAATGTATTTAACTGATGTAAATCCTTTTTAATCGATTAAAATAGAGATGATAAATCTATACTAGAATTTTGGGATCATTTTAATCGATTAATTCACAGAATAATCGATTAAAATTGTACATACAGTTTTTCTGAGCTACTCTGTAAGTGAATTTAATCGATTAAAATAGTTTTCTATCAATTCAAATGATCAGTTCATGAAACCAGAACATATAATTGTTGATTAGGTACCAAAGGATCTCCAGATTTTGTTCTTGCAAAACAAATTTAGCATAATTTGGTACCCTTTTATAGAATTTTAGGGTCCAATCAGGTTATATGAAATGAATCCTTGGGAATCCACTTCATTCTTCCTCTTGGAATAGTATATTTCTTTATTCTACAAAACTTAACAAAATGACCTCTTTTCATATAGTAAAAGCATGTAATGAATGGTGACGAAACATATTTACTGTATGCAAAATAGTTTTTGAATGCTCTAGTTTTCTTTCCAACAAGAGGTGTGAAACCAATACCACCACGATCAATAACCAATTTTTGAGAATCAAGTATAACATCAAGACTGGTTTTTCCTTGTGCAAGTTTAGATGTAGTTTTTATTAGATATGCTAATTTTTTTTGTAACTCAGGACAATTTTTACAATCTTTTCTATCATTACACATTCAATCAGAATTATTATCACCTATTTTCATATTTTCATCCTTAGTTTCTTCATCAAGAATTTTCTTTTCAAGAAGGATGATTTTGTTTTCTAATCTACTGTTCATGCTCTTTAATCTTTTATTTTCAAATTCTAATCTTTTTGCTACTGCATGCATTTCATAGAAGGCATTTTGTAATGAACTATAATTCATAATACTTATTGAAGAGTCAGAACTTACACTGAATGTTGGGGAATTCTAATTAGCCATCAAACATATTTCTGGAGTTTCTTCATAAGCCATCTCAAGATTTTGCCACATTTGTTTGGCAGTTTGGCAATGTGATATCCTAAAAATTCATTTTTGTTATGTGCAGATGTAATAATATTCTTGGTAGTGAAATCATCTTGAATTTGTTTCTTTTCATGATCATTCAAGTTGGACCATTCTCTATTGAAAATAGAAGATCCTTGTTCAATAATATTCCAAACATTTATATCAATAGATTCAATAAAGATCTTCATCCTTATCTTCCAAAATGAATAATCTGTACCACAAAATAGTGGAGGTCTATTAAAACAAGCACCCTTAGAAAAAGAAACTTTGTTTTCAGCCATTTGGATCGAAAGACTTGAGTAATTTTCAAGAACCTTGCTTTGATACCAATTGTTAGAAAAAGAGGCTGAGATCAAGAGGGACGGGGGGGCGGGGGTAAATTGATCTTTGAAAGATTTTCGCAATTTTACAGATTATCAATTTCAAAGATTAAGAGTTCTGACCAAAATTTTGAATCAAGTAAAACAAGCAATTAAAATAAAGGCAGCAACAGAATTCAAGAGAGTAAGGTTTAGAGAAATACAACTAAGATTTATACTGGTTCACCCAATTCCAGGCCTACGTCCAGTTCTCAGCCAAATTCCAGCTAAGTTCTACTATATTGAATATTTTATAGATTACAGATTCCAATCACACACCCAATCTACCACAAGAACCAAAATTCCAGTCCTTGCACCTAAACCTTCACCAAGAACCAACTTCCAGTTCTTGAACCAACCTGCAGCCAAATTCCAGTCACAGAAATTGTGCCTAACAATTCCAGGCACTCACAGTACAACAAAGAATGAAAGAAAACGAAAGTGAAGACACTAGAACAATCTAACCCGGATTATGTAGTCCCTGCAATATGAGTTTCTTCACAAAAAGATGCAAAAAATGCCTCAAGAAAGAACTTTCAAAAACACATCAAAACTTGCGCGATTCTTTCTTGAAAAACTTCACTTATGATTGCTTGATTGATTACTCAAAGGTATATTTTAAAAGGCTGAAGCAATCCTATTTATGTAGAGATTTGTTCTAACTACTGGTTTAATTAATCTGTTAAAACAATCTTTTAATCTGTTAAAAGTCTTGAATTAATCTGTTAAAACTTCTTTTAATCTGTTAAAATATTCTTGATTATTTTCCAGATTTGTTTTAACTGATACGATAATGTTTCAATCTATTAAAACTCTTTCAAAAAATCCCTTATGTTGTTTTAATCGATTAATTCACAATTTAATCGATTAAAATTCTGCCAAATATATTCATAAAACTTTCTAAGTGATTTTCACTATAACAACTAGTTTTAATTGATTAAAACAGTTAGCAAAAATTCCCTTAAATAGTTTTAATCGATTGATTCAATTTTATATCAATTCAAATTCTAACAGAACACCTTTCAAAATATTTCAAGTTATTTTAATCGATTGTTTCGAGTTTGTATCTATTAAAATACTGCCAGAATACCTTTCAAAACACTTCAAGTTATTTTAATCGATTATTTCGAGTTTGTATCGATTAAAATACTGCTAGAACACTTTGTAAAACATTTTAAGTGATTAATTCGAAAGTGTATCAATTAAAATAGTTCCATTGAATGATTTTAAAGGTTTTACTCGATTATTTCAAAAACCTATAAGTTAAAACTCTGTTATGTAAGTTTTAAGGACATTTTAATTGATAAAACTCATATAATATCAGTTAAAACAATTTCTTAAAAAACCATTTAACCGATTACTTTGGTTTTTAACATTTTAAACATCTTTAGAGGCATTTTCAAATTCTTTTAAATGATGAAACCTCATGCAGCAAAGAGATATGAATGATTATACCTATGTAAAGATGTAGACTCACTAATCACTCTACCCTTTTAACCAAGTAACCTTTGAATTCATCATATTAGCCTTTGACTTCATCAAATCAACAAGATCTTGATTCAATAAGATCTTCATCACTTTCATGCTCCTCATACCAATAGTTATTTTTCGATCATATTATGTTCGGAACAGTACAAAAAAGTACAGCCAGAAAACCACATCAGAAGGGACTTGTCTTCAAAAGACACACTAGTTAATCCTTCTGAAAAATTAACAAAATAGCATTATAGGACATCAAACATGAAAACATTGCATGCATAAATGTTTTTAAACAAGGTTCTGTATTTTCCTACAAAAAAAAAACCTTTGAAAAACGAGATCGTCGTCTCGTTTAGCGAGACTGTCGTCTCGTTTAGTGAAACCACTGTGTCGTTTAACGATATTGTCATCTCGCCTTTCACTGAAAGTGAGACTGCCTTCTCGTTTGGCGAGATCGTCGTCTCTCCATTTTTCAAAGACAAGACCGCCTTCTCGCTTGGCGAGAAGGCCGTCTCGACATTCCATACGACGATCCTGAGCTTCGAAAATTCGAGACCGCCGTCCCAAATCTTGGATGGTGGTCCTGACCAAAATAAAATTTCCTATATAAAGGGGGCTTGAGGGTCAGTTCAAAGCACTCCATTCCTGCATCTTCATACACATTCTCATACATTTTTTAGTGTCTTTGCTAAAATGCATCAAGGAGAGTCCTCCATTCCTCCAGCACCTCTGACTCCCCCAAACCCTACCCAGCTTACACCACAGCACCAGGCCAGGTTGGAGCATATCAGGGGTTACTCTTGGCACCCCATGCTGAGACTAGACTACGACATCTTGGCCAAATTTGGTTGGGAAGATGATGTGTGGGGATACATCTAGAACATCGGGTGGGACTTCTTGAAAGTGATGAAGATCTTATTGAATTACTTTGGCAAAGATCTTGTTGATTTGATGAAGTCAAAAATGAAGTCAAAGGCTACTTTGTGGCAGTCAAAGGTCTCTTAGATAAAAGAGTAGTGGGATTAGTGAGTCTGCATGTCTGCTTAGGTTTAATCATTTTTATCTCTCTGCTGCATGAGGTTTCTTCACTTAAAAGATTTTGCAAATGCCTCTAAAAAGCGATTAAACGGTTAAAAACAAAGTATTTTGATAGAAGGTTTTTTAATTAACTATTTTAACTAATGGTATACAAGCTTTATCAACTAAAATGTTCTTAACACTTTTGTAATAGGTTTTTAACTGATATGTTTTCGAAATAATCGATTATTTTCATTAGAAGGAGTTTTGAAAACCTTCTGTCAGTATTTTAACTGATATAGTTTCGAAATAACTGATTAAAATCACTTAAAATGTTCAGGGAAGTGTTCTGGAGGTATTTTAATCGATATAAACTCGAAACAATCGATTAAAACCGATATGATCGATCAGAATGAGTTTATGATCGATCAGAATGTGTTTATGATCGATCACAATGTGTTTATGATCGATCAGAATGCGTTTCAATCGATGAAAATAACTAAGTGAACTTTATTCAAAGCGTTTTAATCGATTAAAACAGATTGTTATCAGTTAAAATCACTTAGAAAAGTTTATGAGAATTTTTTGCAGTATTTTAATCGATTGAAAGACGAAACATTCGATTAAAATAGTTTGAAAGATTTTTTACAAAGAGTTTTAATTGATATAAACGGTGTTGTATCAGTTAAAACAAATCTGGAAAATAATAAAGAACATTTTAACAGATTGAAAGAAGTTTTAACCGATTAAAACAAGACTTTTAACAGATTAAAAGATTATTTTAACAGATTAAATAAACCAGAAGTTTTGAAAATCTTCTATATAAACAGAGTTGCTTGAACTTTTAAAATACATCTTTTAGCATTCAATCAAGCAAGCATAAGTGCTACTTTCAAGAGAGAATCGCGCTAGTTTTTGTGAAGTTCATAGGAGTTCTTTCTTGAGGCAAAATTGCATTCTTTTGGAGAAGAAACACATACTATAGAGCTGCATAAATCTGGTTTGAGCATTCTAAGTTTCTTCTAATTGTTTCTTTAATTTCTTTACTGTATTGTGGGTGCCTAGAATTGTGGGCACTGGTTTTTGTAGTTGGAATTTGGCTGCAAGGTTGATCAAGAACTGGAATTTTGTTCTTGGTGAAGGTTTAGGTGCAGGAACTGGAATTGTGGTTCTTGTGGTAGATTGAGTGTGAGATTAAAGTTGTAATCTGTAAAACGTTCAATCTAGTGGAACCCAGCTAGAATTTGGCTAGAGACTGGACGTAGCCCTGGGATTGGGTGAACCAGTATAAACCTTGGTTGTATCTTTCTAAACCTTTCTCTCCTTTAATTTTGTCACTGCATTTATTTTTGATTGCTTACTGTGTGTGATTCAAGAACTGGTCTGAAATCTTAATCTTTGAAATAGATAATCTGTAAATTTGCGAAAATCTTTCAAAGATCAATTCACCCCCCCTCTTGATCTCAGCCTATATTTCTAACAATTGGTATCAAGAGCAAGGTTCTTGAGAGTTATTCAAGTCTTTCGATCAAAATGGCTGGAAACAAATTTTCTGAGGGTGCTTGTATTGATAGACCTCCACTGTTTTGTGGTACAGATTACCCCTTTTGGAAGATTAGGATGAAGATCTTTATTGAGTCTGTTGGTATAAATGTGTGGAATATCATTGAACAAGGAACTTATGTTTTTAACAAAGACTGGTCTAGCTTAAATAATTGTGAAAAGAAATTAATCCAAGATGATTGTATTGCTAAAAATATCATCATATCTGCACTTAATAGAGATGATTTTTTCAGGATAGCACATTGTCAAACTGCTGCACAAATGTGGAAAACCCTTGAAATGTTCTATGAGGAAACAACATAGATATGCTTAATGGTCAATTCAGATTCTCCAATAACCAGTGTAAGTTCTGATTCAACAACCACTATGAATTATAGTTCATTACAAGATGCTTTTTATGAAATGCATGTAGTAGCTAAGAAATTATAAATTGAAAACAAAAGATTAAAAAGCATGAATAGTTTATTAGAAAACAAGATCACTCTTCTTGAAAAGAAAATAGTTGATGAAGAAATGAAGAATGAAAATTTGGATATAGTTAATAACTCTGATTGCATGTGTAAAGATTGTAAAAATTGTCCTGAGTTGCAAGAGAAATTAACATATTTAATAAAAACTACATCTAAACTAGGACAAGGAAAGAGTAGTCTTGATATGATACTTGATTCTCAAAAATTAGTTATTGACCGTGGTGGTATAGGTTTTACACCTCCCATTGGAAAGAAAACTAGAGCATTTAAAAACTATTTTGCATATAGTAAATATGTGTCATCTCCATTTGTTAAATGTTTCTACTGCATGAAAAAAGGTCATTCTGTGAAATATTGTAGAATTAAGAAATATGCTATTCCTAGAGGTAGAATGAAATGGATTCCCAAAAATTCATTTCAAATAACATGATTGGACCCAGTGATTATAAAAAAGGTACCAGAAATATGCTAAATTTGTTTTATAGGAGCAAAATCTGGAAGTCCCTTAGTGATTCAAAACAGCAAAATCGATTCTGGTTTCATGAACTAAATATTTTAATTGATATAATACTATTTTAATCGGTTAAAATCACTTACAGAGAATACCATAAAAGCTGTCCGTACAGTTTTAATCGATTAAAATGCGAATTAATCGATTAAAATGTTCTCTGGAATCTAGTGTAGCTGTTTTAATCGATTAAAATGGATTTATATCAGTTAAAATCATTAAAAGGATAAAATTAACCGATTATTTCTTGTTTAAATCGATTATTATTCTGATATATTTTCTCCAGAACTTGATTAATCAATTGAATATCAAATTAATCGATTAAAATTTTACTTCCAGTGCAGAATTAATTGTTTATTTCAATTCTGTATCATTTTGTACTGCAACTATACTAATTTCTCTTTTAGGCAAAACAAACTGAAGATCTCTAGTACCTTGACAGTGGTTGTTCTAAACACATGACATGTGATATTACAAAATTTTGCAACTTAAAACTAAAGAATGGTGAGACTGTTGTATATGGGGATAATAACAAAGAAAGAATCCTTGGAATTGGTGACATCAAATGCACAGAATCAGGTATTATTAACAATGTATTATATGTTGAAGGTTTAAAACATAATTTGATTAGTATTAGCCAGCTTTGTGATAAAGGACACAAAGTTGTCTTTGGGCAAGATCAATGTCAAATAAGCAAATCAGATTATGAACAGGTACTGATTACTGGTAAGAGGATCAACAATATTTACATGTTAGATACTAATTCTACTAAAAATTGTTGCTTAATCTCTAAAGAGAATGATTCCTGGTTGTGGCATAGGAGGTTATCTCATATTCATATGAATCATCTAAATAAACTGATTTCTAAAGATCTTGTAGTTGGGTTACCTAAACTTAAGTTTGTGAAAGACAAAGTATGTGATGCATGTCAAAAGGGGAAACAAGTAAGGAATTCCTTTTCACAGAAAAATATTGTTTCAACATCTAGACCTCTTGAACTTTTGCACATGGATCTCTTTGGTCTTTCTAGAACTATGAGTTTAGGAGGAAATCTGTATGCACTGGTTATAGTAGATGATTACTCAAGATTTACCTGGACATTATTTTTAAAATTAAAATATGATACTTTCCGTTTGTTTAAGAAATTTGCGAAACAAATTCAAAATGAAAAAGGCTATTTCATCTCTTGTATTCAAAGTGATCATGGGGGAGAATTTTCAAACGAAAATTTTAATAAATTTTGTAATAAACATGGTATTAAGCATAATTTTTCTGCTCCTAGAATTCCTCAACAGAATGGTGTAGTTGAAAGGAAAAATCGTTCTCTTGAAGAGTTAGCTAGGACAATGCTTAATGAAAAAGCATTACCAAAATATTTTTGGGCTGATGCCGTTAGTACTGCTTGCCATGTATTAAACCGTGTTTTAATCAGACCTTTTCTTAAGAAAACTCCCTATGAATTATTCAAAGGTAAAAAGCCTAACATAAACTATTTCAAAGTATTTGGTGAAAGTGGTGAAGATCTTGTTGAAATACTCTATCAAAGATCTTGTTGATTTGATGAAGTCAAGAATGAAGTCAAAGGCAACTTTGCGGCAGTCAAAAGTCACTTAGATAAAAGAGTAGATGGATTAGTGTGTCTGCAGCTCTGCTTAGGTATAATCATTTTTATCTTTTCTGCTGCATGAGGTTTCTTTACTTAAAAGATTTTGCAAAATGCCTCTAAAAGCGATTAAACGGTCAAAACCAAAGTATTTTGATAAAATCTTTCTTAATCAACTATTTTAATTAATAGCATATAAGCTTTATCAACTAAAATGTTCTTCACACTTTTATAACAGGTTTTTAATTGATATAACTTCGAAATAATCGATTGATTTCATTAAAAGAAGTTTTGAAAACCTTCTGTCAGTATTTTAACTGATACAGCTTCGAAATAACCGATTAAAATCACTTAAAATGTTCAGAGAAGTGTTTTGGCAGTATTTTAATCGATACAACTTCGTTTTAATCTATTAATTTCATTTGGCATACTGTATGATCGATCAGAATGCGATTATGACCGATCAGAATGCCATTATGATCGATCAGAATTTAGTTATGACCGATCAGAATTATTTCAATCGATTAAATTACGTTTCAATCGATTAAATCAACTTAAGAAAATTTATACTACGCGTTTTAATCGATTAATACGAGTTTTTATCAGTTAAAATCACTTGGAAAAGTTTACAAGAAAGTTTTGCAGTATTTTAATCGATTGAAACACGAAACAATCGATTAAAACATATTAGAAGATTTTTACAAAGAGTTTTAATTGATATAAACGCTGTCGTATCAGTTAAAACAAATTTGGAAAATAATCAAGAACATTTTAATGGATTAAAAGATGTTTTAACAGATTAAAACAAGACTTTTAACAGATTAAAAGATTATTTTAACAGATTAATCAAACCAGCAGTTTTGAAATCTTCTATAAAAACAGAGTTGCTTGAACTTTTTAAACACACATCTGAAATACATCTTTGAGCAAATAATCAAGCAATCAAAAGTGCTACTTTCAAGAAAGAATCATGCTAGTTTTTGTGAAGTTCATCAAAGTTATTTCTTGAGGCAAAACTGCATTCTTTTGAAGAAGAAACAACATATTGCAGAACTGCATAAAACTGGTTTGAGCATTTTAGTTTCTTCTGTTTGTTTCTTTACATTCTTTTCTGTATTGTTGGTGCCTGGAATTGTGGGCACTGGTTTCTCTGCAGCTGGAATTTGGTTGTAGAGGTTGTCAAGAAGCTGGAATTTGGTTCTTGGTGAAAGGTTAGGTGCGAGAACTGGAATTGTGGTTCTTGTGGTAGATTGAGTGTAAGGTTAAGATTGTAATCTGTAAAACATTCAATCTAGTGGAACCCAGCTAGAATTTGGCTGGAGACTGGACGTAGCCCTGGGATTGGGTGAACCAGTATAAACCTTGGTGATATCTTTCTAAACCTTTCGTTTCTTTAATTCTGGTGCTGCTTTTATTTTCTTTGATTGCTTGCTGTGTGATTCAAGAACAGATCTGAAATCTTATTTTTTGAAATAGATAATCTATTAATTGCGAAAATCTTTCAAAGATCAATTCACCCTTCCCTCTTGATCTCAGCCTCTTTTTCTAACAATTGGTATCAAGAGCAAGGTTCTTGAGAGTTATTCAAGTCGATTCAAATCTTTAATGGCTGAAAACAAATTACCGTTTTCTGAGGGAGCTTATATTAATAGACCTCCACTGTTTTGTGGAACAGATTATCAATTTTGGAAAATTAGGATGAAGATCTTTATTGAATCTATTGATAGGAATGTTTGGGATGTAATTGCTAATGGTCCATTAATTATAGAAAAAGAATGGTCCAGTTTAAATGATGAAGAAAAGAAAAAAGTTCAAAGTGATTGCACTGCTAAAAATATAATTACTTCTGCACTAAATATGGATGAGTTTTTAAGGGTCTCTCAACGCAAATCTGCCAAGGAAATGTGGGAAGTTCTTGAGGTTACTCATGAAGGGATCTGCGATGTAAAGAGAGCCGAGAAAACATACTCTCATAAGAGAATATGAGTTGTTCAAAATGCAAGCTGGAGAAAGTATTGCGAGATGTGCGGAAGCGCTTCACTCACATCATCAATCACCTAATGGGCCTAGGTAAAACTTTTGATAAAGAAGAATTAAACATTAAAGTCTTGAAATGTCTTGACAGGTTATGGCAGCCCAAGGTCACAACTATTTCAGAATCAAATGATTTATCAGTCATGACAACAGCCTCCTTGTTTGGCAAACTCAGAGAACATGAAATGGAAATTAACAGATTCAATGAGCAAGAAGTCTCTGAGAAGAAAGGCAGAAGTATAGCACTCAAAGTTGAAGAAAGGAATCAAGAATCAGAGGAGGAAAGTGAAAATCTTGGACTGCTTGTTAGAAAGTTCAACAAATTTCTCAAGAAAAAGATTCAAGACAAAGAAAAACATAAAAGGTATGAGAAAAAAATTGATTCTTCTAACCATAAATGCTATGGTTGTGGTAAGCAGGGTCATGTAAGAATGGAGTGCCCAGAAAAGAATAAATACAATGACAAGAAAGTAGAGAAAGTCAAAAGAAGAGCCTATATAGCATGGGATGACAATGAAACTTCATCAACAGAAAATTCTGATAATGAAGAAGCCAACTTACGTCTAATGGCAAATCAAAATCTTCAATCCAGCAGTGTAGGTTCTAATTCTTCTTCAAATTTAGTGAATTATAATTCATTACAAGAAGCTTTTAATGAAATGCATGAAGAAGCCAAGAAACTGCAAAAAGAAAATGATAGGCTAAAAGGCTTAAATAATTGGCTAGTAAATAAAGTAGACTCTCTTGAAAAGAAAAGTCTTGAAGATGAAACTGATCTTGACTTTTTAAAATTAATCCATGATAATTCTGACTGTGTATGTAATAAACCATGTAATAACTGTTCAGAATTACAAAAGAAGATTGATTTTTTATCACAAACTGTTTCAAAGTTTACACAAGGACAAGCTAATCTTGATGTTCTTCTTGGGTCACAAAAACTTATTTTTGACAAATCAGGAATTGGATTTAAATCAAACAAATTCAGAAAAACAAATAGGAAATCATACTCTGTGATTAAATGTTTTTACTGCATGAAAAAAGGTCATTCTGTAAAAAATTGTAGAATTAAGAAGTATGCTATTCCTAGAGGTAGAATGAAATGGATTCCCAAAAATTCATTTTATATAACATAATTGGACCTAGTAATTAAAAAAAAGGGGGTACCAGAAATATGCCTAATCTGTTTTGCAGGAACAAAATCTGGAAGTCCCTTGGTGTTCAAAACAGCAAATCAGGTTCTGGTTTCATAAACTGAATGTTTTAATTGATATAAAACAGTATTAATCGATTAAAATAACTTACGAGAGAATACCAGAAAATCTGTCAGATCTAGTTTTAATCGATTGAAATACGAATTAATCGATTAAAATGTTCTCGAGATTTGAGTTTAGCTGTTTTAATCGATTAAAAAGGATTTATATCAACTCGAAAATACTAAGATATCAAATTTAATCGATTCTTTTTTGTTTTAATCGATTAAAATTCTGTTATTACTTTATTAATTTCATCCAGTACAAGATTAATCGATTCCTTTATGAATTAATCGATTATTTAACTGTAGCATTTTTCAACCTAGTATTAAAGATCAAATTAATAGGATAATTAGTTGATTAATCAATTAATTTGTTCCTGAAAATTTTTTTTACATCATTCAATTGAAAATTGGTAAGCAAATCAAGAGTCAAAATCCCAAGTTTTTGTGGTAATCAAAATCTGCATAATTCTTTTTAATATTCTTTGACCAAGTCAAACATCTTCCCAAGAACAGTTTAGCTGATGCACCCACTATCCAGAAATTTGTGCCTCTGTCTTCGGTCAAGGGGACATATACAATTAAAGCTGATTTTGCAGGTTCTGTCAAAATTTAACCACAATTCACGAAAATTGACATCCGTGAATCTTCACTTTGCTCACTTGTAGCTTATTGTTCTCATTCTTCTCTTTCTGGTTCAAATTGCTTCTCTCTTCCTTCTTGTATTCATGTTTCACAATCACTCTCTAAACTATACAACAACATGCTAAGGAGATCAAAGTCAAGAAAGAACCAAAAAGGGGAATCTTCCTCTGCTGCTAATCCTGGTGGTCATCTGGAAGCATGGTTTAATGGTGATATTGGAAAAATGAACACCTTCATTTCTGAGTTCAGTCAGAAACAGATTGTTATTCCAAAATTTATCAAATACAAATGGCTTGACGAAGAGGGATTTACGAGTCTGAGAAGAAAGCTAAAAAGTCAAAAGCTAAAAACCTTCATGGAGTTTCCTGGGAACATACTGACTCGATCTGGTTCGGGTGTTTTATTCAAATTTGACGAGTAAATGGTTCAACAATCGAGATCTCGGGTAAAAGGAGTTAATATGGAAATTACTCCTTCTGTTTGGGAGCAGATTGCTGGCCTCAAGGATAGAGGTGTCAAAGTTTCCAGGGGGAATATTTCTGAGATTCCTGATTTCAACAAAATTCAGTTTTTCCGGTCTTGCCTTAAGGACCCAAATGATTCGGTAAGAATTCAAAATGCTGGAAAACTTGCACTTGAACATAGACTACTTGCTTTTATTGTGGCATGGATGCTTACTCCAAGAGGGAGTAATCATGCTATTCTTAATGAGGGAGATCTTGCCCTCATGTACTGCATTTTTAACAATATTCGGGTAAACTGGGTTTATGTGATTAAAGATCACATGTTAAAAGCAAAAAGGTTGGCATATTTCAAACTGCCTTATGCCATGTTAATTAATAATTTCTTTAGATATTTTGAAGTTGATCTTACTGGGGAAAGCATAGAAACCCCCAAGGCATCAAATGAAATTGACGACTCTACCCTGAGAAAAATGGGGTATATAAAAGTTGATGATGAATGGATATCTAAAATTGATGCTGGGATGTCTAAGGATGAGGGAGAAGATGAAGATGAAGATGAACAAGGCCAAATTCCTTCCTCTCCAGCTGCTGCAGAGGTTCCTGAGTCAACCAGTGGTCAAGCTTCATATGAAAATATGGAGATTATCCCATACATGGAGCAGCCTGACAGTGGGACTCCTTTATCTCAATTTGAAAGAACAATGCTTTCTCAAATGACTGCAATGCAGGAAATTCAGAGAAAGCATATGCAGATGACATATCAACATTTCCAGCAAGCAAACAATCAATTCGCATCCCTTAGAAACCAAATTGCTGATATCTACACCAAGCTGGAAGATATGCAGCTGAACCAAGGAAACTGGGATGATTGAATTTGTGGATAAAAAGGGTCCCTTCTTATCTTTCTTTTATGTTTTTATTTCTTTTGATGCTAGTTTCAAATTCTGGTCTGTAATATTTACTGGTTTTATACCAAGCACAATTTTTTTTTACTTTGCTTAATATGAAGTAAGATAACCTAGGTAGAATTAACATAGATCCCTGATATTTTTAACTGATACAAAATGGATTTAATCGATTAAATCGATTAAAAGAAACACTTACATAGGAAAATCACAACAGAATAATCGATTAAACTGCATATAAATCGATTACAATCTATATGCCATCAACTAAAACTAGTTTACATCAGTTGAATTAGCTAAATTAGATTCTATTCGGCTTATGATGGATCTATTGATTAAAAGTTAATCGATATTATTGTAAAACACTTTTCTAAATGATCGGTTTTACAAAATTCGCACTAATCTAGGCATTTTAGATACATCAAACATTTCTTAGTTTTCAAAACTGGTTGTTTTAATCAATAAAAAATCTTTTAAATCGATTAAAAGAATTTATACATCATTTTTCTTACTATTTTAATCGATTAAATGTCGAATTAATCGATTAAATGAACTTATGTTTCAAACTTTTGAATTCTTTCACTGTTTTAATCGATTAAACCTTTATTTCAATCGATTAAAACCATTAACAAGAATTTCTTAATCAATTTTGTCCTATTTTTAATCGATTTTTATTTTGGAAAGAAAAATTAAAGGCTTTAGTTAATGGTTGTTCTTGTAACATGCTACTAAAGCGTGGTTCCCTTATCTTTATACGTGTTAGTTGTATTCATTACAAACGTGTTAGTGAAGATAAGATTGAATCAACTTTGATTTGTCTTTACATAAGTAAAGTATCGTATCCATATTTTTTCTATTTTTTTCGAAATCTAAGACATGATACATACCATGCTTTGTTTTTTCTTCTGTTCCCTATTTTTGATGAAGTCAAAAGGGGGAGAAAGAGTTGCTTTACTTTTTACTTTTTAATTTAGGGGGAGCAACAATTTAGGGGGAGAAATAGGAAAATAATTCATTTTTGGTTACTCACTAATCTATATTATCAAGTGACTTCTTTTGTAGAGTTATTATTCAAAGTGGTGTTTGTCTTCATCAAATAGGGGGAGACTGAAAGTGGTGAAGATCTTATTGAAATACTCTATCAAAGATCTTGTTGATTTGATGAAGTCAAGAATGAAGTCAAAGGCAACTTTGTGGCAGTCAAAAGTCACTTAGATAAAAGAGTAGAGGGATTAGTGTGTCTGCAGCTCTGCTTAGGTATAATCATTGTCGCCGCCGTCAAAAAGAGGCGGTCGGAGCGACGCGATGGTTTCGACCCTCTTGTTTTTCGCGTTTGGTGATTACAACGCCTTTAGGTTGTCCGATAACCAGGCTGAACCTAGGGGCGAGGTTTTCGAAAAGGCACTCTTGGATTGTCCGATAACTGGGCTAATCCAAGAGCTAGTTTTGGAAGGTTCTGTGGAGTCGCCACCGATGTTTTTACCGGAAACATCGGAAAAGGAAAAAGGCGTTGGTTTTCGAAAAACCAACTTTGGTCGTGTAAAGGAAGTGTTAGTTCCTTTACGACGCCCCTTTCAGGTTCCCTATGACAGGCCAACTATTTAAAAATATTTAAACCGGTGAAAATTACGCTTTTACCCTTTTATTCTGCAGAATTAAAACTACGACTACATGACCCTAGTATCTATTGCATAATTTAAAATTAAAGCAATAAAAGTAGAGAGGGAGAATATAAACCTCCGAAGCACGCTTTTATATTAATTCTAAAAAAAAAGAGGGTGCTTTGTGGCAGCCCTTCACTCTACACAGCGTCAGAAACTTCTCGAAATGCCGAAAAACACTCACAGAAACGCTCAGAAGCTCCGGAAATGCGTCGGAGGGATTCTAGAGAGAGAAGTTTAGGTGATTTCTAGAGAGAAGGAGGAGAAACTATGTGGTGTGTGGAAATGAGGGAATGGAGCCCCCTATTTATAATTTTTCACACCTAAAAGGTCGAGACTGCCGTCTCACCATGCTAAAGTGGCGAGATCGCCGTCTCGCCAAACGAGACCGTCGTCTCGCCAAACGAGACCGCCGTCTCACCAAACGAGACAGCGGTCTCGTCATTTACATGAGGCGAGACAGAAGTCTCGATTTCGAGAAAGCGGTCTCGTCCCTAAAAAGGCGAGAAACCTTATTTTCGTGCCAAAAATCCCTCCTATCCTAGTATGGGCCTAATAGACTCTCCTAGTGGCTTGTTAGGCTTCGTCCATCTTCGAATAGGAGGTCTTCTACTCTTTATTTGGAGGCCGGGCAAGATTTGGGGTCTACAATCATTTTTATCTTTTCTACTGCATGAGGTTTCTTCACTTAAAAGATTTTGCAAAATGCCTCTAAAAGCGATTAAACGGTCAAAACCAAAGTATTTTGATAAAAGCTTTCTTAATCAACTATTTTAACTAATAGCATATAAGCTTTATCAACTAAAATGTTCTTCACACTTTTATAACAGGTTTTTAACTGATATAACTTCGAAATAATTGATTGATTTCATTAAAAGAAGTTTTGAAAACCTTCTGTCAGTATTTTAACTGATGCAGCTTCGAAATAACCGATTAAAATCACTTAAAATGTTCAGAGAAGTGTTTTGGCAGTATTTTAATCGATACAACTTCGTTTTAATCGATTAATTTCATTTGGCATATTGTATGATCGATCAGAATGCGATTATGACCGATCAGAATGCGATTTTGATTGATCAGAATTTAGTTATGACCGATCAGAATTATTTCAATCGATTAAATTACGTTTCAATCAATTAAATCAACTTAAGAAAATTTATACTACGCGTTTTAATCGATTAATACGAGTTTTTATCAGTTAAAATCACTTGGAAAAGTTTACAAGAAAGTTTTGCAGTATTTTAATCGATTGAAACATGAAACAATCGATTAAAACATATTAGAAGATTTTTTACAAAGAGTTTTAATTGATATAAACGTTGTCGTATCAGTTAAAACAAATATGGAAAATAATCAAGAACGTTTTAATGGATTAAAAGAACTTTTAACAGATTAAAAGATTATTTTAACAGATTAATTAAACCAACAGTTTTGAAATTTTCTATAAAAACAGAGTTGCTTGAACTTTTTAAACACACATCTGAAATACATCTTTGAGCAAATAATCAAGCAATCAAAAGTGCTACTTTCAAGAAAGAATCACGCTAGTTTTTGTGAAGTTCATCAAAGTTATTTCTTGAGGCAAAACTGCATTCTTTTGAAGAAGAAACAACATATTGCATAACTGCATAAAACTGGTTTGAGCGTTTTAGTTTCTTCTATTTGTTTCTTTACATTCTTTTCTGTATTGTTGGTGCCTGGAATTGTGGGCACTAGTTTCTCTGCAGCTGGAATTTGGTTGTAGAGGTTGTCAAGAACTGGAATTTGGTTCTTGGTGAAAGGTTAGGTGCAGGAACTGGAATTGTGGTACTTGTGGTAGATTGAGTGTAAGGTTAAGATTGTAATCTGTAAAACATTCAATCTAGTGGAACCCAACTAGAATTTGGCTGGAGACTGGACGTAGCCCTGGGATTGGGTGAACCAGTATAAACATTGGTGATATCTTTCTAAACCTTTCTTTTCTTTAATTTTGGTGGTGCTTTTATTTTCTTTGATTGCTTGCTGTGTGATTCAAGAACAGATCTGAAATCTTATTTTTTGAAATAGATAATCTGTTAATTGCGAAAATCTTTCAAAGATCAATTGTAGACCCCAAATCTTGCCCGGCCTCCAAATAAAGATCAGAAGGCCTCCTATTCGAAGATGGACAAAGCCTAACAAGCCACTAGGAGAGACTATTAGGCCCCATACTAGGATAGGAGGGAGTTTCTGTACGAAAAAATAAGTTTTCTCGCTTTGTTGGGACGAGACCGCCCTCTGGATTTCCCAGACCGCCGTCTCGCCTCACGCAAGTGGCAAGACCGCCGTCTCACTTGACGAGACGGCGGTCTCGCCACCTGCGAAGGGCGAGACGGTGGTCTCGTTTCCCCAGACGGCGGTCTTGCCGCGCTGGGCAGGTCGAGACGGCGGTCTCGTTGGACAAGACGGCGGTCTCGACCCTGTCAGACGAGACCGGCGGTCTCGCCACCTAACAGCGCGAAAACCTATAAATAGGGGTCCTCCCCCCCTCATTTCCACACACCTCAAGCATTAGCTGTGCCTTCTCTCTAAAAACTTCTCTCTAGAATCCCTCTGACGCATTTCCAGAGTTTCTGAGTGTCTTTGAGAGCATTTTCCGGCGTCTAGAAGAGTTTCCGACGTCCTGTAGAGTGAAGGGCTGCCAAAAAGCACCCTCTTTTTTAAAGAGAAATATAAAACAAAGCTTGCTTCGGAGGTTTAATTTCTCCCTCTCTACTTTTAACGGTTTAATTTTAATTATGCAATAGATTAGGGCCATGTAGTCATCACTTTAAATTCCGCATAATAAAAAGGGCAAAAGAGTATTTTCCGGTTTATTTATTAACAATAAAAGCTGGCCTATCATAGGGAACCCGAAAGGGGCGTAATAAAGGAACTAACACTTCCTTTACAACGTAACTAACTCCCTTACCCAACTCTGGTTCTAATGACCAAAGTTGGTTTTCGAAAACCAACGCCTTTTAAAAACCTTTTCCGATGTTTCCGGTAAAAACATTGGTGGCGACTCCATAGACCCCAAAATAAATAAGTCTTTGGGTTAGCCCGGTTATCGGACAGCCCAAAGACACTTTTCGAAAACCTCGCCCCTAGGTTAGCCCGGTTATCGGACAACCTAAAGGCGTTGTAACCACCCATAAAAAATGCGAAAATCAAAAGGGTCGAAAAGCCATCGCATCGCTCTGACCGTCATCTCTTTTTGACGGCGGCGACATCAATTCACCGCCCCTCTTGATCTCAGCCTCTTTTTCTAACATTTGGAAGTAAGGTTTTTATTTTTAACAATGGAAAGGAAAATCTTGGAAAGTTTTGAAAGTGGTGAAGATCTTATTGAATTACTTTGGCAAAGATCTTGTTGATTTGATGAAGACAAATATAAAGTCAAAGGAAACTTTGTGGCAGTCAAAGGTCTCTTAGATAAAAGAGTAGAGGGTTTAGTGAGTCAGTAGCTCTACTTAGGTATAATCATTTTTATCTTTCTGCTGCATGAGGTTTCTTCATTTAAAAGATTTTGCAAATGCCTCTAAAAATGTTTAAAGGGGTAAAAACAAAGTATTTTGATAAAAGTTTTCTTAGCCAACCATTTTAACTAATAGCATATAAACTTTATCAACTAAAATGCTCTTAACACTTTTTCAACAGGTTTTTAACTGATATAATTTCGAAATAACCGATTGTTTTCATTAAAGGAAGTTTTGAAAACCTTCTGTCAGTATTTTAATTGATACAGTTTCGAAATAACCGATTAAAATCACTTAAAATGTTCAGGGAAGTGTTCTGACAGTATTTTAATCGATATAACTACAAAATAATCAATTAAAACTACTTGGTATAACAGATGACCGATCAAAATGGTTTTATGACCGATCAGAACCAGATATGATTGATCAGAATTGAGTTATGACTGATCAGAATTATTTTAATCGATTAAATTACGTTTCAATCGATTAAAACAACTTAAGAGAATTTCTACATAGCATTTTAATCGATTAAAACAGTTCTTTATCAGTTAAAATCATTTAGAAAAGTGCATAAGAATGTTTTGCAGTATTTTAATCGATTGAAAGTCGAAACAATCGATTAAAACAGTTTGGAAGATTTTTTGTAAAGAGTTTTAATTGATATAAACGTTGTCGTATCAGTTAAAACAAATCTGGAAAATAATCAAGAACGTTTTAATGGATTAAAAGAATATTTAACAGATTAAAACAAAACTTTTAACAGATTAAAAGATTATTTTAACAGGTTAATTAAACCAGGAGTTTTGAAAATCTTCTATATAAACAAAATTGTTTAACCTTTTCTATATACATCTTTTGGCAATCAATCAAGCAATCAAAAGTGCTGCTTTCAAGAAAGAATCACGCTAGTTTTTGTGAAGTTCATCAAAGTTCTTTCTTGAGGCAAAATTGCATTCTTTTGGAGAAGAAACACATATTGCAAAACTGCATAAAACTGGTTTGAGCGTTCTTAGTTTCTTCTGTTTGTTTCTTTACTTTCTTTTACTATATTGTGGGTGCCTGGAATTGTGGGCACTGGTTTCTGTAGCTGGAATTTGGCTGCAGGGTAAGTCAAGAACTAGAATTTGGTTCTTGGTGAAAGGTTAGGTGCAGGAACTGGAATTGTGGTTCTTGTGGTCGATTTAGTGTGAGGTTAAGGTTGTAATCTGTAAAACATTCAATCTAGTGGAACCCAGCTGGAATTTGGCTGGAGAGTGGACGTAGCCCTGGATTTGGGTGAACCAGTATAAACCTTGGTGATATCTTTCTAAAACTTTCTCTTCTTTAATTCTGTGAGTGCATTTATTTTTGATTGCTTGTTGTGTGATTCAAGAACTGGTCAGATTTCTTAATCTTTGAAATAGATAATCTGTTAATTGCGAAAATCTTTCAAAGAGCAATTCACCCCCCCTCTTGATCTCAGCCTACTGTTCTAACAAGTTTGATTCCAAATCAGATGAAGGTATCTTCTTGGGGTATTCATTGAATAGCCATGCTTATAGAATCTTTAACAAAAGGCTAAATACTGTAGAAGAATTTGTTCATGTTGTATTTGATGAAACTAACCCAAGTATGCAGAATATTTCTGAGTATTGTACAGAAGATGATGTTTTAACTGATAAAATGTATCAGTTAAAACTGCCAGAATCAACAGTTTCTCAAAAATAGGTTGAAGATATTGAAGATTCTGAAGAGCAGCTTCCTAAAGAATGGAAAACTCCAAGAAATCTTTCAATAAACAACATCATTGGTGAAATAAATTAGGGAGTTTCCACTAGAAGATCTCTAAATAAATTTTGCAATCACATGGCATTTGTATCACAAATTGAACCAAAAACAATATCTGATGCATTAAAGGATAATTACTGGATTAATGCTATGCATGATGAATTAAATCAATTCACAAGAAATGAAGTATGGGAATTAATTTCAAAACCAGATAATGCCAATATTGTAGGAACAAAATGGGTTTTTAGAAATAAAATGGATGAAAATGGCATAATAACTAGAAACAAGGCCAGATTAGTTGCTAAAGGGTATAATCAGCAAGAAGGGATTGATTTTGATGAAACATATGCTCCAGTTGCTAGATTAGAGGCTGTCAGACTTTTACTTGCTTATGCTTCAATAAAAAGTTTCAGGTTATTTCAAATGGATGTCAAAAGTGCTTTCTTAAATGGCTACTTGAATGAAGAAGTTTTTGTTACACAACCACCTGGTTTTGAAGATCATATTCATCCAGATTATGTTTATAGATTAAAGAAAGCTTTGTATGGTCTCAAACAAGCACCAAGACAATGGTATGAAAGGTTAAGTAATTTTCTCATTTCAAAGGGCTATCAAAGAGGTTTGGTTGACAAAACTTTATTCTTAAAAAAATTGAATAATGGTGTAATTCTAGTTCAAGTATATGTTGATGACATCTATTTGGAGCCACTAATGAGTCTTTTTGTAAAGATTTCATCAAAGATATGCAGGGAGAATTTGAGATGTCTATGATGGGAGAACTTAACTACTTTCTTGGATTACAAGTTAAACAACTTAAAGAAGGAAGTTTTCTTCATCAATCTAAATACTGCACAGAACTTTTGAAGAAATTTGAGATGGAACATTGCAAAGAAGCATCAATACCTATGTCCACAAATTGCTATCTTGATTCTGATGAAAAAGGAAAAGTTGTTGATGAAACTAAATATAGAGGACTTATTGGTTCTTTACTCTATCTAACAGCAAGTAGACCTGACATTATGTTTAGTGTTTGCATGTGTGCCAGGTTTCAATCTGCACCAAAAGAATCTCATCTTACTGCTGCAAAAAGAATCCTTAAATATCTCAAAGGAACTTTAAATGTTGGGCTATGGTATCCTGGTGAGTCCAAACTAAATTTAATTAGATATTCTGACTCAGATTTTGCAGGTTGTAAACTTGATAGGAAAAGCACCTGTGGCACCTGTCATCTCCTTGGAAGCAGTCTAATCTCATGGCATAGTAAGAAGCAATCATGTGTTGCCCTTTCTACAGCTGAAGCAGAATACATTGCAGCTGGAAGTTGTTGTGCTCAATCTCTTTGGATCAAACAACAACTTGAGGATTACAGTTTAATTCTCAGAAAAATTCCTCTTTTATGTGATAATACTAGTGCCATTATGTTAACTAAAAATCCAATTCAGCATTATAGGACAAAACATATAGAAATTAGACATCATTTCATTAGAGATCATGTTTTGAAAGGTGATTGTGAAATTTTCTTTATAGAAACTGAAAAACAACTAGCAGATATTTTTACAAAACCTCTTGCTCGTGATCGTTTTTACAAAATCCACACTGAATTAGGCATTTTAGATGCATCAAACATTACTTAGTTTTCAAAACTGGTTGTTTTAATCGATATAAACAAGCTTTAAATCAATTAAAAGCACTTATACAACATTTTTCTTACTTTTTGAATTGATTAAATGTCGATTTAATTGATTAAATCAACTTTTGTTTCAAACTTTCGAAATTCATCACTGTTTTAATCGATTAAAATGTTATTTTAATCGATTAAAACTAGTAACAAGATCATTTTAATCGATTTCGTCCTGTTTTTAATCGATTATTACTCTGGGGAGAAAAATTAAAGACTTTAGTTAATGTCTGTTCTTGTAACATGCTACTAAAGCATGATTCCCTTATCTTTACACGTATTAATTGTATTCATTACAAACGTGTTAATGAAGATAAGTTTGAATCAACTTTGATTGGTCTTTTTATGAGTAAAGTATCTTGTTCATATTTTCTTACTGTTTTCAAAAACTAAATTTTGTTAGTTACCATGCATTATGTTTGCTTTATTCCTCTGTTCCCTATTTTTTTGATGAACTCAAAAGGGGGAGAAATAATTGCTTTGGTTTTATAATTGATTTAGGGGGAGTAGCAATATAGGGGGAGAAATGGAAAAATGATTATTTTTTTAATACTCACTAATCTATATATTCAAGTGACTTCTTCTGTAGAGTTATTATTCAAAGAGGTGTTTGTCTTCATCAAATAGGGGGAGACTGAAAGTGATGAAGATCTTATTGAATTACTTTGGCAAAGATCTTGTTGATTTGATGAAGTCAAAAATGAAGTCAAAGGCTACTTTGTGGCAGTCAAAGGTATCTTAGATAAAAGAGTAGTGGGATTAGTGAGTCTGCATGTCTGCTTAGGTTTAATCATTTTTATCTCTCTGCTGCATGAGGTTTCTTCACTTAAAAGATTTTGCAAATGCCTCTAAAAAGCGATTAATCGGTTAAAAACAAAGTATTTTGATAAAAGGTTTTTTAATTATCTATTTTAACTAATAGTATACAAGCTTTATCAACTAAAATGTTCTTAACACTTTTGTAACAGGTTTTTAACTGATATGTTTTCGAAATAATCGATTATTTTCATTAGAAGGAGTTTTGAAAACCTTCTGTCAGTATTTTAACTGATATAGTTTCGAAATAACCGATTAAAATCACTTAAAATGTTCAAGGAAGTGTTCTGGAGGTATTTTAATCAATATAAACTCGAAACAATCGATTAAAACCAATATGATCAATCAGAATGAGTTTATGATCGATCAGAATGTGTTTATGATCGATCAGAATGCGTTTTTGATCGATCAGAATAATTTTAATCGATTAAAATGTGTTTCAATCGATTAAAATAACTCAGTGAACTTTATTCAAAGCGGTTTAATCGATTAAAACATATTGTTATCAGTTAAAATCTCTTAGAAAAGTTTATAAGAATATTTTGCAGTATTTCAATCGATTGAAAGACGAATCAATAGATTAAAACAGTTTAGAAGATTTTTTACAAAGAGTTTTAATTGATATAAAAGGTGTCGTATCGGTTAAAACAAATCTGGAAAATAATCAAGAACATTTTAACAGATTAAAAGAAGTTTTAACAGATTAAAACAAGACTTTTAACAGATTAAAAGATTATTTTAACAGATTAAATAAACCAGCAGTTTTGAAAATCTTCAATATAAACAGAGTTGCTTTAACTTTTAAAGAACATCTTTTAGCAATCAATCAAGCAAGCATAAGTGCTACTTTCAAGAAAGAATTGCGCTAGTTTTTGTGAAGTTTATAAGAGTTCTTTCTTGAGGCAAAATTGTATTCTTTTGAAGAAGAAACACATACTGTAGAGTTGCATAAATCTGGTTTGAGCATTCTAAGTTTCTTCTATTTGTTTCTTTACTTTCTTTACTGTATTGTGGGTGCCTGGAATTGTGGGCACTAGTTTCTGTAGCTGGAATTTGGCTGCAGGGTTGATCAAGAACTGGAATTTGGTTCTTGGTGAAGGGTTAGGTGCATGAAGTGGAATTGTGGTTCTTGTGGTAGATTGAGTGTGAGATTAAAGTTGTAATCTGTAAAACGTTCAATCTAGAGGAACCTAGCTAGAATTTGGCTGGAGACTAGACGTAGCCCTGGGATTGGGTGAACCAGTATAAACCTTAGTTGTATCTTTCTAAACCTTTCTCTCCTTTAATTCTGTCACTGCATTTATTTTTGATTGCTTACTGTGTGTGATTCAAGAACTGGTCTGAAATCTTAATCTTTGAAATAGATAATCTGTAAATTTGCGAAAATCTTTCAAAGATCAATTCACCCCCCTCTTGATCTCAGCCTATATTTCTAACACTTCTGTTAAACATACAAGAATATGAAGCTTGAAGATTTTGATGATGATTTAAAGATAAAGGACTTAGAGATTTGAAAGTCTTATAATTATGTGTATTTACCTGTAATAACATTGTTTTATGTTTTTGAGTCTGTAAAATTAGAGTCCAAGATAGCCAACACATAGTCAATACTCTAAAACCTCTAAAAGTTCATTTTTATCAAAAACACACTATGATAATCGATTATCACTCAGGATAATCGATTATCCTGCACTGGAAATCATTTTTCTGAAAATCTCTATGTGATAATCGATTATCACTCAGGATAATCGATTATCCCAGCCAAATAATCGATTATTCACCCAGATAATCGATTATCCTAGTCTTGTTTTGCTCCTCTGCAAAAATGGCTATGGAATAATCGATTATCACTCAAGATAATCAATTATCTACGTATGTTATGAGTTTTGAAATTCAAATCTGGACCAATTTACGAAAACCCTATTCCTAATTCTTATGTTTTTAAAAATCATCATTCCCTAGACCCTATCCTCTCTACTTAAGGTTCTCTAAGGCTCTCTGCAAATTAACAAACATTTTTCATACAAAAGTTAAGAGTTGTGACTGCTAGAGAACTTTCTCTAGGGAATAAAAAGGGGCTTTTGAAAACCTAGTGTGGGCTAGAAGCGATAAGAATCACTGAGTGGGTTTCTTGGTGGATTGTGTGTTGTGCTATCTCTAGGAAAAGTTGTTGTTCACCCTTTGTGGATTCAAAGAAGGTGTTCATCTCTTGTGTGACTCAAGAGAGGTGTTTTCTATTCCTTATCTTTTCAATTTGTAATATGTTGTTGTCGTCGCCGTCAAAAGAGAGGCGGTCGGAGCAACATGATGGTTCTGACTTCCTTTTTTCGTATTTAATATGGGTGGGGTTACAACGCCTTTAGGTTGTCTGATAATCGGGCTGAACCTAAGGATGAGGTTTTCAAAAGAGAGCTTTTAGATCGTATGATAACTGGGCTGACCTAAGAGCAAGATTGAGAGGGTTCTTATGGAGTCGCCACCGATGTTTTTACCAGAAACATCGAAAAAGGAAAGAAAAAGGCATTGGTTTTTTAAGAAAAACCAACTTTGGTCGTTAAAAAGAGAGGTCGGTAAGGGAGTTAGTTACGAGTAAGGGAGGTATTAGCTCCCCTACGACGCCCCTTTCGGGTTCCCTATGATAGGCCAGTTATTTTATAAATAAACTTTTGAAATGATGCTTTTACCCTTTTATTTGCATAATTAAAAAAATAATGACTACATGGCCCAAGTAGCTATTGCACAATTTAATGTAAGTAAAAAGGACAATAAAAGAGAGGGAGAGAGTGAAGAAACCTCCGGAGCAAGCTTTGATTAATTCTCGTGAAAAATAGGGTGCATTTTGGTAGCCCTTCGCTCTACAATGCCGCTTTTTCGCTATAAAAACTCTCTTAAAACACTCAGAAACTCCAGAAATGCTTCAGAGGGGCTCTAAAAGAGGAATTATAAGAAAATGTAGAAGGAAGAATGGAAGAACTATGTTAAATGAAGGGGAGAGCGCCCCCTATTTATAGGGATTCGCGCCTGTCAAGTCAGGACCGCCGTCTCGCCAGGCAAGGTCAAGACGGTGGTCTTGACTTTGACAAATGGCGAGACTATCTTCTCGTTTGGCGAGACAGCGGTATCGACTTGCCAAAGGACGAGAGGACCGTCTCGCCAAACGGGAGGGTGGTCTCGCCAATGCAAGTGGCGAGACGGCCGTCTCGCCAAATGAGACGACGGTCTCGACTTGCCATTCAGCGAGACGACGGTCCCGAAATGGCGGTCTTGACCCCTTAAGGTGGTAATCCTTATTTTTGTACAGAAAAACCTTCCTAATCTAATATGGGGCCTAATAGTCTCTCCTAGTGGCTTTTTAGGCCTTGCCCATCTTCGAATTGGAAATCTTCCGCTCTTATTTTGGGTGTCGGGCAAGATTCGGGGTCTACAGTTGTAAACTGTGATTATAGTGACAACATTAATCCTCTTTTTGAGTGATTAGCAACTGGACATAGGGTCTTTTGATCCGAACCAGTATAAATCAACTGTGTAATCTTCTTTCCCTTATCTCTTTACTTTATAAAGCATTTTAATCGGTGAAATTTGGGAAAAATTTTAAAACCCTAATTTTTGTTTAAGAAACCAATTCACGCCCCCTCTTGGTTTTTGTCCCTAAACACGAACCTTCTGCTGCCCGATTCTAACTAGTGGTATTAGAGCTTGCTTTGATAGTCATTCAAATTTCGAAAATGGCCAGACAAAACCAAACCTTTGCTGAGGGTGCTTGTATCAATAGACCCCCCCACTTTTTGCGGGGCAAAATTATCCTTTTTGGAAAGTAAGAATGCAAATATTTTTGGAGTCTGTTGATAGGGGTGTATGGGATGCAATTTTAAATGGTCCTTTTATTCCTAAAGTTATTGAAAATGGAGAAGAGGTACCAAAACCATTTTCTAGATGGTCGGGTGAAGAAAATAGGAAAGCCCAATATGATGTTAGGGCTAGAAATATAATTTCATCTGGTTTAACCCTTGATGAGTTTTACAGGATATCTATTTGCAAGAGTGCTTAAGAAATGTGGGAAATGCTAAGAGTAACCCATGAAGGTACCGATGACGTAAAAAGAGCACGAAAGAACTCATTGATCCAAGAATAGGAAATGTTCTGGATGCAACAAGGAGAAACGATTTTTGACGTACAAAAGTGTTTCACACATATTGTGAACCATCTCACCGGGCTAGGTAAGATTTTTGATATTGATGAGTTAAATGTAAAAATTCTTAAATCTTTGGATAGGAAATGACAACCAAAGGTGACGACCATCACGGAGTCACAAAATCTTGCTACCATGTCTATGGCGGCTCTCTTTAGAAAGTTAAGAGAACATGAACTTGAACTCGGAAGGCTAAACGATGAAGAAGGATAACACCAAAAGAGAAACCTTGCGTTCAAAACTGAAGTTTCTAAGAGCAAGAACAATAAGGAGGAAAAAGACTCAGAAAATGAAGAAGATGAACACTTGAGTCTTATGATAAATAAATTTACAAAGTTCATGAAAGCCAAAAGGAAGCAACCTTTCAAAGGTAAGGGAAGGTAAAAGAAAGTTCTTCCTTAAATTTTAAATGTTATGGTTGTGGTGAAACAGGGCATGTCAAATCCGATTGTCCCAACAAGAAAAATGATGATTATAAAGGAAAGAAGTTCTTCAAGAAGAAAATCTATATAGCTTGGGATGATAGTGACTCAAATTCAGAGTCAAGCGATTTAGAAGTTGAAGCAAACATTTGTTTGATGGCAAATGACAACATTTCTTCCGACTGTGAGGTAAGTAATTCCGATTGTTCTTCAAGTGATGATGAAAATGATTATGATGCTTTACAAAATGCATATCAAGAATTATTTAATGCTTTTAAGGATTTGAAAAATGAATATAAATCTTTGAAAAAGAATTTGAATAAATCGGAAAAGGAAGTAGACTCATTAAAATAAAAAATAGTGATTTTGGAAGAAAAAGAAAATAAAGAAATAACATGTGCGTCATGTAAATAATAAGAATATGATATTGACATACTTAGCCACTTACTTGATAAAACTAAGAAAGAATTAAGTGATTGTTATAAGAATGAGGTTATTATACAAACTAAAGAAAATTGTCATGTTCCATTGAAAAATCCTAAAAATAGAACTCGAAAAGTATGGGTTGAAAAACGATCTAAATCCTCTCAAAATAAAAATGTATCATTATCAACAATTACATCCAATGCTTGCTTCTATTGTATGAAACAAGGACATACATCTAATAGGTGTAAAATTAAGCACTTTGGTGTTCCTAAAGGAAAATATGTTTGGGTTCCTATAGTTAAATGATTTGATTGTCTCTAACCCCAAGGACCCAAAATTTATGGGGACCTAAGATTATTATGTTCTTGTTTTGTTGGAAACTTCCAAATCCAAGAAGTCTATGTGGTATCTTGACAGTGGATGTTCAAGACATATGACTGGAGACAAAAAGAAATTTGTGAGTTTCAAAGCAAAAGAACAAGGTTATGTAACCTATGGGGACAACAACAAAGGAAGAATACTTGGAACCGGAAACATTGGTGGTGCAAATACTTTGGAGATAAAGGATGTGCTCCTTGTTGATGGGCTAAAGTATAAGTCAACTTTGTGATAAAGGATTTAAGGTAATTTTTGGAAGTAAGTTTTGCACCATTCATTTAAAGGATTCCAAAAATATAGCATTAAAAGGTATTAGGCATAATAATATCTATTTCATTGGCTTGGATTGTGTATCTAATACTAATATAACATGCTTAGTTGCTAAGGAAGAAAATGCATGGTTATGGCATAAGAGAGCAGCTCATATAAATATGCATCAGTTAAATAAACTAATATCAAATGACTTAGTTGTGGGTTTGCCTAAGTTAAAATTTTAAAAAGATAGACTATGTGATGCATGCCAAAAAGGTAAATAAGGGAAATCATCTTTTAAATCTAAGAATGTTATGTCCACATCAAAACCTTTAGAACTTTTACACTTAGATTTATTTGGTCCATCTAGGATAAAATTTTTTGGTGGAAATTACTATGCTCTTGTAATTGTTGATGATTTTTCTAGATTTACTTGGACTCAACATTTAAAAGTGAAGCTTTTAAGGTCTTTAGGAAGTTTGCCAAGCAAATTCAAAATGAGAAAGAGTTAAGAATTAAAGTGTTAAGGAGTGACCTTGGTGGAGAATTTCAAAATGAATCTTTTGAAAATTATTGTGAAGTGTAGACCCCAAATCTTGCCCGACCTCCAAATAAAGAGTAGAAGACCTCCTATTCGAAGATGGACGAAGCCTAACAAGCCACTAGGAGAGACTATTAGGCCCCATACTAAGATAGGAGGGATTTTCCGCACAGAAAATAAGTTTTCTCGCCTTTTTGGGACGAGACTATTAGGCCCCATACTATTAGACCGCCGTCTCGCCACACAACAACACACATCCTCTCCTCCTTCTCTCTAGGATTTCTCTCTCTAGAATCCCTCCGATGCATTTCCGGAGCTTCTGAGCGTCTTTAGAGTGAGTTTTCGAGCGTTCTGAGAGATTTTCCGGCACTGTAGAGTGAAGGGCTGCCAAAACGCATCCAATTTATTAAGAGAACTAAATAGAACGCACCCAATTTCTACTTTTGAAAACCTACTGTGGGCTAGAAGTGATAAGAATCACTGAGTGGGTTTCTTGGTGGATTGTGTGTTGTGTCGTCTCTAGGAAAAGCTGTTGTTCATCCTTTGTGGATTCAAAGGAGGTGTTCATCTCTTGTGTGACTTAAGAGAGGTGTTTTCTATTCCTTATCTTTTCAATTTGTAATATGTTGTAAACTGTGATTATAGTGACAACGTTAATCCTTTTTTTGAGTGATTAGCAATTGGACGTACGGTCTTTTGATCCGAACCAGTATAAATCAACTATGTAATCTTCTTTCCCTTATCTCTTTACTTTATAAAGCATTTTAATCGGTGAAATTTGGGAAAAATTTTAAAACCCTAATTTTTGTTTAAGAAACCAATTCACCTCCTCTTGGTTTTTGTCCCTAAACGTGAACATTCTGCTGCGCGATTCTAACAACTTCCTCTTCTAGGCTCCCCCGACCCGCATCTACAAGAAAGTCGTGATGGAGTTCCTCACCTCTATCATGATGATAAATATGCCCACGATGTTCCCGGGTGTCCCTCCGGTGAGGATGGTCTCGTATTATATGAACGGGACCTATCGGGACGATGACGTTGGACAAGTTCAATGTCGCCATTGGCTTCATACAGCCCCCGAACACCCTGAAGCCGGAATATCAGGGGGCCATCTGTGAACGGCCAGCTGCCCTCACAACCGGTGAGATATGGGAGGATCTCACCGGTTCTCAGATTCTACCGGCCTTGATGAAAGGGTCAGCACTCAGCCTTCCCCTCCGCATCTGTCACAAGCTGCTGGTGGGGACTATCCACGCACGGAAGGAAAGTAAGGGGAAGATCACCCAGCCTGATCTCTTCGTGCTACACTGCATGCTTCATGGATGTCGGTGTAACCCCGACTACTTTTTTAGACCTCTAAAGGACTTCGGGAGCGGCCCCGTCGGAGCCATCCTCATGGGTCCTCTCATTACCCCGTTGGCCGAGAGATGGGGATGCCCCGGTGGGGAGGACATACCCTCCATCGTTCGACCTGAGTACATCAACGGGTCCATGCTCGCCAGCATGGGGATGCTCATCAGGCACAGATCCCAGGTGGTCCTTCACCTTGCGCTGGCCATGACCCTAGACATCAAGGATTTGGAGGCAGCGCAGGAGATCCCGATGCCCCCAGAGTTCAAGCAGCAATAGCAACAGCAGTATGGGGATGACTTTTCTGGCATGCACTGTAGACCCCAAATCTTGTCCGGCCTCATAATAAAGACCAGAAGACCTCCTATTCAAAGATGGATGAAGCCTACGAAGCCACTAGGAGAGACTATTAGGCCTCATACTAGGATAGGAAGGATTTTCTACATTAAAATACGGATTTTCGTCTTCAGGGATCGAGACCGCCGTTTCGCTTTTCGGGACCGCCGTTTCGCTTTTCGGGACCGCCGTCTCGCCAATCCAGCAAGTCAAGACCGCCATCTCATTTGGCGAGACGACCGTGTCACCACTTGCGAATGGGGAGACCCCCCTCCCGTTTGGCGAGAAGACCTTCTCATTTCTGGAAAATTCGATACCGCCGTCTCGCCAAACGAGACGGCGGTCTAGCCACTTTTATAAGTCGAGACTGCCGTCCCGAATGGCAAGACGTCCGTCTCGACCTGACAGGCGCGAATCCCTATAAATAGTGAGCCCTCCCCCCGTCATTTCACACAGTTCTTCCATTTTCCCTTCTACAACTTCTTCAAATTCTCTTCCTAGAACCCCTCCGAAGCATTTCCGGAGTTTCTGAGAGTTTTTTAGAGTTTTTATAGCATTTCCGAGAGTTTTCCGGCGTTGAAAAGAGCGAAGGGCTACCAAAACGCATCCTAATTTTCAGAGAATTAATTAAAAAGCTTGCTTCGGAGGATTCTTCACTCTCTCCCTCTCTTTTAGTGTCTTTATTTTTATGATTAAAATTGCGTAATAGATATTAGGGTCATGTAGTCGTTACTTTAATTCCGTAAATAAAAGGGTAAAAGCGTCTTTTCACAAGTTTATTTATTAAATAGCTGGCCTATCATAGGGAACCCGAAAGGGCGTCGTAAGGGAACTAACACTTCCCTTACACGTAACTAACTCCCTTACCTGAACTTTGGTTTTAACGACCAAAGTCGGCTTTTGAAAACCAATGCCTTTTTACCCCTTTTTCGATGCTTCCAGTAAAAACATCAGTGGCGACTCCATAAGAACCCCTTCAAATTAGTTCTTAGGTTAGCCCGGTTATTGGACAACTCAAGAACACCTTTTTGAAAACCTCGCCCCTAGGTTCAGCCCGGTTATCGGACAACCTAAAGGCGTTATAACATCACCCATAAAAACGCAAAAATTGGAAAGTCGGAACCATCGCGTTGCTCCAACTGCCTCTTTTTGACGACGGTGACATGCACCGTCACATGCATGACATCCGCCAGTAGTTGGACCAGATGTCCCTAAGACAAGACGTCTTCGAAACACGGCTAGAGGCCTTCAGCCAGACACAAGAAGGGATGAGACAGGACCTAGGCATGATCACCCAGTGACAACTCGACATGATCCGGAGCCAGGAGGAATTCCAGAGGCATATGTTCTGGCAGTTCCTCCCTCCTGGGCCGTCTCTGGGCTTGCAGTCGAGTCTGCCGCCGTCTTAGGGATATCATTGTATTAACATTATCATTGTATAGATTTTATCATATATGAATAAATTCTTTTGGTAAATTTGTTTGCCTTTATTCTTTTTCCGAAAAAGTTAGCGTGACAAAAGAAACTAAAAAGTAAAAAGAATTATGCGCAATCCGAAAAAGCCAAAATCTAAATCGCGAGAAAAAAGATAAACTACGGAAAAAGGAGAGATTAAATCCAAAACATCAGCCACTATTTTCCTAACAAAGAGGAAAAGGCAAAACCAGCAAAAATGCCCACGTACTCAAGGGCGTCACCCAAAAATCTCCGACAACCAGCAAGGTCGAATAGCCATTGTCGCTGCCGTCAAAAAGAGGCGGTCGGAGCGACACGATGGTTCCGACTTTCCAATTTTCGCATTTTTATGGGTGATGTTACAACGCTTTTAGGTTGTCCGATAACCAGGCTAAACCTAGAGGTGAGGTTTTCGAAAAGGTGTTCTTGGATTGTCCGATAACCGGGCTAACCTAAGAACTGATTTGAAGGGGTTCTTATGGAGTCGCCACCGATGTTTTTACTAGAAACATCGAAAAAGGGGTTAAAAGGCGTTGGTTTTTGAAAACCAACTTTAGTCATTAAAACCAGAGTTAGGTAAGGGAGTTAGTTACGTGTAAGGGAAGTGTTACTTCCCTTACGACGCCCCTTTCGGGTTCCCTATGATAGGTCAGCTATTTATAAATAAACTTTTGAAAAGACACTATCGCCGCCATCCGTTCCGACGTCTAGGGACATCTCGAACGTTTATGTGAGCGTTCACAAAAAGATGGTTTAGACTCACATTTTATTTTAAAATGTGTTCATTGCTTCCGAGGTGCTCAACAACTGAATTATCCTCTAATAAAAGCAAGGTTTTCGCAAAAGGGTTCTTATGGAGTTGCCACCAATGTTTTGACCATAAACATTGGAAAAGGATAAAAAGGCGTTGATTTTAAGAAAAACCAAACTTGGCCATTATAACCAGAGTTAGGTAAGGGAGTTAGTTACGCGTGGGGAAGGTGTTAGCACCCCACGATGCCCCTTTCGGGTTCCCTATGACGGATTAATTCATAAAGTAAAGATTAAAAGAAATTACGCTATTACCATATTTTATTTATACAATATTTAAAAATGGCTATCTACATGATTTTATTTTCTATTGCATACATAAAGTAATAAATAAAGCAATAAAAAGAGAAGAAAAGTGAAAAGAACCTCCGTAGCAAGCTTTTTATTGCAAATCTTTAACTGTGAGGATGCGTTTTGGCAATTCTCCGCTCTACAAAGACTCTCCTCCCCGAATACAAGATCGAATCTACTAAAATTTTAAGAAGAATCGAATGCTGGAAGAATATTCCTTAACCGATTGTTACCTTATTAGGCAATCGGAGAGTTCATTCGAAAGAGGGAGAGAAGAGAAGTGTCTGGAGTGTGAAAAAAATACTCAAATGAGCCCATATTTATAGTTTTTTTGGCCTGGTAGCTCGGGACGGACGTCTGGGGTGCAGAAAACAAGGATGGCCGTCTGTAGAGGTCGAGACAGCCGTTTGTAGAGGCCGAGACGACCGTCTGGGATCTGGGACGGCCGTCCCAAGTAACAAAACTGGCTGCGATGGCCGTCTGGCATGTGGGACGGCCGTCTGGGCTGACTGGGACAACCATCCCGACTTCTGGGACAACCATCTCAACTGTTTTAGCTAGATTTTGTGTTCTGGGACTCCCGAGAAGCTTTCCTTTCTTTATTCGGAAGTTGATTGATGCCGATAGACGTCCACCGAAGCTTTATCTTCAGATAGAAATTCTTCTTAGCCTTTATTGAGTGGCCGGGCAAAATTAGGGGTCTACAGAAGCTTTTACCCTTTTATCTACAGAATTAAAATAACGACTACATGACCCTAATGTCTATTATGCAATTTAATCATAAAAATAAAGATAGTAAAAGAGAGGGAGAGAGTGAAGAAACCTCCAAAGCAAGATTTTTAATTAATTCTTCAAAAATTAGGGTGCGTTTTGGCAGCCCTTCGCTCTTTACAACGCCGAAAACTCTCTTGAAACACTATAAAAAGCTCTCAAAAACTCTCAAAAACTCCGGAAATGCTTCGGAGGGACTCTAGGAAGAGAATTTGAAGAAAGTGTAGAAGGGAAAGTGAAAGAACTGTGTGAAATGAGGGGGGGAGCGCTCACTATTTATAGGGATTCGCGTGTGTCAGGTCGAGATGGTCGTCTCATCTAACAAGGTTGAGACGGTCGTCTCGCCATTCGGGATGGCAGTCTCGACTTGCAAAAGTGGCAAGACCGCCGTCTCGTTTAGCGAGACGGTAGTATCGACTTTTCCAGAAACGAGAAGGCCTTCTCGCCAAACGAGAGGGGGGTCTCGCAATTCGCAAGTGGCGAGACGGTCATCTCGCCAAACGAGACGACGGTCTCGACTTGCAGCAATGGCGAGACGGCGGTCCCGAAAAGAGAGACGGCGATCTCGACTTCTGAAGGTGAAAATCCTTATTTTAATGCAGAAAATCCTTCCTATCCTATTATGGGGCCTAATAGTCTCTCCTAGTGGCTTCTTATGCTTCGTCCATCTTCAAATAAGAGGTCTTCTGCTCTTATTTTGAGGCCAGACAAGATTTGGTGTCTACAACCATTACCAAAAGAAAGATAAAAAACAAAGAATCCCTGGCACACCAGAAGACTCTACCAGGAAAATCAGAAATATTCACCAAAGCAAAGGTCCCGAAGAGCAGTAAGCCGCCACCACCACTTCGGGACAAGGAAGGTCCTGAAGACAAAGACCTGCACACAGGCAAAACCTGCACATGAGCCAGTGCAGTAAGTCGCAACCAGTCCTACAAAGTGGACTTCCACACCAGATGCGGGTGCGTACTCATCGGGCCTTACAAAAGGGGGCTTACCAGACAGGGGTTCATACTCGGCAACACCAGATGGGGGTGTGTACTCATCGGGCCTGACAAAAGGGGGCTTACCAGATGAGGGTTCATACTCGTCAAACCAGATGTGGGTGCGTACTCATCAAGCCTTACAAAAGAGGGCTCAAACCGGATGGGGGTTTGTACCTGTTAGATATTGTTTAGATATTATTTGATATTGTTAAGATATTGTTAGATATTGGTAACCACAATATCAAACAATATCTTTTGTTTATTCTATTACTTTCAGTTACTCGTTTAGTTGTATCTCTCTACTATAAATAGACCACCCTATGTGTGATTTATACACAAGGGAAATTAATTCCAAACCCTATTTTCTCTATATTCAACATGGTATCTAGAGCTTAAGGTTATCTTGAATTTGTTTTTCCACATTTTATCCACTGTTGGAGCCGCCCCACCGTTGCTAGAGCCGCCCCACCGCTGCTGGTAAACTGATCCTCCACATCAGAAAAAAATTATCTTTGTTACTGAATTTTATTTGGTAGTGTGAAAGTGCATGTTTAGGAAAGTTCTGGCAAGGAAAGACTTGGTATTTAAGTGTGTCCATTAGTGACCCACCTCTCTTTCCTGGGAACTTACTTGGTGTACTAGTTCACGTTGTTGTCACCGCTGCCGCTGGAACAGACACCGGATCCGCCGCTGCTAGAGAATTCGTCGGAGTTTCATTTTTTTTTTACCGGTGACATATGATTTTGCTTGTCTCGGTCAGGTGACCACCATGCCATAGAGAGCACCACTATTGGAGTTGGTCGTCCTATTGTCTCCTGCGCCGTTTAGTCTTGGCGAACTTATTTTTAGTATTCTCATTTTGGATTTGTGCTTCGTGGGTTAATTGGATTACTTTGGATTGTTTTAGGGTTTGTTCTCCCGCTCTTCATGACTTCTTCCACTATTTTCAATTTTGTTAACGATTCTTTTGTGTTGACATCCCATCGTGATGACCGGGCTCGCCCTCGCAAACAGGAAAAAGGGCATCCTATGTGTCAACATTGTGGCAAGCTAGGTCACAAGATTAACAAGTGTTATACATTACATGGTCGTCCTCCTCAATGTTAGAAATATAGGCTGAGATCAAGAGGGGGGGTGAATTGATCTTTGAAAGATTTTTGCAAATTACAGATTATCTATTTCAAAGATTAAGATTTCAGACCAGTTCTTGAATCATACACAACAAGCAATCAAAATTAAATGCAGTGACAAAATTAAAGGAGAGAAAGGTTTAGAAATATACAACCAAGGTTTATACTGGTTCACCCAATCCCAGGGCAACGTCCAGTCTCCAGCCAAATTCCAACTGGGTTCCTCTAGATTGAACGTTTTACAGATTACAACTTTAATCTCACACTCAATCTACCACAAGAACCACAATTCCAGTTCCTGCACCTAACCCTTCACCAAGAACCAAATTCCAGTTCTTGATCAACCCTGCAGCCAAATTCCAGCTACAGAAACCAGTGCCCACAATTCCAGGCACCCACAATATAGTAAAGAAAGTAAAGAAACAAATAGAAGAAACTTAGAACGGTCAAACCAGATTTATGCAGCTCTACAGTATGTGTTTCTTCTTCAAAAGAATGCAATTTTGCCTCAAGAAAGAACTCTTATGAACTTCACAAAAACTAGCGCAATTCTTTCTTGAAAGTAGCACTTATGCTTGCTTGATTGATTGCTAAAAGATGTTTTTTAAAAGTTCAAGCAACTTTGTTTATATAGAAGATTTTCAAAACTCGCTGGTTTATTTAATCTGTTAAAATAATCTTTTAATCTGTTAAAAGTCTTATTTTAATCTGTTAAAACTTTTTTTAATCTGTTAAAATGTTCTTGATTATTTTCCAGATTTGTTTTAACTGATACTGACACCGTTTATATCAATTAAAACTCTTTGTAAAAAATCTTCTAAACTGTTTTAATCGATTGATTCATCTTTCAATCGATTGAAATACTGCAAAATATTCTTATAAACTTTTCTAAGTGATTTTAATCGATTAAAACGCTTTGAATAAAGTTCACTTAGTTATTTTAATCGATTGAAACACATTTTAATCAATTAAAATTATTCTAATCGATCTAAAACGCATTCTGATCGATCATAAACACATTCTGATCGATCATAAACTCATTCTAATCGATCATATTGGTTTTAATCGATTGTTTCGAGTTTATATCAATTAAAATACCTCCATAACACTTCCCTGGACATTTTAAGTGATTTTAATCGGTTATTGCAAAACTATATCAGTTAAAATACTGACACAAGGTTTTCAAAACTCCTTCTAATGAAAATAATCGATTATTTCGAAAACATATCAGTTAAAAACCTGTTACAAAAGTGTTAAGAACATTTTAGTTGATAAAGCTTGTATACTATTAGTTAAAATAGTTAATTAAAAAACCTTTTATCAAAATACTTTGTATTTAACCGTTTAATCGCTTTTTAGAGGCATTTGCAAAATCTTTTAAGTGAAGAAACCTCATGCAGCAGAGAGATAAAAATGATTAAACCTAAGCAGAGATGCAGACTCACTAATCCCACTACTCTTTTATCTAAGTGACCTTTGACTGCCACAAAGTAGCCTTTGACTTCATTTTTGACTTCATCAAATCAACAAGATCTTTGCCAAAGTAATTCAATAAGATCTTCATCACTTTCACTCAATCTGCTGTAGTTGTTCACACCAATCTTTTCCCACCTTTATCTGCAGGGGATCTTCCTTCTTCTATTGCATCCGACATGCCTGCTATCTTCAACAAATTTCTCGAATGGTATAAGGATCAACAATCTTCTAGTTCCACTATATCTGTCACACATACAAATACATATTTTTCTGGTCTGACCCAATCATTTTATCCTGGTCCTTGGGTTTTTGATTCGGGAGCCACTGATCATATTACTAGTAGCAAATCTTTGTTCTCCTCTTTATCCTCTCCTAATCATTTACCTTCTGTTACACTGGCTGAAGGCTCTAGAGTATCATCTCATGGTGTTGGAACGGTTAAACTTTTTCCTTCTTTAACCATTGATAATGTTCTTTACGTCCCTGGGTCTCCTTTTAACCTGTTGTCCATCAGTCGTCTAACTCGTTCTCTTGATTGTGTTGTTACTTTTACCAATAATTCTGTGTGTTTACAGGATCGGAGTTCGAAACAGGTGATTGGCACAGGATGTGAGTCTCATGGTCTTTATTATCTCCGTCCCTCTACACATGTTAGTACAGTTATGGAGTCTCCCTCTCTTCTTCATGCTCAGTTAGGTCATCCAAGTCTTGCCAAGTTACAGAAACTTGTCCCTGCCTTGTCCAACTTGTCTAGTTTGGCGTGTGAGTCATGTCAATTAGGCAAGCATAGTCGTACTTCCTTTCCTCTTAGTTTCACACGTGGTGCTTCATCCCCTTTTGCCGTGGTTCACTCTGACATTTGGGGACCTAGCCGCGTTAAGTCTACTTTAGGTTTTCAATACTTTGTTACTTTCATTGATGATTATTCCAGATGCACTTGGTTATTTTTGATGAAAAATCGTTCTGAATTATTTCATATCTTTCAAACTTTTTTTAATGAAATCCAAACTCAGCTCGGTGTTTCTATTAGAGTTTTGTGTAGTGATAATGGCCGTGAATATCTTTCTCATTCTTTTAAACAATTCATGGCTTCTCACGATATTTTACATCAAACTTCTTGTGCTTATACACCTCAACAAAATGGTGTAGCTGAACGTAAAAATAGACATCTTATTGAAACAACTCGCACACTTTTAATTCATGGAGATGTTCCTCAACATTTTTGGGGTGATGCTCTTCTTACTGCATGTTATCTCATTAATCGCATGCCTTCTTTGGTTTTAGATAATAAAATACCTCATTCCATTTTATTCCCTCATGAACCACTTCATCCTTTACCTCTGAAAGTTTTCGGGTCTACATGGTTTGTTCATAATTTCAGTTCTGGTCTTGACAAGCTTTCTCCTAGATCACATAAATGTGTTTTCTTAGGGTTTACAAGATCACAAAAAGGATACAAACATTTTTCTCCTTCTCTTAACCGTTATTTTGTGTCAAAAGATGTCACCTTTGATGAGTTGTCTCTTTATTTTAAAAGTCAATCTTCACCTCTGTCTCCATCCAATCTTGTCAACACTCCTAATACATTTAATGTTCCTGTTGTTTGTGACCCTCTAACTGTGTCTTCTTCACCATTAGTTCCTGCTCCGCAGTCAGCTTCTTCTCCACTGCCTCTTCAGATTTATAGTTCTCGAAACCAATCACAGCCACCACCATGTGACTCTACTCAAGTGCCAACTACTCTGTCTCCTCCGCATCTGACACATGAGTCTGACCTTCCCATTACCCTCCGTAAAGGTATTCGTTCTACACGTAATCCCTCTCCCCATTATATTGCTTTGAGTTATCATCGACTGTCATTACCTTTTTATACATGTCTTTCCTCTATTTCTTCTGTGACCATTCCAAAAATTGTCCGTGAAGCATTAGCCCATCCTGGTTGGCGTCAGACCATGTTAGATGAACTAAGTGCTCTTCATAATAGTGGAACTTGGGAATTGGTCCTGTTACCGTCTGGGAAATCTTTTGTTGGTTGTAGATGGGTGTTTGCTATCAAAGTTGGACCTGATGGTACTATTGATCACCTCAAAGCTCGTCTTGTGGCCAATGGTTATACTCAAATTTTTGGGTTGGATTATGGAGATACCTTTTCCCCTGTGGCAAAGATGGCTTCTGTTCGTTTATTTATCGCCATGGCTGCTCTTCAACAATGGCCTCTTTATCAACTGGATGTTAAAAATGCTTTCCTCAATGGTGATTTGCAAGAAGAAATATATATGGAGCAACCTCCTGGGTTTGTTGCTCAAGGGGAGTCTTCTAGGATGGTATGTCATCTTCGCAAATCCCTATATGGCCTAAAACAGTCTCCTAGGGTTTGGTTTGGAAAGTTTAGCAAGGTTGTTCAACAATTTGGTATGACTCGGTGTGAATCAGATCATTCTGTCTTTTATCGACACTCGAGTGCTGGATGTGTTTACTTGATAGTATATGTTGATGACATCGTTCTTACAGGTAGTGACAACCATGACATCTCTCAGTTGAAACAACATCTCTGTCATCATTTTCAGGCCAAAGATCTTGGCAAACTTAGATATTTCTTGGGTATTGAGGTGGCATAGTCCAATGATGGTATTGTTATATCTTAGAGGAAGTATGCCATAGATATTTTGGAGGAAACTGGGTTGATGATTTCAAAGTCTGTTGATACACCCATGGATCCCAATACTAAAATTCTACCAAATCAGGGGGAGCCTATATCTGATCCTGAGCAGTATAGAAGATTGGTTGGAAAATTGAATTATCTTACAGTTACTCGTCCTGACATTTCCTTTGCATTCAGTGTGGTAAGTCAATTTCTTAATTCACCATGTGAAGATCATTGGAATGCAGTCATTCGTATCTTGAAGTATATTAAAGGATCTCCTGGAAAAGGATTGTTATATGGTTCTAATAACCATACAAGAGTTGTTTACTACTCAGATGCTGATTGGGCAGGATCTCCTTCGGATAGAAGATCTACATCTGGATATTGTGTCTCCATTGGTGGTAACTTGATCTCATGGAAAAGTAAGAAACAAAGTGTTGTGGCAAGATCCAGTGCAGAAGCAGAATATAGAGCTATGGCCTCAGCTTCCTGTAAACTTGTTTGGCTCAAGCAATTGCTTAGAGAGTTACAATTTGGAGATGTCACTCAAATGACACTTGTGTGTGACAATCACTAGTGCAAAAAGGGGCTTTTACGTCAGGTATTTAGGGCTTTTTACGTCGTATTTAAGTCCGACGTAAAAGCGGGAGACGTAAATTTACGTCGGACCCTTTTACCCGACGTAGATTTACGTCAGTTATGAAGATACGACGTAATTTTGCGTGGCATATACAATAAACAGACGTAAAAACCTTTTCAATTTAAAAAAAAAAAAACAGAAAATTTACGTCGCATACAGTATATACGACGTAAATTTACGTCGCATACAGTATATACGACGTAAATTTACGTCGCATATACCATATGCGACGTAAATTTACGTCGCATATTGGTATATGCGACGTAAATACAGTATATACCAATATGCGACGTAAATTTACTGTTTTTTTTTTAAAATTGGGTTTATTTACTCTGTTTTACAACTAAAACCTGCAAAAATTACAACCAGACAGTCCAGAGCAGTTTTCTTTTGCTAGTAAATTAAAAATATAATATTATATAATTCAAACTACATAATAAAACAAAATAATACAAACATACAAACTAAAAAATCTATTACAAACTAAGCTACCTATACAAACTAAGCTACCTATACAAACTAAGCTACCTATACAAACTAAGCTACCTATACAAACTAAGCTACCTATACAAACTAAACTAAACTACATAATACACACAATATAATATGAACAAGAACATAAAAAATAATGTACTAGAATTGTAGAACAAAAAATTTTGCCCATTGTTCTCTAATTTACGTAATCTCGGATTCTGGTAATGGAGATGGATCTTGAAATACCCGAAACATGAATTTGACTCTTGTAAGCATGCAACATGAATAAAGTTAAATAAACTTAACTAATGTTAAAAGTAATTACCTCCAGTCCAAGAATCAATTAAACCCGCACAAACTATGGCTCTCATCCAATACATTACATAGTAACCACATTCAAACGAGTCAGTTTGCTTATTACACTGAAATGATGAAAAAAACATAATATTATTTTCAAAATTGAAATATAAACAATAATTATGGTATTCACTTATATAAATAAGTTTCTAACCTTAGGATAAATGAACTGCAATGTCTTTGTTCTAGGTTTTCCACTTAGAACATTAGTTCCAGACACGATTCTAAGTGCAAAAAAGTCATATATTATTCAATATGTATTCACAATTTAAAAACATAATTAATGAATAAAAGATAAAGTTACCCTTGTAATAAGCTTTTCATTTCTTGACTCGGTTTCCGATGTAATGAACAAAACCATACCACGAGTGTAATCCAGGGTATGATTACAATTAACTGCCAATGGGACCTACATTGTATGACATAAAAATTAGTTACAAAAATATAAATTAAAATACAAATTAAAATACTAACCCTTCAATGTATGGAGCCAAATATATATGTCTTCTTGAGTCACTCATCCATGTTTGCATATATTGTTGGATTCCAACCTTTGTATTTCCGGATTTTTGGATGGATTGAGGCTCAATAAATCCAGTATACTTCGGATTTTTCTTGTTCCACACTCAAATTGTCAAGGTACCTAAAACAATTAATTATAAGTTGAATATAATTATTATAATCTTAGAAACATAAATGAAAATGACTTACATTGCCCACAATTGTATGATGGAAATGTTTAACATGCAATTTCCCCAGCAATTTCTAAAGCATCGGGCAAGGAAATGTACAATGGAACACTGGAATTGTCAATTCCAAACACTCTAACATCCCATTGTATCGACACGGTCTCTTCCTCAACCGTGGTAATACGGCTAACAACATAGAGATGGGATCATCATCACATTCACGTCAGATCCTCATCAATAATAGGTTGCTTTTTATGCTTAGCACGACGCAAGTCCTCCTAAACAAATGATAACAATTAATTAAACATTTATATAATTATAATACTAGAAAAGAAGTAAATAGACAATATGTATATATATATATATATATTACCTTGAGTACTGTGCTGATAGTGGCATAACCAAACGTCTTGGCCAAGCCAAGAATGTCCCGCTTGCCTGCCCCACTAATTGAATCTCTTCATTAGGAAAAGGCACTTGGAGCATTAGCATCATTAACTTCATCAACTACTACTCGTGTCCGAGTCTGGTCGTAGAGGGACACCATGGATGGTTAAGCCACCCTCAAAAACTCGACCAACGAGCCACTAGACGCGGGGTCATCTTCAACATATAACTCACACTTGGTGTGATGCATCGATCTCGAGTATATTCTCCTGAAGGATCAACGATAGTAGCAAGCACAACTCCCTTTAGTGCTGACTCGAACAATATCATGTTCAATTGTTTGAGGTGTTCCTTGAGTCTATTCGTTGAGAGCGGGCGAGAGATTCAATTTTCTCATCAAACTCTTGCTGCAAGGATTGCCTTATTTGATTTAACTTTTCTTCAAACTGCATCTCCATTTTATGCAAGGCCTCCTGGCTGCAAGAGTCGGCGAGTGGTCCTTCGTGATGTTGGACCAAAGTAATCACGAAGGCCCCAGGTTCCACCGGCACCACGCACACGTCCCGAGTAATCTGGTTTTCCTATGGTCGCTGCCAATATATCTTGTCGACCATGAGGAATAAATGATCCTTGGCTGGTCTCGCTCAACTAAATCATCCTACAACACATTAACAATAATTAAGTCATACACTAACTTTCAAATTAAAATCAATTCAAATTGACATTATAACTTACGATTTTCCGAGCAATGATTCGTGCGGACTCGAAGTCATTTGTCCATCGAGTTTTGTCCAGGCTGCCTTCCACATCGATAGCGAGGGGTGGAGATGCAAGGTCGGTAGAATCAACTCCTGCTGACTCTTCTCTGGATTTCATGAGACGTTGCTCCAATAATGCATACCCTCCTCGTGACAATACATGAGGTGCATCATTCAACCTCCGACGTTGTTGGGCGGCTTGTCTTTTATCCTGCCAAGAGGGTCCATTCGGCTGGCACAAAGCGTAACCAATCCTCCTCACTAATTTGATACTTTAGACAGGGAGATTCATCTCGAAACTTTCCAAATACATACTCCAGTGTCAAGAAAGTCTTAAAGTCCCTCCATCTAATGGCAATGGAGGATAAAATCTTCTTCCTCATCACCTCGGTGTTAGGAACATCAAAATTTTGCTTGTGAAATGACCAATAAATGTTAAATTCAATTAATAATGATATATAAAGTATTCAACAAATATAGGAATACCTGAACATCACTGCCACATGAGGTTCTTCTCGGTTTCCTCAACATCATCCCAAGATGGAGTAGTAATCGGAACATGGTGTCGAGCTAGTAGTCCCAAATAGCTCTTAAACTTAGCGGCATTTGGGCCGGATGCCTTACCGGAACGTGGATCAACTTCAACTTGAGTTTTCTCTCTAGCTACCCTCCTTCTTGTCAACCCCTTTAGCAGAGTGACGAGATCTACCTTTATCACCACTTCCGCTCCTGCCACTGCCACTACCACTTCCAGTACCAGCTGTGGAATCCGACATATCCTGAAAAACAAAACAATATGAAGTCAACATACTTTATAAGTTTGAATAAAAAGAACTAGAAAATGTGAAGATAAACACCTATTATGTTGGTATGTTTTCCCATATCCCTTCATCATGATCACTTCGAATTGCATGTATGTCATCAACTTCATTGTCAACTATGTCATCAAATGGTCTACTTGAAAATGAAGGTGTTTCATGTATATCTAGAGACTCATCTTCATGAATTCCGTGCATGCTTCTTCCTTCTAGGACAATTGACCATCTTCATCAACTCTTGCATAGACACAAGACTCTTAACATTTGAGGAGTATCCTTGTGGCACTTTGACCTCACGTAAACACTCACAAAAGCTTCTCTTTTCTTTCTTTGATAGAGTATGACAAGCTGGAGGTAAGTAAGTGCGTTTTCTCATTGGATTTCTTTTGGGTCTTTCCAAACACAATATTAATATTTTTCACTTGCTCATATACTTGTTCACCATTGCGTGGTACTGATGCAACTGCATTCTCCTGACATCCATTAAATGCTTTCTTCATTTTACGATATGGATGGTTAGCAACTAGAAACTTTCTATGCCTATTGTACGCAGTTTTTTGTCCATGTTTCAATTGGATATAACTTGTGTCTTCTTGACATATAGGACACGCTAAATGACCTTTCACACTATAACCGCTCAAATTACCATATGCTGGAAAATCATTTATAGTACAAAATAACATTGCACGCAACCTGAAATTCACTTCGTGATATGAATCAAATACATCCACTCCTGTTTCCCACAACATCTTCAAATCATCAATTAAAGGACTAAGATATACATCTATGTCATTTCCTGGTTGTCGAGGTCCTGAAATCATCATAGATAACATCATATATTTTCTCTTCATGCATAACCAAGGAGGCAAATTGTAAATGATCAACATAACTGGCCATGAACTATGTTTACTACTTAAATTTCCATAAGGATTCATCCCATCTGTAGCTAATCCAATTCTCAAGTTTCTTGGCTCTGCACCAAATTCTGGAAAGGTTTCATCAATCCTTTTCCATTGTGGAGAATCAGCTGGATGTCGAAGAAGATTGTCACATTTTCTACCATTTGCATGCCATGTCAAGTTTCTTGCATCTTCTTTTATGGCAAATAATCTTTTAAACCTAGGTATAATTGGCAAATACCATAACACCTTAGCAGGGGGACCATCTAGTTCTTCCTCACCACTACTTTCCTCAACTTTGGTTTTGAACCTCGACAAACCACATGTCGGACACATCTTTAATTTAGCAAAATCATTTACGTACAATATACAATCATTAGGACATGCATGTATTTTCTTGTACTCTAAACCCATTGGACATAATATCTTCTTTGCCTCATAGTTACGAATAGGTAATGTATTATCTTCAGGAAGCATCTCCTTCAACAACTCCAATAATTCGGTGAAACTTTTATCGAGTCCATCCATTTCTTGCTTTTAAAGTAAACAATTTTAAAGTTGCTTGATAATCTTGTAAAACTACATCCTATGTACAATTGTTGCGCAAAATCAGATTTCAAAGAATCATATAGATGTGCTTTCATAAAATGTTCTTCACCAATATCACGTATCATATCCTCTAGATTATCATCCATCCCTTCATCAAAATTGTCTGTAGTTGACACAGTTGGGATGTCTAATATTTCTCCATGCCATGTCCATATTGTATAACTCTTAATAATACCATAAACAAACAAGTGATCACGTATATCCTCAAGTTTATGACGAATTTGATTCAAACAACGAACACATGGACAATAATATGTCCCTTTCATAGCTTTTCCATTTTCACTAGCAAATTTCAGAAATTCCTCAACTCCCTTTTCGTACTCTTCACTAATACGACGTGCATTCATCCAACTTCGATTCATATTATGTTATAAAGTTTCGTCACTCCTAAAGATTTAAAAATTATATGTAAAAAAAAATTAATATACAAACAACAAAGCACGTTCCAACAACAATGGAGTGTGTAAACCGAATGCACTCAAACAAATAAACAAATAACTGCATTCCAATAACAATCCAGTGGAGACATTCATACTATAACGTGATTGAGATCCCCAAAAACAATCACGGATTCAATGTAAACATATAGCAATGACAATGAACACTAACCTCGAGTGTAGACGAAACCGATTTCAAACTCGAATCCAATCGGGGAGAAAGATGAAGTTCGTCAAATGACACGACAATGTAGATGTTTTTCACTGTAAAGCGCTCGCAAATGGTGTGCGAGAGGTAGGCTGTTGTCGTCGTTCTCGTCGTCGTTCTAAAAAACCCTGGTTGCGCGAGACGAGGAAGTGGGTCTGGGAGGAAATAAAATAGACTTTTTACGTCGCGCGGTGTAGTAAGCGACGTAAAAAGTCATCTTTACGTCGCACCTGGGAGGCGCGACGTAAAGATGGCCTTTTACGTCGCGTACAGGGGGACGCGACGTAAAAAGCCTTAGCTTTTACGTCGCGCCCCCCGTGCGCGGCGTAAAGGCCATCTTTACGTCGCGCCTCCCAGTGCGGCGTAAAGATGACTTTTTACGTCTCATATTGGGGTGTGCGACGTAAATTTTTTGTCCCGTATTTACAAAATTGCCACCGCGTTTTATTTACGTCGAATATACGTGCATGCGACGACAATTGGGTGACGTAAAAGCCATATTCTGCACTAGTGAATCAGGCTGCTCTTCATATTAGTTATAATCCTGTCTTTGATGAGAGGATCAAACACATTGAGATTGACTGTCATTTTATTTGAGAAAAGATTATGTCTGGAGATATCAAGACTGAGTTTGTTAACTCAAGTGATCAGTTAGCAGATATTTTTACTAAATCTTTACGGGGTCCTAGAATTGATTATATTTGTAACAAGCTTGGCAAATACGATTTGTATGCTCCAGCTTGAGGGGGAGTGTTAGATATTGTTTAGATATTATTTGATATTGTTAAGATATTATTTGATATTGTTAAGATATTGTTAGATATGGTAACCACAATATCAAACAATATCTTCTGTTTATTCTGTTACTTTCAGTTACTCTTTTAGTTGTATCTCTCTACTATAAATAGACCACCCTATGTTTGATTTATACATAAGGGAAATTAATTCCAAACCCTATTTTCTCTATATTCAACAGTACCCCTCAACCGAAGCGGTCAGCTACCGTATCAAAGGAGCATCCCGGAGGATCATATTTAGCGTCCAGAAGGTCGGCTACCACAACCAGGAAAGCAACCGAAGAACAACCGGGAAAGAGGGTTAACTCCTTCACCCTCCAACCGATCTTTTTGGCATATGGAGCCAACAGTCGGCTAGTCAAGTGAAGGGGGGGCAGCCGTAGACCCCAAATCTTGCCCGACCTCAAAATAAAGAGAAGAAAACTTCCGTTCGAAGATAGGCAAGGCCTAGATGGTCCCTAGGATATATTAATAGGCCCCATATTAGAATAGGAAGGTATTTTTGTATGGGAAAAATAAGAAATTTCACCTAGAGGGTCGAGACCACTGTCTCATTTGGCGAGACCGTCATCTCGCCACTTGCCAATGGCGAGACCGCAATCTCATTTGGCGATATCGTCGTCTTGCCAATCGCCAGTGGCGAGACCGCCTTCTCGTTTGGCGATACGACCTTCTCACCATTTTCCAAGGGCGAGAACACCTCCCATTTGGCGAGATGGCGGTCCCGACCTGACAATCGCGAATTCCTATAAAAGGGGGCGCGACCTCATCCTTTTCACAACATTCTCCAACTTTCCCTTCTGCAACTTCTCTAAATTCTTCTCCTAGGATCTCTCTAAAGCATTTTCGTAGTTTCTTAGCATTCTTAGAGAGGGTTCTGTAGCGTTGCGAGAAAGAGCGACCAACACTATAGAGCGGGGGATTGCCAAAAAGCATCCTTTACCAAGAATATTAAATACAAAATGCTTGCTTCGAAGGTTCCTACACTTTCTCTCTTCTTTTATCGCTTTTTTATCATATCTATCTGTGTATTAACTGTTAAGGCCATGTAGTCATTATTTTAAATTTCGCAAATAAATAAGGGTAAAAGTGTAATTTTAGAGTTTTTGTTTATAAAATAAACGGTCGATCATAGGGAACCCGAAAGGGGCGTCGTAGGGAATCTAATACCTTCGCTACATGTAACTAACTCCCTTACCCAACTCTGGTTATAATGGCCAAAGTTGGTTTTTCTAAAACCAACGCCTTCTTTTTCTTCCTTTTCCAATGTTTCTGGATAAAACATTGGTGGCGACTCCAGAACCCTTTCGAAAACCTCGCCTTTAGGTCCATCCTGGTTACCGGACAACCTAAAGGCGTTGTAACATCACTTTAAAAAATGCGAGTCAAAGCTAAAACCATCGCTTCGCTCTGACCGCCTCTTTTGACGGCGGCGACAATCATGTAGCCTTATATGGACGATTCTTGATCTAAGGCGAACATGGATGACAGAGTAGTGAGGACGTCTGCAAATTGGTTGTCTTCCCGAGGAATGTACTCGAAAGTGACACTTTCCATCCTCAATGTCAAATTATGAATATATTCTAGATACAGGATTAATTTGGAGTTTCTGGTTTCCCATTCACCCTTGAGTTGGTAGATAACAAGGGATGAGTCACCGAACACTTTGAGTTTGATTACCCCGTGATCTAGAGCCGCATGGATACCCAAGGCACAGAATTCATACTCGGCCATATTATTCGTGCAAATGAAGTTCAGCCTAGCCACTACCGGGATATATTTCTTTTCGGGAGATATTAAAACAGCTCCAATCTTGTGTCCAAGTATGTGTTAGACAAATGGCATCTAGAGGGGGGGTGAATAGATGCACAAATTAAAATAGATGCCAAATTAAAATTTATTTGTGAATCAAAAATTTGTTAAATTGAGTTTGAATTATGATATTGAAATAAAATAAAGCGAAAGCGATATAATCAGCAAGGTATAGGGGAAAATAAACAAAAGGCAAGAGTCATAAAGTGAAGAGAGATGAGCATACAATAATTTATACTGGTTCAGGTATAGCCAACCCTACATCCAATTCCCAGTCACCTCTGACACAAGAGTGACCCCAATTCACTATCTTTAAAATTCAGTTTACAAATTACAATAAACTCAGTAGAGGAACCAGTAAAGAGTAAACTAATTAAGAAGACAATCACCTCCTTAGAACCCACTAAGAATGAACACCTCCCTAGAATCCCACTAGGGATGAACATCGCCTTTGAACAAATCAAAGGATGAAAACACCTCCTTTGCTACCAATACACAAATGATGAACACCTCCCTAGAATCACACTAGGGAAGAACACCTCCCCAAACAAATCAAAGGGATGAAAACACCTCCTTAGAATCCCACTAAGGATGAACACCTCTCTAGTATCCCACTAGGGATGAACACCTCCTCTGAACAAATCAAAGGATGAAAACACCTGTAGACCCCAAATCTGGCATGGCCTCATAATAAAGACCAGAAGACCTTCTATTCGAAGATGGATGAAGCCTAAGAAGCCACTAGGAGAGACTATTAGGCCCCATACTAGGATAGGAGGGATTTTCGGCATGTAAATAAGGATTTTCGCCTTTCAGGGTCGAGACCGCCGTCTCGAATTCGGGATCGCCGTCTCGTTTGGCGAGACCACCGTCTCGCCATTTCTGCAAGGCGAGACGGCCGTCTCGAATGGCGAGACGATCGTCTCGAATGGTGAGACGGTCGTCTCGACCTTGTCAGACGAGACGGCCGTCTCGACCTGATGGGCGCGAATCCCTATAAATAGCCGTCCCATTCCCCTCATTTTGAAAGTGATCCTAGCAAAGATCTCAGTGATTTGATGAAGTCAAAGATAAAGTCAAAGGTCAACTCTGCAACAGTCAAACAAGTCACTCAGAAGAATGGAGCTGAAGACTTAGTGTGTCTTAACAGAAAGCTTAGGTAAAACCACTTTACCTTTTCCACTGCATAAAGCTTCTTCATTCATTTTGCAAAATGCCTCAAAAATAGTTTTTAACAAATCAAACAAAAGCATTTTGACAAAGAACTTTCTTAACAATGTTTTTAACTGATATAGTTTTTTAAAGAAACGTTTAAAACACTTAGAATGTTTATAGAAGTGTTTTCACAGCATTTTAATTGATACAAAAACCTTTTAATCACCCTTTATGACCGATTGGAATTCGAATATAACAGGTCAGAATGAAATATAATCGATCAGATTTTAAATATGAGCGATCAGATTGCTTTTAATCGATTAAAACACGTTTCAATCGATTAAAACCACTTTGGAAGTCAGGATGATCGATCAGAATGAAATTATGACCGATCAGAGTTGGTTATGATCGATCAGAATTGAATTATGACCGATCAGACTTATTTCAATCGATTAAAGCGTATTTCAATCGATTAAAATAACTTAGAAAATCTTTTCAATCGATTAAAGCGAACTTTCAATCGATTAAAATGACTTGAAAATATATGTGCAGTTTTGAATCGATTGAAACGACTTTATATCAGCTAAAATAACTTAGAAAGTTTTATAAGAAGGTTTTTAAACAAATCAATCGATTAATACGCGATTCAATCGATTGTTTTATACTTAGAAAATGTTTGTAAAACGTTTTAACTGATAAAAACGTGGTCAGTATCAACTAAAACATTTTCTGTTAAAGATCAAGAACGCATTAATGGGTTGAAAGGACTTTTAACAGATTGTAACGGCTATTTCAACAGATTAAAACAAACTTTCAACAGATTAATTAATGCAGTAGATTTGAAAATACTCTTTTATAAACGAAATTGCTTGGAACTTTTATCATATCGGTTTTACACAATTCAAGCAATCAATACAAGCAACTATTAGCATTCTTTTCAAGAAAGATACACAACTATTTTTGTGAACTTCTTTTGAAATCTTTCTTGAGGCATATTGCATTCCGTGAAGAAGAAACTTACTCGTGGATTAGCGTAATCCGGTTTGAGCTTTCTTGTTTCTTCTTTGTAAATTCATTTTCATTACTTTGTATTGTGTTGTACCTGGAATTTGGGTACAAGTTTTTTTTCTGCAGCTGGAATTTGGTTGCAGAGGTTATCAAGAGCTGGAATTTGGTTCTTGGTGGAGAGGTTAAGTGCAGGAACTGGAATTTGGTTCTTGTACTGTTTGGTGCCTGGAATTTGGGCACTGGTTTCTCTGCAACTGGAATTTGGTTGTAGAGGTTTCCAAGAACTGGAATTTGGTTCTTGGTGGAAAGGTTAAAGTCAGGAACTGGAAATTGGTTCTGGTGTTAGAATAGGTGTAAGAGGGTGAGTCTGTAAAACATCTATTCTAGTGGAACCCAGCTGGAATTTGGCTGGAGTCTGGACGTAGCCCTGGTATTGGGTGAACCAGTATAAAATTACCGGTGAAATCTTTCCTAACCTTTCTCTCTTTAATTTCAGTTGCTGCACTTGTATTGTTTAATTGCTTTGTGATTCGTGAATTGATTAGTAAACTTAATTTTCGGATTAGATAATCTGTGTATTGCGAAAAACTTTCAAAATTCAATTCACCCCCCCTCTTGATTTAAAACTACTTTTCTAACACATTTCACACAGTTCTTCCATTCTCTCTTTTGTCACTTCATAAAATTCTCTTCCTAGAACCCCTCCGAAGCATTTCCGGAGTTTTTTGAGAGTCTCTAAGAGTTTTTATAGCGTCTTTGAGAGGTTTCCGGCGCTGTAGAGAGTGAAGGGCTGCCAAAAAGCACCCAAATTGTCAAGAAATTAATAGAAAACTTTCCTCGGAGGTTTCTACACTCTCTCTCTCCTTTACCGCTTTATTTTTAAATTGTGCAATAGATATTAGGGCCATGTAGTCGTAATTTTAATTCCGCAAATAAAAGGTAAAAGTGTATTTTCACCGATTTACTTATTTAAAATAGCTGGCCTATCATAGGGATCCCGAAAGGGGCGTCGTAAGGGAACTAACACTTCCCTTACACGTAACTAACTCCCTTACCCAACTCTGGTTCTAATGACCAAAGTTGGTTTTCCGAAAACCAACGCCTTTTTACTCCTTTTCCGATGTTTTCGGTAAAAATATCGGTGGCGACTCCAAAAGAACCCTTCAAAACCAGTTCTTGGGTTAACCCGGTTATCGGACAATCCAAGAGCGCCTTTTTGAAAACCTCGCCCCTAGGTTCGGCCCGGTTATCGGACAACCTAAAGGCGTTGTAACCACACCAATAAAAACGTGAAAATCGGAAAGTCGGAACCATCACGTCGCTCCGAGCGCCTCGTTTTGATGGCGGCGACAGATGGCGACTCCACTGGGGAAGCCTAGAGAGTTTATCCCATTTAGTGATGGGCCAACTTAAAATAAGTAAACCAAGAAATTACGCCTTTACCCTACCTTGTATTATAACATGTTTTAATGCTTGGCTTTAATAACTGTTGTTTGTTTATACTTACGCAATTGTTTGAAATACAAACTGTACACAAACCCTTGCACACTACAGTTCCCTCTATACGCGGGGGCAAGTGAGAAATCTATAGGGAGTGGGTGGCAGGTACGGTTTGTTGTAGTGATGCCCTTGTGCCCACCAGTGTGATCGGAAACCACCACTCAAGGTGATAACCTTCCTCTTTTGGCACAAAGACTAACTATGGCCTTAGTGCTAAGCATGGTCAGAAGGCTGGAGAGTGGGGAGCCTATAATGGGGGCACCTTGGGGGCCTTAGCCTTGGTGAGAACAGTTAGAACGTACCTTCGCCAAAGCACTTTTCTGCAGGAAAACCCTACCTTGTGATTAAAATGACTTCTCGCCTGTTCGCGGATGAGTGAATTGTATGTGCATTTGTTTGTTGCATTTGATTGCATATCCTAACCAAACAATAGATAAAAACAAAATTTTATGATAAACACCCTTATCTCGGACAGTCTGCCTTTTAGCTAGCCTGGTTTCAGGTTCTTTGTAAGCTAAGTAGCCACGCAGTCCGACAGAAGAGATAAAAGGTTATGAATAAACCAAATAAAATAATAATAATAATGAATAAAAGAATTTTGACAAAGTTGTATCATTCATATCGCATCATGTCATAAGTGGAAAAACCAAGAGAAAAAAATAAATGCATAAGGAAAGTATGCATACGCATCATTTTAATAAACCCCTAAAAAATGGGTCTTAGAGGCATTTTTTGGGGAAATTACTGGGCCAAATCCCCTTTGAGGATTTGCAACTTGATTCTTCACCTTTTTCTCTTCGTTTTGATATGTTGTGCATACAAATCGGACATCTCAGTCAAAAGTTATGTCACTTTGAACATCTACCGCCCTTTTGTGCTAGTGCATACATAAATACATTCATTCTAGGGAGCACTAGATATCCCTAAGACAATGGCGAAAGAGGCCCCGAGCACATTTGTGACCTTCGTGACAAGGAAGGGACACGTGTACTAAGGCGTGATGGTGACCCCCATTATACTTGTCAAATCTGTGATGGGGGAGGAACCATTACATTGAGGTGGGTATGATACCCCACAAAGCGTAAACTTTGGGGAGGATACCTAAGTCATTGTCTTAAGGAATATCCATCTCATAAATCGTTCATTCTAAACAATAAAAATCTTTTTACATTCTAGAAAGCGGATGGTATTCTTCATGTCCTCATCCGCATAAAAAAAAAACAAAAACAAAACAAACAAACACAAAATCCCAAACACTATCATACATCATGTTAGAAAATAAAACATGATAATGTTTAGGGAAAAACAAACACTTGCATACATGCATCCACAAAACTTCATCCTCATAGCATCATCTAGTAGTAGGTAGTTGAAGAAAGTGGACATTCCTCAATACCATGTGAAGAGGATAGGGCATTTACATGCCATACACGGGAAGTCAAAAAAGGAAACACGTACAAATTTTAACCAACCTATGGGTTCCTTTAGGCTTTCCACTTTTAAAATGTGCTTTGAAACATTGCATTGAGGAATGCACACTGTCTAGATGAAATAAATAAAATTGTTTGTTTTCATCATCTCTTCAAACGTCTATTGCATTCATAAATTGCATTCATGCTTTAATAATAATAAGATAATAAAAAGAGAGGATTAGTCGATGTGCTTTCCACAAATCGGAATAAGATGAAGAGCAAACATTTTGTCATCAAGTTTTCCCCAACGGTTGACCCGCCTAAGAAGGATAATAAGCCTCAACCATTGGTCATCTGAGTAAATAAAGGAGAGGGGGCAAGGATGCCATTGCGTTTGTTCACGCCTCATACGTCAAATAAAGTTGTACCATGGAGATACTCAGAAACACCGCCCATTAACAAGGATATCTCTAGCATAGCTGGCATTGGGGGCAAAATTAGAAATGGAAGAATCTATTCCCCCAAGGAGCTGTAAGATGACGCTCCTACAAATAAAGAAAAAATAAAAAGACCGAAGAAAAACATAATCCAAAGACGAAATTGAGTAGAATTTGTATTCACGACGCTAAGGCAGTTCTCTCAATGCTCCGCCAAAGAGAAAAACTCACGGTAGGCGACAAGCTAGTCACGGTTCGAGCTAAAAATGACATTTGGATCAGCAAGTCGTTTGCCCTACCTTGAATGGATGCGACTGAAAAGGACCTTTGAAATATCTTTTTCCAATATGAAAAGACTTCCCCAATGATATGAAGGTGACCCACATGGTGAGGAAATATGGATGCCGCCCAAACCAAGGGCTCATTAGAAACTCTCAAGGAATAAGGGAGCCACCAAATTTTAAAGACAATCCTTTAAAGCATTACCCTATAAAGGATCAAGCTGCACAGAGAAAAGGGAAGTCTCCCCTCCACAACTTGAATCAGATTTTACCAAATAGAGGGGTTCAAGCGTCAAAAGCGACTTTAGTCATTAGGTGTTCTCCTTCTGATTCTTAGGGTTTGTAAATCCAATGACTATTAGAGATTACTCCTCGGGGCTAGCCCGACCCCCGAGCATTGTAGGGCACATATTTCCCTATTAATTACAAAGAATGTCATTCTTACTATCTGCTTCTCTTCTTGCTATTAATGTCTAAACCTCATTAATAACCATGTTTAAGCAAACGTTTTCAAAAGTGCGTCAAAGTAATCAAAATGCGCCATTGACCAAAATAAAAGTCAAATCCATTACCACTGATTGACTAGAAGCACAAAATAAAGTTTTACCTTGTCATAAATAAATTCGTGTTTCGCCAATGTTGTGCAAAGAGAAAGGAAAATCAAAAGAAAAAGCCCATAGAAGCCAAAGACCAAAAGAAAAGGGCAAGATACCCGGTAGGAAACCCGAACAACCATAAAGGGTAGCCTAGGCAAAAATTAAGGTTACAAAATAAAGTCCGCTAGGTTTCCCAAACCAAAAAAAAAAGAGAGAGAAACCTAGACAAAAGTTAGGACAGAATAAAACACAACATCCTAGACTGAAAACCCAAAGGGCTGACTAGGGAAGTCAATCAGTCATAACAAGCGCCATAGAATAAGACGCCACTCCATAAACAAAACGTTTGTTTAAACTAGCCTAAACACTCTAACCAACCTTGGCTAGCCGTGCTTACAAAAACCATTTTTTGTCAAAATAAAACAATTCTAAAACACAAGCCTTTGAATTAAATATCCTCTTGTTTCTCTTCTCTTGACCCTTAGTACTAGACAAAAGTTAGGACAGAATAAAACACAACATCCTAGACTGAAAAACCAAAGGGCGGACTAGGGAAGTCAATCAGTCATAACAAGCGCCATAGAATAAGACGCCACTCCATAAACAAAACGTTTGTTTAAACTAGCCTAAACACTCTAACCAACCTTGGCTAGCCGTGCTTACAAAAACCATTTTTTGTCAAAATAAAACAATTCTAAAACACAAGCCTTTGAATGAAATATCCTCTTCTTTCTCTTCTCTTGACCCTTACTACTACAACATTCTAGTAATTAGTAGGGAAATGTGGAGATAGTAATCAATAGGAGGATTGACATCCCCAAGGAAAGGGAGGGGCGCACTGACATGGCAAGTCGCTCTGAAATCAACACAATCATTCTTCGGTCACGGTAAAGTCAAGACAGAAAAATCGGTACAATCTATCCCGTCGATGAAGGCACATAACGTCAGAAGCTCACGGTTCCTTATTTAGTGCAGAAGTAATTATATTTTTAGCAGTGCAATCACTTTGAACTTTTTTCTTTTCTTCATCATTTAAACTGGACCATTCTTTTTCTGTAATTAATGGACCATTAGCAATTACATCCCAAACATTCCTATCAATAGATTCAATAAAGATCTTCATCCTAATTTTCGAAAATGGATAATCTGTTCCACAAAACAGTGGAGGTCTATTAATAGAAGCTCCCTCAGAAAATGGTAATTTGTTTTCAGTCATTAAAGATTTGAATAGACTTGAATAACTCTCAAGAACCTTGCTCTTGATACCAATTGTTAGAAAAAGAGGCTAAGATCAAGAGGGGGGGTGAATTGATCTTTGAAAGATTTTCACAATTAATAGATTATCTATTTCAAAAAATAAGATTTTAGATCTGTTCTTGAATCACACAGCAAGCAATCAAAGAAAATAAAAGCAGCAACAGAATTAAAGAAAAGAAAGGTTTAGAAAGATATCACCAAGGTTTATACTGGTTCACCCAATCCCAAGGCTACGTCCAGTCTCTAGCCAAATTCCAGCTGGGTTCCACTAGATTGAATGTTTTACAGATTACAATCTTAACCTTACACTCAATCTACCACAAGAACCACAATTCCAGTTCCTGCACCTAACCTTTCACCAAGAACCAAATTCCAGTTCTTGACAACCTCTACAACCAAATTCCAGCTACAGAGAAACCAATGCCGACAATTCCAGGCACCAACAATACAGAAAAGAATGTAAAGAAACAAACAGAAGAAACTAAAACTCTCAAACCAGTTTTATGCAGTTCTGCAATATGTTGTTTCTTCTTCAAAAGAATGCAGTTTTGCCTCAAGAAAGAACTTTGATGAACTTCACAAAAACTAGCGTGATTCTTTCTTGAAAGTAGCACTTTTGATTGCTTGATTATTTTCTCAAAGATGTATTTCAGATGTGTGTTTAAAAAGTTCAAGTAACTCTGTTTTTATAGAAGATTTCAAAACTGCTGGTTTAATTAATCTGTTAAAATAATCTTTTAATCTGTTAAAAGTCTTGTTTTAATCTGTTAAAACTTCTTTTAATCCATTAAAACGTTCTTGATTATTTTCCAGATTTGTTTTAACTGATACGACAACGTTTATATCAATTAAAACTCTTTGTAAAAAATCTTCTAATATGTTTTAATCGATTGTTTCGTGTTTCAATCGATTTAAATACTGCAAAACTTTCTTGTAAACTTTTCCAAGTGATTTTAACTGATAAAAACTCGTATTAATCGATTAAAACGCGTAGTATAAATTTTCTTAAGTTGATTTAATCGATTGAAACGTAATTTAATCGATTGAAATAATTCTGATCGGTCATAAATAAATTCTGATCGATCATAATCGCATTCTGATCGATCATACAGTATGCCAAATGAAATTAATTGATTAAAACGAAGTTGTATCGATTAAAATACTGCCAAAACACTTCTCTGAACATTTTAAGTGATTTTAATCGGTTATTTCGAAGCTATATCAGTTAAAATACTGATAGAAGGTTTTCAAAACTTCTTTTAATGAAATCAATCGATTATTTCGAAGTTATATCAGTTAAAAAACTGTTATAAAAGTGTGAAGAACATTTTAGTTGATAAAGCTTATATGCTATTAGTTAAAATAGTTGATTAAGAAAGCTTTTATCAAAATACTTTGGTTTTGACCGTTTAATCTCTTTTAGAGGCATTTTGCAAAATATTTTAAGTGAAGAAACCTCATGCAGCAGAAAAGATAAAAATGATTATACCTAAGCAGAGCGGCAGACACACTAATCCCTTTACTCTTTTATCTAAGTGACTTTTGACTGCCACAAAGTTGCCTTTGACTTCATCAAATCAATAAGATCTTTGATAGAATATTTCAATAAGATCTTCACCACTTTCAGCACCTATCAGCCTAGTCAGAGGCAAAACAAATGCAGCCAAAACTCTTTACTTCCGATGAAGCATCTGCCTACTCAGAGGCATTACCAGAAACTCAATAGATATCTGCCTACTCAAGAGGCGTCACCAAGATTAACAAATCCCCATAGGATTCCTACCTACATAAGAGGCACTCATAAGAAAATCCCTGACAAAGTCGGATGACCACCACCAAAAAATCAAAATCAAAGAATCCCCAACAACCAACAAGTTGGATGAACACCAACAAAATCCCCGGTGCAGACTGGACGACCATTCCCATAAAAAGAAAAACAAAGACAAGAAAGCATGAGCCACCCGAGCAATAAGCCGCCGCCATCACCAGTCCTACACAGTGGACTGTACCAGCCTGATAGGGGGTTCATACCTATCAACCCGTGCACGCAAGTGCGCCTGATCTGCGCTCAAGCCCGATCAGTAAGTCGCAACTACCAACCTGATGGGGGGGTTTATACTCATCCATTCCAACACACAGTGGACTGCAACTACCAGCCTGATGGGGGGTTTATACCCATCAACCGAAGGATGGGCTACCGTCAGAAGGAGTATCCTAAGGTTCTACCATGTGTCAACCAAAGGGATCGGCTACCGTCAGAAGGAGTATCCTGGAGGTGCACAACACAAAATTTCCCCAGAAGATTGACCGCTGCAAGACGGAACATCCGAAGCGTAACCGGGCAAGAGGGTCAACTCCTTTACCTTCCAGTCGTTCTTCTTGGCACAACAGGCCAACAGTCGACTGGTCAGGTAAAGGGGGGGCAGTTGTAGACCCCAAATCTTGCCCGACCTCATAATAAAGACCAGAAGACCTTCTATTCGAAGATGGATGAAGCCTAAGAAGCCACTAGGAGAGACTATTAGGCCCCATACTAGGATAGGAGGGATTTTCGGCATGTAAATAAGGATTTTCGCCTTTCAGGGTCTATCGCCGCCGTCCGTTCCGACGTCCAGGGACATCTCGAATGTTTATGCGAGTGGTCGCGAAAAGATGGTTTAGACTCGCGTTTTTTGTTAAAATTATGTTCATTGCTTCCGAGGTGCTCAACAACTGAACTATCCTCTAATAAAAGCAAGGTTTTCAAAAAAGGGTTCTTTTGGAGTCGCCACCAATGTTTTGACCATAAACATTAGAAAAGTATAAAAAGGCGTTGATTTTAATAAAAACCAAACTTGGCCATTATAACCAGAGTTAGGTAAGGGAGTTAGTTACTTGTGGGGAAGGTGTTAGCACCCCACAACGCCCCTTTCGGGTTCCCTATGATGGATTAATTCATTTAAGTAAAGATTACGAGAAATTACGCGATTACCCTATTTTATTGCATAATATTAAAAATGGCTATCTACATGATTTTAGTTTACATTGCATACAGACAACAATAAATAAAGCAGTAAAAGAGAAGACCTCCTTTTTGAAGGGATGAAAACACCTCCTTAGAATCCCACTAAGGATGAACACCTCTCTAGTATCCCACTAGGGATGAACACCTCCTCTGAACAAATCAAAGGATGAAAACACCTGTAGACCCCAAATCTTTCCCGACCTCATAATAAAGACCAGAAGACCTCCTTTTTGAAGATGGATGAAGCCTAAGAAGCCATTAGGAGAGACTATTAGGCCCCATATTAGGATAGGAGGGATTTTCTGCATGTAAATAAGGATTTTCGCCTTTTAGGGTCGAGACCGCCGTCTCACCTTGCGGAAGTGGCGAGACCGCTGTCTCGTTTGGCGAGACGGCCGTCTCGCCACCTGCGAATGGCGAGACGGCCTTCCCGGTTGGCGAGACGGTCATCTTGCCATTTTTGCAAGGCGAGACGGCCGTCTCGAATGGCGAGACGACCATCTCGACGTTGTCAGACGAGACGACCGTCTCGACCTGACAGGCACGAATCCCTATAAATAGTTGTGCCATTCCCCTCATTTCACACAATTCGTCCATTCTCTCTCTTGTCACTTCAAAAAAGTCTCTTCCTAGAACCCCTCCAAAGAACTTCCGAAGTTTTTTGAGAGTTTCTAAGAGTTTTTATAGCGTTTTTGAGAGGTTTCCGGCGCTGTAGAGAGGGAAGGGCTGCCAAAAAGCACCCTAATTTTCAAAAGATTAATATAAAGCTTGCCTCAGAGTTTTCTACACACTCTCTCTCTCTTTACTGCTTTATCTTTAAATTGCGTAATAGATATTAGGGTCATGTAGTCATAACTTTAAATTTCGTAAATAAAGGGTAAAAGCATATTTTCACCGGTTTACTTATTTAAATAGCTGGCTCATCATAGGGAACCCAAAAGGGGCGTCGTAAGGGAACTAACACTTCCCTTACACGTAACTAACTCCCTTACCCAACTCTAGTTATAATTGCCAAAGTTGGTTTTTCGAAAACAATTGCCTTCTTTTTTCCTTTTCCGATGCTTCTGGTAAAAATATCGGTGGCGACTCCATAATAACCCTTTAAAGTTAGTTCTTGGGTTAGCCCGGTTATCGGACAATTCAAGAACATGTTTTCGAAAACCTCGCCCCTAGGTTCATCCCGGTTATCGGACAACCTAAAGGCGTTGTAACCACACCCATAAAAACGCGAAAATTGGAAAGTCAGAACCATCGCGTCGCTCCGACCGCCTCGTTTTGACGGCGGCGACAATATCAAATTTCATTTTTAAGTATCTCAGAATTTTAATCTGTTGAAATGAATTTTAATTTGTTAAAACAGAGAGCTACCATTTTTCTTCTAACTGTTTCAATCCATTAAAAGCTCAAATTAACTGATTGAAAGAGTTTTAAATAAAATCAATCGATTGAAACATCATTTTAAATCGATTGAAACTGTCAGTTTCTCTATTTTACTCTATAAATACAGTTTTGATTTCTCTTTCAAAAACACAATTTTCAAAACGATTGAAAGCAATTTTGGAGCTCTCATATTCGTGTTTTTCTCTGAGCATTCACACACATTTCATATCATAAGGCGTTTTGATCAAGATTGTTGAAAGATCTTCAAGAGAGAAAGTTCTGAGTTAGAAAAATTGCTACTAGACTTCTATATTGTAAAAGCTGTAGTCCAGGTTTATTCATTTCATATACTTGTACGAATTCTAATTGTGTAGATTGGTTTTGAATCTGCACTGGTTACAGTAACTGCGTTTGGTTGCTGGGTGGTTTTTTCAAGAGTCTATCTTGTGGTGTTGTAAGGTAGTTCTTGGGGTAGATTGGTGTATATCTACTGGTTTGTATTTTCACTTGGTATTAGTGGAACTTGGCAGATTTGTCAAGAACTGGATGTAGCTCTTGGGAAGAGTGAATCAGTATAAACTCTTGTGTTGTATTTCTGCTTTTATCTCTTTTCATTTCTGGTTTATATTCTTGCTTTGTTTAAAACCAAATCTGCCTAATAAAAGATTGGATAAAGATTAATCATTCTTCCACAAAGAAAGAGTGTTTTTCGAAAAATATTTCTAAAGTTCAATTCACCCCCCCTCTTGAACTCAACCATTAATTCTTACATACCTTTGATAGCTTTTTGGGTGACATGAATGATGTCAAATTCTGAAAGGAGCACTTGCCACCTAGCTATCCTTCTGGTCAAGACGGGCTTTTTGAACAAATACTTGATTGGGTCCATTTTGGAAACCAACCAAGTCGTATGTCTAACCATATATTGTCGGAGACACTGAGTTGCCCACATCAATGCATAACATGTCTTTTCAAGTGGTGTATAATAGGTCTCATAGTCTAGGAATTTCTTGTTGAGATAATATATAGCTTGCTCCTTTTTTCCCGTCTCATCTTGTTGACCGAGCACACATCCCATAGACTCTTCGAGTACTAACAGATAGAGGATCAGAGGTTTTCCTTCAACAGGCAGCACCAATACTGGTGGATTGGTCAAGCACACTTTAATCTTTTCAAATGCTTGTTGGAACTCCTCATTCCAAACTGTTAGTTGATTCTTGCGCAACATCTTGAAAATGGGTGCCCACTTATCTATTAGTTGTGCAATGAACCTGGCTATGTAATTTATTCAGCCCAAAAACCCTTTGATTTCCTTTTCTATTTTTGGTGGGGTCATTTCCAAAATTGCCTTTATTTTATTAGGGTCTACCTCGATTCCCTTTTTGCTGACGATGAACCCGAGAAGTTTACCCGACCGTACTCCAAAAGTACACTTAGTCGGGTTTAGCCTAAGCTGATACTTTCAAATTTGATTGAATAACTTCCTCAAATATTGGATGTGGTCCATCTCATTCCTAGATTTGGTAATCATGTCATCCACATACACTTTAATTTCTTTGTGGATCATATCGTGGAATAATGTTACCATGGCTCTCTGATAGGTAGCCCCTACATTCTTGTGCCCAAAAGCAATCACTCTATAACAGAATGTTCCCCACGGTGTGATGAAGGAGGTCTTTTCTCTGTCTTCAACAACCAACTTAATTTGTTTGTACCCCGCATATCCATCCAAGAAAGAATAAAGTGTTGTCACCGCCGTCCGTTCTGACGTCTGGGGACATCTCGAACGTTTATGCGAGCGGTCGCGAAAAGATGGTTTAGACTCGCGTTTTATTTTTAAATGTGTTCATTGCTTCCGAGGTGCTCAACAACTGAACTATCCTCTAATAAAAGCAAGGTTTTCGCAAAAGGGTTCTTATGGAGTTGCCACCAATGTTTTGACCATAAACATTGGAAAAGGATAAAAAGGCGTTGATTTTAAGAAAAACCAAACTTGACCATTATAACCAGAGTTAGGTAAGGGAGTTAGTTACGCGTGGGGAAGGTGTTAGCACCCCACGACGCCCCTTTCGGGTTCCCTATGACGGATTAATTCATTAAGTAAAGATTACGAGAAATTACGCTATTACCCTATTTTATTATAAAATATTTTAAAAGTGGCTATCTACATGATTTTATTTTCTATTGCATAAATAAAGCAATAAAAGAGAAGAGAAGTGAAAAGAACCTCCGTAGCAAGCTTTTATTGCAAATCTTTAGCTGTGAGGATGCGTTTTGGCAATCCCCCGCTCTACAAAGACTCTCCTCCCCGAATACAAGATCGACTCTACTAAAATTTTAAGAAGAATCGAATGCTGGAAGAATATTCCTTAACTGATTGTTACCTATTTAAGCAATTGGAGAGTTCATTCGAAAGAGGGAGAGAAGACAAGTGTCTGGAGTGTGAAAAAACGCTCAAATGAGCCCCTATTTATAGTTTTTTTGGCCTGGTAGCTCGGGACGACCGTCTAGGGTGCAGAAAATAGGGATGGCCGTCTGGGATTTGGCACGGTCGTCCGGGATCTGGGACGGTCGTCCCAAGTAACAAAATTGGCTGAGACGACCGTCTAACATGTGGGACGGCTGTTTGGGCTGACTGGGACGACCATCCCGACTTCTGGGATGACCATCTCGACTATTTTGGCCAGATTTTGTGTTCTGGGACTCCCGGGAAGCTTTCCTTTCTTTATTCGGAAGTCAATTGATGCCGATAGATGTCCACCGAAGTTTTATCTTCAGATAGAAAGTCTTCTTAGCCTTTATTGAGTGGCCAGGAAAAATTAGGGGTCTACAGCTGCCCCCCCTTCACCTCCCTGACTATTGTTGGCCTAATGTGCCCACAAAGTTAGTTGGTAGGGGAAGGAGTTAACCCTTTTTTCCCGGTTGTCCTTCGGATGCTCCTTTGCTTGAAGTTTTGTTGATCCTCTAGATGATAAATATTTTTGATAGGTACCAACCCCTATCTGGTTTGAGCCTTCTTTTATAAGGCTCTGGTGAGTACTTACCCTCACCAGGTATGACTCTGCATTTTGCTAGACTCTTGTGGGTACCTACCCCCACCTGGTACGAATCTGCATTTGCTACATTCTGATGAGTACCTACCCTCATCCGGTACGAACCCTATTCTATAAGTCTCTTGTGGGTACCTACCCCACCTGGTACGAACCCCGTTCTGCAAGGCTCTGGTGAGTACCTACCCTCACCCGGTACGAGTCCGCATTTTGCTAAACTTTTGTGGGTACCTACCCCCACCTGGTACGAACGTCGTTCTTCAAGGCTCTTATGGGTACTTACTTCCGAGGTGCTTAACAACTGAACTATCCTCTAATAAAAGCAAGTTTTTTTGCAACCCGTTCTGCAAGGCTCTGGTGAGTACCTATCCCCACCTGGTATGAATCTGCATTTTGCTAGATTCTGATGAGTACCTACCCTCATCCGGTACGAACCCTATTCTATAAGGCTCTTGTGGGTACCTACCCCCCCCTTGTACGAATCTGCATTTGCTAGATTCTGATGAGTACCTACGCTCATCCAGTACGAACCCTATTCTATAAGGCTCTTGTGGGTACCTACCCTCACTTGGTATGAATCTACATTTTGCTAGATTCTGATGAGTACCTACCCTCATCCGGTACGAACCCTATTCTATAAGGCTCTTGTGGGTACCTACCCCCACCTGGTACGAACCTTATTCTATAAGGCTCTTGTGGGTACCTACCCCAACCTGGTACGAATCTGCATTTTGCTAGATTCTGATGAGTACCTACCCTCATCCGGTACGAACTTATTCTATAAGGCTCTTGTGGGTACCTACCCCCACCCGGTATGAATCTGCATTTTGCTTGATTTTGATGAGTACCTAACCTCATCTGGTACGAACCCTATTCTATAAGGCTCTTGTGGGTACCTACCCCCACCTGGTATGAATCTGCATTTTGCTAGATTTTGATGAGTACCTACCCTCATCTGGTACGAACCCTATTCTAGAAGGCTCTTGTGGGTACCTACCCCCACCCGGTATGAATCTACATTTTGCTAGATTCTGATGAGTACCTACCCTCATCTGGTACGAACCCTATTCTATAAGGATCTTGGGATGCTCTTTTTGGCATTTAATCTTTTGATGAGTACAAACCCTCATCCGATTTTGGAGATGTGTTGGCGGCTTACTGTTTCTGATCATGCGCCCATTCCATGGGGAGTGATTGATTTTTCTTTTTGACTCTTCTGTCTTAGTCATCCGATTTTACCAGTGATTCTTTTGTTTTTGGCTTTTCTTTTTTTAGCCATCCGGTTTTATCGGTGATTTCTTCTTTTTGGCTTTTTTGTTTAGCCATCCAGTTTTACTGGTGATTATTTGTTGGTTGCCTTTTATTTTGTATAGGAATCCCCTGGGGGATTTGTGGTTTCTGGCTTTTCTATTTAGCCATCCGGTCTTTGCTGGGGTTTATTGATGATTGCCTCTTAATTTAGGCAGGAATCTATTGAGGATTTGTTGATTTCTGTTGATTGTGCCTCTTGATTAGGTGGATGCTTCAATAGTGGTGAAGACTTTATGCTTTGGGCTTGCATTGCCTCTTGCATAGGTTGATTTCTCGTTTCTTGGGGATATTGGCTCCTTGCTTGCCTCTGAGTAGGCCGAGGTTTTATTGGAAGTGAAGGCTTTGCATTCCACTGGGCATATCCATATTGGGCGTTATAGGCAATTAACTCCCTGAGGATATAGATTTGTAGTTTTGCCTTTGCTGATAGGCTCGCTGGGGATAGTTTTTCCTTTTTGATGATCCATCGGGGATTTGATTACTTTCCCAGAGATCTATTTTGACTTGCCTCCTACGGAGGAATGGAGTTTTGGACTCCTTGTTGGATGCTACTATTTTGAGCTGGCTTTGCCTATGCTCTTATTCCGCTGGGGAATGGATTTTTACCTTTTTCTCGTGATTTTATCTCTTTTTTCGCAATTTTGATATTTGGCTCTCTTATTTTGGATAATGCGTGCGCCTTTTTACATTTTAATTTCTTTTATGCACGCAGGCTTTTTCTTCTTTTTCTTTTTTGGCGATCCACCAAGGAGTTCGCTGGCTTCCTGGGGATCCAACTTTGACTTGATTTTTATGACGGAGTCTTGGCTCTTTGCTTTGTGAAGTTCTTTATTGAACTGGAGGATGAGAATCTTCTTTTTTACTCATTTTGTAGATTCTCCTTATATGCTCTACTTGGAGATATTTACTTGGCATTTTTCGTGGCCTCTATTGGGGAATGAAAGGTTTTTCTTTTCTTTCTTTTTTTTGAACCCTTGGGGATATGGAGATTTTTTACTTCATATCTTCTTTGTTTGATCTTTGTGTAGTCCTTATTCTCCTTTGGGGAATGTAACGGATATTTTGGATGAGTGTGCTCGATGACTCATGATGAAGCTGAGTCGCGAGGTAATCTTTTTGTTTTGCCTCTGAAGTAGGCAAGGATCCGCTTGGGGATGATCAAGCTTTTCCTTTGGCTTTTCTATGTTGATGGCTTCCTTTTTCTTGGATGGAAGGATGAATGACTCTGTTTGACGACTCATGTGGTGATGCTGAGTCATGAAGTAATTTTTGTTTTGCCTTTGGAGTAGGCAAGGATCCATTTGGGGATCATCGAGCCTTTCCGTTGGCCTTTTTCTAGTATACCTTCGTTTATTGGGCTCGAAGGTTGGAGCTAGTTTCCTTGAAGTTCTTTATTCTGCTGAAATGGTTTTGATTTCGCCTTTTCTTTCGCGATTTTGATTTTTCTTGCGAGTTATTTGAAATCTGGCTTTTTGATATATCACGTGTGCCTTTTTATTTTATTATAATTTTTTGTACACGTGGGCTTTTGGAATGTAAACAGAAATAACAACTTTTTATTTATTTCCCCTCTTTTTTTTTCGGGTGATACATTCAAGCATTCTTAGACTAAATAGAAAATATCTAACAACATCCTAATCTTCTACTTCTGCGCTGGAGTGGGAGGATGGTGATAGCGAAGGGATGCGGCGGAGCATGCGGCGTTGGAACCTTGCCTGAGTTTGGACCAAATTTTCTATTTGGCGGTCTGTCCTTTCCTGCCTCATGGTCAGTTGACTGAACTGCTGTCGCATGAACTGGAGTTGCCCTTCCATGTAGGCGTGCTCGTCATCCATACGTCGGTACAAGCCGGCGAAGTCTGGATCATATGATTGCTGTTGGGACTCCGAAGTCGCAGGGATATCCTGTGGTGCGTCGAAATCACGCATATCTAGTGATAATGAGATTATGTGGTTTAAAATAAACCCTGATCCTTGTCGACTAAGGATGTTCATGTGGACCAGCATTCCCCCATTAATTGGTTCTGGTTGGAGGCTAGCTGGAATGTCTTCTCCGTCAGAATATCCCCAATATTCAGCTAAAGGGGTGAGAAAAGGAGCCATCATGATAGCTCCTATTGAGCCACGAGTTCCATAATCCTTTAAGGCTTTCAGGAAGGCATACCCTGGGTTGCATCGATGTCCCTGATGCATACAATAGATAATAAAGAGATCAGCTAGCGTTACCTTTCTTTGGCTCTCTTTCCGGCTATGTATGGTCCCAGCTAGCAATTTGTGGCATATGCTGAGTGGAGGAGAAAAAGTTGCACCCTTCAGATGTGACGGCAGGGTATGTGCTCCGACGATTTCTTTCCACATGCTGGTGGTAGTGAGAGCAGCAGGTTTCTCACAGTATGCAGACTTATATTCTGGCGTTCGCGTAGCCGTTCGTTGGCAGAAACCCATTATGACATTGAAGTCATCCAGAAAGGTGGTCCGGTATGCCCCATCCATCCAATAGGAAACAACTTGAGTAGGTGGCACTCCAGGGGTCGTGGACGACATCTCCACCAGATTGACAGAGGCAAGGAACTCCAGCGTGGCAGTGCGATGGATTCGAGAGGGTGGCTCATGAAGTAGAAAATCCCATCCTATGTTTTGGATGAACTGTCTAACATCTTGATCCCAGCCAAATGTAGTTAGGATTTCAAAATCCAGACGTAGCATGGGATGCCAGGAATATTGTTGGATGTTTGCCAACCTCTGCTGTTGGTGATAGGAGTTCCTCTAGCGGAGGTTCTGGTGCATTTTCCCTTAGATGAAGCCTCTCCACGCTCCATTTTGTGCCTTACTCACTCAAGGATGCTAGAAATGTGTAGAAAGGGAGGAGAAGCAAGATAGAATGCTTGGAATGGGGTGCAAACGCAAGGATCCGCGTCTAGCATTTATAAGAGGAGTTAGGAAGGTCGGGACGGCCGTCTGGGGTTGGGACGGCCGTCTCACTCAAAATTTTACCCTTGAGACGGCCATCTGGGAAGTGGGACGGCCGTCTCACTCAAAATTTTGCCCTGAGACAGGCGTCTCAAATTTGGGACGGGTGTCCCACTTGAAATTTGTTGTTTGGGACGGCCGTCTCGACCCTTGGGACGGCTGTCTCGGGCATTTAAAGTTGGTTTTTATGTTTTTTGATGAGAAGGAAGATAGGACTTCATTCATTGATGATTTAATGCATGTAATGTTTCATGATATGCATCCTATGATCTATTTCAGTTAATATTTCGAAAGTTTTAACTGATGTGCTTTGACTTCGGGCGCATTCTTGGTGCAGTGCCTTTCTGTCATCATGTTTCTTGATCAACAAGCTTAACTGTACTTATTTGCCGTATTAGACTTTTCTTGCTATAGCCGAAGAGCAATCTTTTGTGCGTAGGGCAACTGCCATATCAATGCCCCCCTTCCTTTCCTTAGGGATTTCAACCTTCCTATTGATCACTATGTTTCCACATTACCCTTTATTACTTGAATGCTTTATAGTGAAATGGTCAAGAGAAGAGAAAGAAAAGGATTTATAACAAGGGCTTGTGTTTTAGAGGGATATATATTTTTTGTAATAAAGGTTTCTGTAAGAATGGCTAGCCAAGGTTGGTCGGTGTTTAGGCTAGTTTAGACAAACGTCTTGTTCTTATGATGTGGCGTATTTTTTTACTGCTTTGTGGCGTCTTTTTGTGATTGATTAACTTTCCTAGACCGCCCTTTTAGGTTTTCAGTCTAGGATGTTGTGCTTATGTCCTAACTTTTTTCTATGTTTCCTTTTTGTATTATTTTTTAGGAATACCTAGCGGACTTTTCGTAACCCTAACTTTTACCCAGGCTACCCTTTATTATTGTTCGGGTCTCCTGCCGGGTTGACCCTAACTTTTGTGCAGGCCCCTTTGTGGGTTTCCTGCCGGGTATTTTGCCCTTTTATTTCTTTTTTTATGTATATATTTTTTTTGCACAACATTGTCGAAACTTGATTCTATCGAGATGGATTTTTTTTGTGTGTTTCTAGTTAATCAATTGCATTTGACTTTGCTTTATGACGCTTTGATTGTTCTGACGCATTTGGAACAAAACGTTTATCTAAACATTGTTTATTTAAGACGAGGTATAAACATATTTAGTCAGAAAAGAAGCAGATAGTAAGAATAACATTCTTTTGTAATTTTGGGGAAATGTGTGCCCTAGAGATGCTCAGGGGTCGGGCATACCCCGAGGAGTGATCTCTAATAGTCATTAGGTTTACATCCCTTAGAATTGGAAGAAGGACACCTTATGACTAATGCTACCCTTTGCGGTAATACCCCTCCTTTTCGGAATATCGTCTTTGAGGGATAAGACTTCCTTGTTTTCCGTATAGTTTGATCTTTTGTAGGGTTGTACCCTAAACCATACTTTAAAGGATTATCTTTGAAATCTGGTGGCTCTTTTATTCCTTGGGCATTCTTTCCGAGCCCTTGTCCTGGGCGATATTCATATCTTTTCATCATATGGGCCACCTTTGTATTACTAGGAAGTCTTTCTATGTTGGAAATTTCAAGTGCTTGAATAAGTCAGCTAACTGTTTTATTCTGCAACACTCGAGGAGACTCATTAAAAACAACATGTACTGATTCTTCAATAGATTTCAGTCTTAAATTGTAGACTCTATATGCATGGCCGTTAGTAGAATAGCCAAGAAATATTCCTTTATCAGATTTTTCATCAAACTTGCCAATATTTTCTTTCCCATTGTTTAAAACAAAACATGTACATCCAAAAACCCTGAAATAGTTTATGTTGGGTTTTCTTCCTTTGTACAGTTCATATGGGGTTTTCTTAAGCATGGGTCTAATCAAGACTCTATTCAAAACATGACAAACAGTGTTTACTGCATCTGCCCAAAAGTATTTAGGTAAAGAATTTTCACAAAGAATTGTTCTAGCAAGTTCCACAATGGATCTGTTCTTTCTTTCCACAACACCATTCTGTTGAGGAGTTCTTGGAGCAGAAAAATTGTGTTTTATGCCATACTTTTCACAGAATAATTCAAACTTTTCATTTACAAATTCTCCACCATTGTCACTTTGAATAGAAGTAATGAAATAACCTTTTTCATTATGTAAGACCTTGGCAAGATTTTTGAAAGATTTGTAAGAATCAGATTTGGCTTTTAAAAAGATAGTCCAAGTAAATCTGGAAAAATCATCAACAATTACCATGATATAGAGATTACCACCTAGGCTTTTATTTCTTGAAGGACCAACCAAATCCATGTGAAGCAGTTCCAAAGGTCTAGAAGTAGAAACAATGTTTTTGTTTGAAAAGGATTTCCTAGTTTCTTTACCTTTTAAACAAGCTTCATAGATTTTGTCTTTCGAAATTCGAAGCATAGGTAGCCCAGAGACTAACTCTTTAGAAATCAGTTTGTCCAGATGATTAAGATGAATATGTGCAAGCCTTCTATGCCATAACCAAGATTCTTCTTCTTTAGTAAGAAGACAAATTTGAGATGAGATAGAATGTTTGATATCTAACATGTAAATGTTATTTAACCTCTTACCTACCAACATTACCGTGTCAGATTTTGGCTCACAGATTAGGCATTTTTCTGGTTTGAAGATAACCTTGTGACCTAGATCACATAACTGACTTATACTGATTAAGTTGTGCTTGAGACCTTCAACAAGAAGAACATTGTGAATGGTCACGGATTCACCATCTCCTATATCTCCAGAACCTAGAATTCTTCCCTTGTTGTTGTCTCCATATGTCACGTGACCTCCATTCTTCAGTCTCAGTTTCTGGAATTTTGAAATATCACCTGTCATGTGCCTTGAGCATCCGCTGTCCAGGTACTAAAGGGACTCTTGTTGCTATTCCTGAAAGATCAAGCATCAAGTATTTGGTACCCTTAAATATTTTGGGTCCTTAGGAGTCAAATTTTCTGTTTAACATGTTTTGGAACCCATCTCATTCTACCTTGCGGCACAAAATATTTTCTAGCATGACAGAATTTTACAGTATGTCCTTTTTTCATGTAGTAATGACAAGATGAGAAAGGGGATGTTGTTGCTTTTCTGAAGGAAAAGAAGTTCAAATACTTTTTAGTTTTCACCCCAACCTTAGGTTTGTGCCCGATTCTAGTATGTTCAAAAACACAGTTTTGAGACCCAAGAAGTGTATCTAAATTTTCTTTACCTTGAGTAAACTTAGACAGAGTTTTAATCAAGTAATCAACCTTATTCTGTAGAAGGATACACTTTTCACAATTATTGTTAGCAGTAGCATTATCAGCAGATGAATAGATTATTTCAAGATGTTCCATATCTATTTTGCTTTCTAATAACTCTTTTTCCAGAATTTTAACCCTATTTTCTAACCAGTTATTTAGTCCTTTAACAGAGAGCCAAGTTCTGTCCAAACCTTTCAAGATTTTGATGTTCAACTCTTCTTTGTCAAAAGTCTTTCCTAGCCCAATTAGATGATTGACTATATGCATGAATCTTTTCTGTACATCTGCAATTGTTTCTCCTTGCTGCATTTTAAACAATTCATAGTCTCTAATTAATTCATGCTTTCTTGCCCTTTTCACGTCAGATGTACCCTCATGAGTGACCTCTAGAATTTCCCACATTTCTTTGGCAGAGGCACATAGAGACACCCTGAAAAACTCATCAAGATTTAAAGCAGAGGTAATAATATTTTTAGCAGTATAATCATATTGGACTCTCCTATTTTCTGCATCAGTTAATTCAGCCCAATTTTTCTCAACAATTTTACTGTCCACTGTATGAGTTGGTTTGAAAGGCCCATTAACAATTGTTTCCCAAATACCTCTATCAAGAGATTCAATAAAGATTTTCATTCTAACATTCCAGAAAGAATAATTCACACCAGCAAAAAGAGGAGGCCTGTTTATGGAGGCTCCTTCCGAAAAATTCATCTTTCCCTCAGCCATTCTTGGACCGAATTCTTGAGTAACTTACAGGAACCAGCTCTGGTAGCAATTGTAAGAATTAATGGTTGAGTTCAAGAGGGGGGGTGAATTGAACTTTAGAAAACTTTTTTCGCAAACACACTTTCTTTGGGAAGAATAATTTATCTTTATTCAATTCTTCTATAGGTAGATTTGATTTTAATTACAACAAGAATATGAACAAGAAATAAAAGAGATGAAAGCAGAAAATCAACACAAAAGTTTATACTGGTTCACTCTTTACCAGAGCTACATCCAGTTCTTGACAAATCTGCCAAGTTCCACTAATTCCAAGTGAAAATTACAACCAGTAGATATACACTAATCTACCCCAAGAACTATCTCACAAACCCACAAGATAGACTCTTGAATAACCTCCCAGTAACCAAATCCAGTTACTGTAACCAGTGCAGATTCAAACCCAATCTACACAATCACACTTTATACAAGTAAATGAAAAGAATAAACCTGGACTGCAGCTTTAACAGTATAGATGTCCAGAAGCAATTCTAACTCAGAACTTTCTCTCTTTGATGAACCTCAATCTTGATCAAAGCACCTTATGATATGAAAAGTTTTTGAATGCACAGAGAAAGTCACGGATATGATAGCTCTAAGATTGCTTTCAAATGTTTTCTCAAACTGTATATTTCAAAAGATAGATCAAACCTGTATTTATAGAATAAAAGAGAGAACCAGAATGTTTAAACTGATAAAAACTGATTCAGAGTAGCAAATGATCGATCAGAAAAGCATTATGACAGGTTAGAATCAGTTATGATCGATCAGAATCAAATTGTGATCGATCAGAATACTTTTCAATCGATTAAAATGATATTTCAATCGATTGATTTTATTTAAAACTTCATTCAATCGATTAATTCGTGTTTTCAATGGATTGAAATAGCTTAGTAAAAAATGATAGCTCTCTGTTTCAACAGATTAAAAAACATTTCAACAGATTGAAATCCTGTGAACTCTTAGACTGAAAAAATGGTCTCTCTATTTCAACAGATTAAAAAACATTTCAACAGATTGAAATCATGTGAACTCTTAGACTGAAAAAATGGTCTCTCTGTTTCAACAGATTAAAAAAAAACATTTCAACAGATTGAAAATGCGAAACCTTTAATATTTGAAAAAATCATTAAGAACATTTTTAACTCGTTGATTC
>OY731404.1:30623150-30660548 GCA_963425845.1 Sphenostylis stenocarpa
CGTATGCACCAAGGGCATAAGTGCAATCCAGGATACGCATTCCCGAAGGCCGTAAAGGAATACGGTACTCGAGGACCGGCAGGAGCTATCATGATAGCTCCCCTCCTTACCCCTTTGGCTGAGTATTGGGGATGCACTGACGGAGAAGACCTCCCTGTTGAACTCCAACCAGAGCCAATCAATGGAGGAGTGCTGACACACATGAATATCCTCAGCAGAGAAGGAACAGGGTTCATCTTAAACCCTATCATCTCGATTTCATGGGATATGCGCGACTTCGATACGCTGCAAGACATCCCTACTACCTCAGAATCCCAGCAGCAGTCACGAGATTCTGATTTCCCCGGCCTGTATCGACGCTTGGACGAGGAGCATGCATACATGGAAGGAGAGTTCCCGTTTATACGCCAGCAGTTTAGTCAGTTGACTATTAGGCAAGACAGGACGGACCGCCAGATAGAGAGCTTGGTCTAGACTCAGGCAAGGTTCCAGCGCCGCCTACTCCGCCGCTTCCCTTCACCAGTACCATCCTCCCACTTCAGTCCAGAGGCAGACGATTAGGAGGAGTCTCTTTAGATAATTTTTAGTATTTTGAAAAAGCTTGAATGTACCAAACAAAAAGCAGTAATAAATAAAAGTAGTTATTTCTGTTTCACATTTCAAAAGCCCATGTGTACAAAAACTATAAAATAAAAGGCACACATGATATACTAAAAGCCGGATTTCAAAAATTCGCGATAAAATTAAATCGCGATAGAAAAAGGCGAAACCAAAATTATCTTGAACAAAATAAGGAGCTTCAAAGAAAATAGCTCTAATCACCATCAATCTTCTACACCAATAAAAGAAGGATAAGAAAAGCCAACGGAAAGGCTTAATGATCCCCAAGTGGTTCCTTGCCTACTCCAAAGGCAGAAAAAAAATTTTATTTCATAAGTCAACATTATCATATGAGTTGTCAAAAAGCTTCAATCACCATCCTTCCATCAAAGAAAGAAGGAAACCATCAAAATGAAAAAGCTAATGGAAAGGCTCGACCATCCCCAAGAGGATCCCTGCCTACTCCAGAGGCAAAGCAAAAAGACTACTTCGTGACTCAGCTTCATCATCACATGAGTCATCAAGCACATTCTTATAAAGATCTCCGCTTCATTCCCCAACGGAGAATAAGGGCTACACAAAGAGCCCATCATATGAAGTCAAGTCCTCTATATCACCAAGGGGCAACAAAAAGAAAAGAAAAGAAAATTCTTCATCCCAAAGGCCACTACAGAAAAAGCCAAATAAAAAATCTCCAAGAAGAGCATATCAAGAAAAGTCTACAAAAGACATAAGGAAGAAACATCTCTTCATCCCGCTCAAATAAGAGCTTCACAAAAGACAGGAAACCGACAGACTCCTCGGTGAATCTCCAAAAAAAGAAAAGAAGAAAATTTCTTCATTCCGCTCAATGAAGAGCTTCACAAAAGACCAGGAGCTCAAGACTCCATCATCATAAAAAAAAAATCAAATCAAGGATTAGATCCCCTAAGAAAAGAAAAATTCCCCAGGGATCGCTAAAAAAGAAAAGAAAAATGATATCTTTTCATCCAAAGAAAAAGCCAATGTGCATAAAAAGGCGCACATATAAACCCATTCCCCAGCAGGAATAAGAGCATAGGCAAAGCCGACTCAAACAACGACATCCAATAAGGAGTCAAAAACTCCATTCCTCCCTAGGGGGCAATTCAAAATAGATCCCCGGAAAATAACCAAATCCCTGGTGGATTACCAAAAAGAAAAATCCCAGCAAGCCTACCAGCAAAGGCAAACTACAAATTCATATCCTCAGGGAGTTAATCACCTATAGCGCCCAATATGGATATCCCCAGCGAAGTGCAAAGCCTTCACTCCCAAGAAGAGCCTCTGCCTAAGGCGAGCAAAAAACTGATATCCCCAAGAAATGGGAAATCAACCTATAAGAGGTAATACAAGCACAAAGCTTCCAATAAAGCATATGCCTACTCAGAGGTATTACCAAGAGCAAATATCCTCAGGTAGAACATCAGCCTATTCAGAGGCGAACAACAAGTAAAAAGCCTTCACCACTATTGAAGCACCCGCCTAATCAAGAGGCATAATCAAAAATCAACAAATCCCCAAGTGGATCTTCGCCTAATCAAGAGGCACAATCAATAAGAGAACTCAAAATCCCCAGAGGATTCTCGCCTAAAAAGAGGCAATCGACAAAATCCCCGGCAAAAAACCGGATGGCTAAAAGAAAAGCCAAAATCAAAGAATCACCAGCCAAGACCGGATGCCTAAAAGCCAAAAACAAAGAATCTTCGGCAAAAGCCGCATGACTAAAAGAAAAAGCCAAAGCAATGAAATCCTTGGTAAAACCGGATGACTAAAAAGTCAAGGTAAAAAACCAAATCATTCCCCAAGGAATAGGCGCATGATCAAAGACAGTAAGCCGCCAACACTTCTCCGAAAGCCCGTTAAGGGTATGAACTCATCAATCAAAAGATTGAATGAGAAGAACCTAGTCAATATGCAGGTTCGCATCCAGTGGGGGTGTAAAAACCACTCGAATCTAGCCAAAATGCAGATTCGTACCAGGTGGGGGTAGGTACCCACAAGAGCCTAGTCAATATGTAGGTTCGCACCCAGTGGGGGTGTAAAAACCACTAGAGCCTAGTCAATATGCACGTTCGCACCCAATGGGGGTGTAAAATCCATTAGAACCTAGTCAATATGCAGGTTCGCACCCAGTGGGGGTGTAAAAACCACTAGAGCCTAGTCAATATGCAGGTTCGCACCCAGTGGTGGTGTAAAAACCACTAGAGCCTAGTCAATATGCAGGTTCGCACCCAATGGGGGTGTAAAATCCATTAGAACCTAGTCAATATGCAGGTTCGCACCCAGTGGGGGTGTAAAAACCACTAGAGCCTAGTCAATATGCAGGTTCGCACCCAATGGGGGTGTAAAATCCATTAGAGCCTAGTCAATATGCAGGTTCGCACCCAGTGGGGGTGTAAAAACCACTAGAGCCTAGTCAATATGCAGGTTCGCACCCAATGGGGGTGTAAAATCCATTAGAACCTAGTCAATATGCAGGTTCGCACCCAGTGGGGGTGTAAAAACCACTAGAGCCTAGTCAATATGCAGGTTCGCACCCAGTGGGGGTGTAAAAACCACTAGAGCCTAGTCAATATGCAGGTTCGCACCCAATGGGGGTGTAAAATCCATTAGAACCTAGTCAATATGCAGGTTCGCACCCAGTGGGGGTGTAAAAACCACTAGAGCCTAGTCAATATGCAGGTTCGCACCCAATGGGGGTGTAAAATCCATTAGAGCCTAGTCAATATGCGGGTTCGCACCCAATGGGGGTGTAAAATCCATTAGAACCTAGCCAATATGCGGGTTCGCACCCAATGGGGTGTAAAATCCATTAGAACCTAGTCAATATGCGGGTTCGCACCCGATGGGGGTGTAAAATCCATTAGAACCTAGTCAATATGCGGGTTCGCACCCGATGGGGGTGTAAAAACCACTAGAGCCTAGTCAATATGCGGGTTCGCACCCAATGGGGGTGTAAAATCCATTAGAGCCTAGTCAATATGCGGGTTCGCACCCAATGGGGGTGTAAAATCCAGGTAGAACCTAGTCAATATGCAGGTTCGCACCCAGTGGGGGTGTAAAAACCAGTAGAGCCTAGTCAATATGCAGGTTCGCACCCAATGGGGGTGTAAAATCCATTAGAGCCTAGTCAATATGCAGGTTCGCACCCAATGTGGGTGTAAAATCCATTAGAACCTAGCCAATATGCGGGTTCGCACCCGGTGGGGGTGTAAAAACCACTAGAGCCTAGTCAATATGCGGGTTCGCACCCAATGGGGGTGTAAAATCCATTAGAACCTAGTCAATATGCATGTTCGCACCCAGTGGGGGTGTAAAAACCACTAGAGCCTAGTCAATATGCAGGTTTGCACCCAATGGGGGTGTAAAATCCATTAGAGCCTAGTCAATATGCAGGTTCGCACCCGAACCTAGTCAATATGCAGGTTCGCACCCAATGGGGGTGTAAAATCCATTAGGACCTAGTCAATATGCAGGTTCGCACCCAGTGGGGGTGTAAAATCCACTAGAACCTAGTCGATATGCGGGTTCACACCAAGTGGAGGTGTAAAAACCACTAGAATCTAGCAAAAATGCAGATTCGTACCAACTGGGGGTAGGTACCCACCAAAACCTTAAAAATAAGGTTTTTTACCAGATGAGGGTAGGTACTCATCAAAACTTAGCAAAATGCCTCGGGTAGAGTAAAAATACTCACCTGAAGCATTACAAAAAACAGGTGCAAAGACTTGCTTCTATTAGAGGATAGTTCAGTGCTGAGCACCTCAGAAGTAAGTACCCACAAGAGTTTAGCAAAATGCAAACTCATACCGGGTGAGGGTAGGTACTCACCAAAACCTTGTAAAACAAGGTTCATACCTAGTGGGGGTAGGTACTCACAAAAGTCTAATAAAATACAGACTTATACCAGGGGAGGGTAAGTACTTACCAGAGCTTTATAAAAGGAGGCTCAAACCAGATAGGGGTTGGTACCTATCAAAATATTTATCATCCGGAGGATCAGCAAAGGAGCAGCATCTGAAGGATAACCGAGCAAAAGGGTTCACTCCTTCCCCTACCAACTAACTTTGTCGGTATATTAAACCAACAAATTAGTTTGGCAGGTGAAGGGGGGGCAGCTGTAGACCCCTAATTTTGCCCGACCTCTCAAATAAAAGCTAGGGGAATTTCACACAAAGACAAAGATCACCCGGCTTCCCAAATAAAAGAAAAGAAGACTTCTCGCGATAAGACGGAGGTCACCCATCCACACAATAAAGGCAAAGGAGACTTCCTACACAGAGATAAATCTCGCCCGACACTTTAATGAAGGCCAATAAGACTTCCTATATGAAGATAAAGCTTCAACGGACACACATCGGCATCAATCTACGTCCGAAAACGGAAAGGAAAGCTTCCCGGGGGTCCCAGAACGCGAAAACTGGACTAAACAGGCCGAGACCACCGTGCCAGAGTTGGGACGGCCGTCCCAACTGTCACTGTGCAAGTGGGACGCGCGTCCCAAACTTGGGACGGCCGTCCCAAACCTCAGGGGGTCCCAACCTATGTTAAAATTGCATTTGGGACGGCCATCCCAACCCAGACTGGCCGTCCCAGATTGGCACAACGTGGAAAACGCGTTTGGGACGGCCGTCCCAACCCAGACGGCCATCCCAAAGTTACAGGCGAAAAATGGCTATAAATAGGAGCCTCATTTGTCATTCTCCACACCCCAGACAACTCCAAGACTTGTATTCTTCTCTCCCTCCTTCGAATGATCTCTCTGATTGCCTTTAATAGGTAACAATCAGTTAAGGAATTTGTATTCCGGCATTCGATTCTTCTAGAAATCTTAGTCGAGTCGAGGCTGTATTTGAGAGGAGAGTTGTTGTAGAGCGAAGGATTGCCGCAAAGCATCCTCTGTATAAAGGACTTATAATATAAAGCTTGCTTCGGAGGTTCTTCTCAATTCTCTTCCCTTTTACTGCTTTATTTACTGCTTTCTGTATGCAATGTAGATAAAACCATGTAGATAGCCATATTTAAATAGCTGTACGAATAAAAGAGGGTAATAGCGTAATTTCTTATAATCTTTACTTAAATGAATTAATCCGTCATAGGGAACCCAAAAGGGGCGTTGTGGGGTGCTAATACCTTCCCCACACGTAACTAACTCCCTTACCCGACTCTGGTTATAATGGCCAAGTTGGTTTTTATTAAAATCAATGCCTTTTTCTCCTTTTCCAATGTTTATGGTCAAAACATTGGTGGCGACTCCAAAAGAACCCTTTTCGAAAACCTTGCTTCTATTAGAGGATAGTTCAGTGTTGAGCACCTCGGAAGCAATGAACATGTTTTAAACAAAAACGCGAGTCTCAACCATCTTTTCACGACCACTCACACAAACGTTCGAGACGTCCCAGGACGTCAAAACGGATGGCGGCGACAAACCCTTTTCGAAAACCTTTTATTAGAGGATAGTTCAGTTGTTGAGCACCTCGGAAGCAATGAATACACTTTAAACAAAAAATGCGAGTCTAAACCATCTTTTCGCGATCGCTCGCATTAAACGTTCGAGATGTCCCTGGACGTCGGAACGGACGGCGGCAACAGATGGCGACTCCGCTGGGGAAGCTAGAGAGTTGATCCCATTTAGTGACGGATAAATTCAAACTAAGTAAAGATTTGAAATTACGCCTTTACCCTCTTCCGTATTTTTATTGTATGGCTTTAATAATTGCTGTATGATTATTTTCTGCAAAATTGTTTGAAATATAAATTGCACACAAAAACCCTTGCACACAACAGTCCCTCTATACCCGGGGGCAAGAGTGAATACCTTTAGGGAGTGGGTGACAGATACGACCAACTTGTTGGCACACGGGGCTACAACCGTTGTCGGAAACCACCAACTCAAGGTGATAACTCTCTTCTTTTGGTCTAAGGATGTCGACACGGAGTTCCGTGCATGACCCGAGGACTGAGAGATTGAGAGGTCCCTATAATGGGGGCACCTTGGGGACCTTTGGCCTTGGTGAGAACAGTTAGAACCACCCAAACCAAGCACGTTTCTGCAGGAAAATCCTACCTCGTGATTAAATAAGCGTGGCTCTGCTCGTGGATGTATGAATTGTGTGTGCATTCGTTTGCTGCATTTGTATTGATGCATTAGCATAGGGTAATCATATAACAAACAAAAAATGAAAAACCTTAAAAATCAAAAAGTGATAAGATAACCAACTTTATCTCGGACAGTCTTCAGTTAAGCTAGCCTGGTTTCAGGTTCTTTGTAAGCTAAGTAGCCACGTTGACCGACAGAAGAGATAAAGGGTCATAAAAAATATAAAAACAAATGAAAGCCATAAAAATTCCTTTTTATAATAAAAAGATTCTTGGCAAAGTTGTATCACTCATACCACATCATCCAATAAGTGGTAAAACTAAGAAAAAAAATAAATGCATCAAGAAAAATATGCATACAACATCATCATAATAAAATCTCTCATAAACGCATTCATTCTAGGACGTATTAGATATCCTTAGACAATAGCAAACGTACGCTAAGGTATGTTGGCAACCTTTGAAAAAAGGAAGTTAACACATTAAGATGGGTATGGTACCCTTAAAACATAAGCTTTTGAGAAAATACCGAAGCTATTGTCTAAGGCATATCTATTTCACACTAATCATTTAAAATAAAAGGCTATAATAAAAATCGTTAAAATCATTTAGAAAGTGGCTGGTCTTCCGCCCGTCCTCACTCGTGCCCAGAAAGCTAAGAAGATGGAACAGCTAGAGGAGCAAAATCGAAAGCTCACCACTGAGCTCAACATGCTGAAAGAGCAAATGGCTCAAATGCTGGAAATGATGTGCCAGCAAAATCTCCATAAGGAAGGTCCTCAAAGTGGACAAGCCTCCCACCAAGAAGAAGAGGAGGAACCCAATGATGAGCATGACCAATCTGGTACAAGGGCAGTACATATTCATGCTCCGGAAGTATCAAAACAACAGCTGACTGCCCTTGAAGAGAGATTGAGAGCCATGGAAGGGCATAATTTTGATGTTAAAGAGGCGGCTGATATGTGCCTCGTCAAAAATATCCAATTCCCTAACAAGTTCAAAACTCCGGACTTCCCAAAATACATGGGAATGACCTGCCCCAAAAGCCATCTTACAATGTACTGCCGTAAGATGGCTGCATATGCGGATAATGAAAAGCTCCTGATCCACTGCTTTCAGGAAAGCTTAGCTGAATCAACCCTAAATTGGTATATGCAACTGGAAGGAGGGCAAATCCAAACCTGGAGGCATCTGGCACATGCTTTTCTTTGTCGCTATAAATACAATATTGATCTGACCCCTGAAAGAGCACATCTACAATTACTAAGTAAGAAAGACGACGAATCCTTCAAGGCATATGCCCAAAGATGGAGGGAATTGGCAGCGCAAGTGGAACCTCCTCTATCCGACAAGGAAACTATGTCCATGTTCATCAATTCCTTGACTGGTCCCTATTATGACAAAATGATAGGGAACACATCAACACTCTTCGCGGATGTAGTCATTATAGGGGAAAGAGTAGAGCAAGGTCTGAAAAGTGGAAGAATTGCACAACAGACCTCCTCCAATTCCTCTACTCAAAACTTTAAAAAGAACTTTGGAAAGAAGAAGGAAGGAGCCGTGAATGCTATCAACTTCGCCACTCCTTCTTCTTCCTCGCAACAAACCAGGCCACGCAGGCAAGAAAGGAAATTCACTCCAATACCCACTTCCTATGGAAGCCTGCTGCCAAAATTATTGGACGCTAAGCTCCTCGCGTGCATCCCTCCCAAGAAAATGGAGCCACCATATCCGGAATGGTACAAGCCAAACGAAAAATGCGATTATCATTCGGACGCCCCGGGACACTCTATAGATAACTGTATGGCCCTAAAGCATAAGGTCCAAGATTTAATAAATGCGGGATGGATTACCTTTGACGCGTCTACTCCAAAGGTGGATGACCAACCCTTATCAAAGCCCGAATAAAAGACGGGATAAGGAAGACCAGCAAGTTAGGGCTCATCATTTGACCATCTCTAAAACGAAATTTAATAATAATAAAAATATAATAATATAAAAAATATTAAAGCTTCCGATGTATCTCTCGTGATCCTCGCCCATGATGACGAGATTTTTTATTAAAGTGGGCTTTGTAAATATTTGCATCTATCAATACAACGAGGCATTTTTTTTCATAATATTCATATTCTCTTTCGTTCTTTTCTCTCTTATACGCTTAATAAAAAATCTAAAACTAAGCATAACCATACAGTCATGTCTGTGATTGAAAACCCTCTGGAAGATCCGAAAGACGAAGGCGAATGGATTGAGTCAGACAGTGAGGAGGGGACTATTTCCCCGGACATGCAAAGACTGTTGGAAAAAGAAGCTCAATCAATACAGCCCCATCAGGAAAAAACTGAGGCCATCAATTTGGGACAAGAAGATAATAAAAAAGAAGTAAATATTGGGACCCATATTGATAATGATGTCAGAGAAAAGCTGATACAGTTATTAAGAGAATATGTGGATGTATTCGCTTGGTCCTACCATGATATGCCTAGGATTGACAAGAGCATAGTGGAACATCGGTTACCACTAAAAGAGGGATTTCGACCCGTTAAGCAAAAACTCAGAAGAGTAAAACCAGAATGGTCCTTAAAAATTAAGGAAGAAGTAGAAAAACAGTTGGATGCCAATTTTCTAATTGTGTCAAAATACCCTGAATGGTTGGCTAACATTGTGCCAGTTGTAAAGAAAAATGGAAAAATCAGAGTATGCGTAGATTACAGGGATTTAAACCATGCAAGTCCAAAAGATGATTTTCCCTTACCGCATATTGATATGCTGGTAGATCACACCGCTACAAATACTCTCTATTCTTTCATGGATGGATATGCAGGGTATAACCAAATTAAATTGGCTGTTGAAGACAGAGAAAAAACTTCCTTCATTACGCCGTGGGGTACATTCTGCTATAGAGTGATGCCTTTTGGACTCAAGAACGTAGGGGCTAGTTATCAAAGGGCTATGGTCATGCTATTTCATGATATGATCCACAAAGAAATCGAAGTATATGTGGATGATATGATCGCCAAAAACGAAATAGATCACCTCCAATACTTAAAGAAGTTATTCAATCGGCTTCGAAAATACCAGATTAAGCTCAATCTGGCTAAATGCACATTCGGAGTACGATCAGGAAAACTCCTTGGGTTTATTGTCAGTAAAAGAGGAATTGAGGTAGACCCTGATAAAACAAAGGCAATCGTAGAAATGCCCCCACCAAGAACAGAAAAAGAAGTCAGAGGGTTCTTAGGCCGAATAAACTACATCGCATGGTTCATCGCGCAATTAACGGACAAGTGTACGCCCATCTTTAAGTTATTGCGTAAAAACCAACCGAAAGTTTGGGACGACAAATGTCAACAAGCTTTCGAAAAAATCAAAATATGCCTAACCAATCCCCCGATATTGGTGCCACCTGTGGAAGGAAAGCCCCTGATTCTTTACCTTTCAGTACTCGATGAGTCCATGGGATGTGTGCTCGGTCAACAAGATGACACGGGTAAAAAAGAACAAGTCATATATTACCTCAGTAAGAAATTTCTAAACTATGAGACCCGTTATACACCACTTGAAAAAACATGTTGTGCATTGGTGTGGGCAACTCAACGCCTTCAACAATATATGGTCAGTCATACAACTTGGTTGATTTCCAAAATGGACCCAATCAAATACTTGTTCGAAAAACCCGTCTTGACCGAAAGGATAGCCAGGTGGCAAGTACTCCTCTCAGAATTCGACATTGTTCATTGTCGCCGCCTCCCCGAAAGGGGGCGGTCGGAGTGACGCGATGGTTTTTTCGACCCTCTTGATTTTCGCGTTTTTTATTGGTGGTTACAACGCCTTTAGGTTGTCCGATAACCGGGCTAACCTAGGGGTGAGGTTTTCGAAAGTATCCCTGGGTTGTCCGATAACCGGGCTAACCCAAGGACTTATTTAACTTGGGTTCTATGGAGTCGCCACCGATATTTTTACCATAAACATCGGAAAAGGGGTTTAAAAAAAAGGCGTTGGTTTTCGAAAACCAACTTTGGTCATTAGAACCAGAGTTGGGTAAGGGAGTTAGTTACGTGTAAAGGAAGTGTTAGTTCCTTTACGACGCCCCTTTCGGGTTCCCTATGATAGGCCGGCTACTTTGAATAAGTAATTAAACTGGAAAATTGCGCTTTTACCCTTTTATTATGCGGTATTTAAATTTATGACTACATGGCCCTAGCTTCTATTGCGTAATTTAAATGACAATAATAAAAATAGAGAGGGAGAATATGCACCTCCAAAGCAAGCTTTTATATTTCTTTTAAAGAGAGGGTGCGTTTTGGCAACCCTTCACTCTTACAACTCTCAGAAACTCCGGAAATGCCTCGGAGGGATTCTTAGAGAGAGAAAGTTTAGAGAGAAGGGAGAGCTATGCTGATTCTGTGTGGAAAAGGAGAAATGATGCCCCTATTTATAGTTTTTCGCGCCTGACAGGTTGAGACCGCCGTCTCCTCTGACAGGGTCGAGACCGCCGTCTGGAAAATCCAGACCGCCGTCTCGACTAGGAAGAGGGTCGAGACCGCCGTCTGGGAAACCCAGACCGCCGTCTCGACTAGGCAAAAATTGAGACCGCCGTCTGGGAAACCCAGACCGCCGTCTCGACTTTTGCAGGTAACGAGACCGCCGTCTGGACAATCGAGACAGCGGTCTCGTCCTGGCGCTGAGACGAGACGGCGGTCTGGTCCTTCCAGACGGCGGTCTCGTCCCTTCAGGGCGAGAAACTTTATTTTTCGGGCCAAAAAACCCTCCTATCTTGGTACGGGGGCCTAATAGTCTCTCCTAGTGGCTTGTTAGGCTTTGGCCGTCTTCAAATAGGAAGTTTTCTGACTTTATTCTGAGGACGGGCAAGATTTGGGGTCTACAGCTGCCCCCCCTTTACCTGACTAGTCGGCTGTCGGCTTCGTTGTGCCAGACAGGTAGACAGGAAGGTAAAGGAGTTGACCCTCTTGCCCGGTTACCCTTCGGATGTACCTTCTTGTGACAGATGATCCTCTGGGTAGATGTTGTATTGTGCACCTCTGAGATACTACTTCTGGCGTAGCCAATCCCTTTGGTTGACACGTGGTAGAACCTCCGGATGCTACTCCTGACGTAGCCGATCCTTCGGTTGATGGGTATAAACCCCCCATCGGGCTGGTAGTCACAGTCCATTGTGTGGGACTGGATGGGTATGAACCCCCCATCAGGCTGGTACGGTCCGTTGTGTGGGACCGGATGGGTATGAACCCCCCATCAGGGTGGTAATGGCGGCTTACTGTTCAGGTGGCCCATGCACCGTTTAGGCACTCCTTGTGCGTTGGTTGATAGGTATAAACCCCCTATCAGGCTGGTACAGTCCGTTGTGTGGGACTGGATGGGTATGGCCCCCCATCAGGGTGGTACAGTTCGCTCTGGTGAACTGGTGGTGGTGGTGGCGTCTTACAGCTCAGGTGGCTCATGCGCCGTCTTCCTGGAGAGTGACTTCTGTGTTTTGGTAATTGTGGTTGGACCTTTCTGGAATGGTCATCCGGGTTGCCGGAAATCTGGTTTGTTGTTCATCCAGCTTCATTGGTTGCTGGGGATTTTTTGTTCTTAACTTTTGTGGTGGTTATCCGACCCTTGCTGGTTGGTCGGGTTTTCTTTGTTTTGTTCGACTTTTGCTTGATAGTCGAAATTTCGTTTGGTTAAGGTAGTTGTTTTATTCCTGCCTTTTTCTCGCGGTTTTATCTCTTTTTTCTCGCGATTTTGGATTCTAGCTTTTTTATTGAGCGTGTGCCTTTTTTCTTTTTTAAGCCTTTTTTGTTGCGCTGGCTTTTGCAAAAGAAGGCGAAGGATGCGGGAGTCATACCGGGATACCTTTTTTGGTTGTTTTTTTTTTTTTTTTTTTGCATGAATGTAAGCATGAGGCTGAATGCTTTTTAGTATTTTTTGTTTGTTTCACTTTTGACAAAGTCATTTTTGTGCGACTACTTGTGTGTGGATGTTGTTGATGCAAATTTAGTTGAGGACATTTAGAAAGTGACCAGTACTTTCCTTCTTTTTTCGTCCTCTCGTGATTATTCTTTTTGCACTTTTTGTTTTAACCCTATCTTTTGCCTAGACCGCCCTTTGCGGGTTTTCGATCTAGCGGGTTTTTTCTTGTTATGATGGGCTTTTTCCTTTTTACGAAAGCCTTATCTTTTGCCTAGACCGCCCTTTGCGGGTTTTCGATCTAGCAGGCTACCCTGTACTTTTTCTTGGGACGGCCCTGGTTGGTGACGTTCGTCTTTGTCTTTATGCTTTCTCGAATTGCTTGTTTTATGCATGCTCATTTTTCATTAATACAGAGGCATTTACACAAGTAGGTAAAGAGAAGAAAGGACAATTTTATTGATATAAACAGATGGTTTATTTTTACATGGGGGTTTACAAAAGAATTTGTAAGCATGGCTGGCCAAGGTTGGCTAAACTGTATGAGGGTGCCACAATCATGTCTGTGACCTCTGTTTCCCCATTTTTCCTGGTCCCTTTAGTTGAGATGCTCGAATCCGGAGTGAAGACTATGCGAAGTCTTCTTGTTTTCATAGGTATTACCTTAGCCGCCTTTGCGATTTTCGGCTAAGGTAATCATTGCTCTATCATCATTTTTTTTATTTTTATTTTTATTTTTATTTTTTTTTGGAACCTCTACTTTTTGCCTAGGACGTGTCCTAGCGAGGTATGTAGGCCCTATCTTTTGCCCAGAACGCTCTTTGCGAGTTTTCATCCTGACGGGTCATGAGCAATGTTTTTTTTTTTTAGGCGTAATATTTTTTCACCGCATCTGAATTGACAGGATATCGAAGCTCTTCTCCATCCATGTTGGTGAGGATAAGGGCTCCTCCTGAGAAGGCTCGCTTGACCACAAAGGGTCCTTCGTAGTTGGCTGCCCATTTCCCGATTTTGTCTTTCTGGGTTGGGAGCAGTTTCTTTACTACTAGATCTCCTTCTTGGAAAGTGCGGGGATTGACCTTCTTGTCGTAGGCCTTCTTGATTTTCCACTGATAAGCTTGCCCCCGACATATGGCGTCTAACCGTTTTTCTTCGATTAGGTTTAATTGATCATACCGGCTTTGGACCCATTCGGCCTCTGTCAACTTTGCTTCCATGATAACTCGTAGGGAGGGTATCTCGACCTCTATCGGTAGCACGACCTCCATTCCGTATACGAGGGAAAACGGGGTGGTCCCTGTGGAGGTTCGTACCGACGTTCGGTAGCCATGTAAGGCAAATGGGAGTATTTTTTGCCAATCTTTGTAGGTGACCACCATTTTTTGGATGATTTTCTTGATGTTTTTGTTAGCTGCTTCTACTGCTCCGTTCATCTTTGGTCGGTACGGAGAGGAATTGTGGTGCTGGATTTTAAAGTCTTGGCATAATTCCTCCATCATCTTATTGTTGAGGTTGGTCCCATTATCAGTAATGAGCTTATGAGGGATGTCGTACCAACATATAATGTTTTTTTTTATGAAGGTGGTCACAATTTTCCGGGTTACATGTGCGTATGATGCCGCCTCAACCCACTTGGTGAAATAGTCGATTGCTACCAATATGAAGCGATGGCCGTTAGATGCTTTGGGTTCGATGGGTCCGATGACATCCATGCCCCACGTAGAAAATGGCCATGGTGTAACCAGGTTGCTGAGAGGTGCGGGCGGTACATGAATGTTATCGGTGTATACTTGGCACTTATGGCATTTCTTGGCATATCGGTGGCAATCGGCTTCCATTGTGGACCAATAGTACCCTGCCCTGAGGATTTTCTTTGCCATGACATGCCCGGGTGCGTGGGTTCCAAAAGTCCCCTTGTGGATTTCTCTTATCAGTGTTTGGGCCTCTTCTTGGTCCACGCACCTTAAGAGGGTGGCATCGGGGCTCTTTTTGTAGAGGGTTCCTTCAATCAACGTGAACCCTATGGCCCTTTTGCGAATGGTTCGCTTATCATTGTCACTGATTCCTTCAGGATATTCGCCCTTTATAAGGTACCGCTTGATGTCATGGTACCAGGGGTTTTGATCGCACTCATCATTTACTGCCATGCAGAAAGCTTGTTTATCATGCAGTTTGACTTGAATGATTGGCATCTCATGTTCCTGGTCCAGGGCAAACATGGATGATAGTGTGGCGAGGGCGTCAACAATTTGGTTGTCTTCCCGAGGAATGTACTGAAAAGTGACGCTTTCCATTCTCGAGACTAGCTCACGGATATACTCTAGGTATGGGATTAATTTGACATTTCGGGTTTCCCATTCACCTTTAAGTTGATAGATGACACGGGATGAATCACCGAATATTTTGAGCTTAGTGACCCCATGATCTAAAGCCGCTTGGATTCCTAGTGCACATGCTTCATATTCGGCCATGTTATTGGTGCAATCGAAATTAAGCCTGACCATCACAGGAATGTGTTTCTTTTCGGGGGATATCAAAATAGCTCCTACCCCGTGTCCGAGCATGTTGGAAGCCCCATCGAAGAACATGGTCCACATCTCTTCTTTGGTCTCTTCGTGTTCGATGTGCATGATATGCTCATCGGGAAAGTCGTCTTGTAAGGACTCGGTATTCATCTCGTGGATCCATGGGCTAGATAATCCGCTAGGGGACTTCCCTTAATAGCTTTCGGGTGACATGAATGATGTCAAATTTTGAGAGGAGAACTTGCCACCTAGCTATTCTTCCAGTCATAATGGGCTTCTCAAATAGGTACTTGATTGGATCCATTTTGGAGACCAACCATGTTGTATGTCGGGCCATATACTGTCTGAGACGTTGAGTGACCCACACCAATGCGCAGCAAGTCTTTTCGAATGGTGTATAACGGGTTTCGTAGTCCGAGAATTTCTTACTGAGATAATAAATGGCCCGTTCCCTTCTTCCGGTTTCATCATGCTGGCCGAGCACACATCCCATTGACTCTTCGAGAACCGATAAATATAGGATCGGAGGTCTCCCTTCAACGGTGGTACCAATACTCGGTGGATTGGTTAGACGAGTTTTGATTTTATCAAACGCCTGTTGGCATTCTTCGTTCCACACCGTTGGTCGATTCTTGCGCAACGGTTTAAAGATGGGGATGCATTTATCCGTTAACTGCGCGATGAAACGGGCAATGTAGTTGATTCGGCCTAGAAAGCCTCCGACCTCTTTTTCCGTTTTTGGTGGAGGCATTTCCAAAATTGATTTTGTTTTGTCTGGGTCCACCTCGATTCCTCTTTCACTGACAATGAACCCTAAGAGTTTTCCTGATCGTACTCCGAAAGTACATTTTGCCGGGTTTAGCTTAAGTTGATACTTCCGAAGCCGATCGAAAAGTTTTCGGAGATATTGTATGTGGTCCATTTCATTTCTGGACTTGGCTATCATGTCGTCCACGTATACTTCTATTTCCTTGTGGATCATGTCATGGAATAGTGTGACCATAACCCTTTGATAGGTTGCTCCTGCATTCTTGAGTCCGAATGGCATTACTCTGAGTAGCGAAGGTGCCCCATGGTGTAATGAAGGAGGTTTTCTCTCTATCCTCAACGGCAACTTGATCTCGGTTGTACCCCGCATACCCGTCCATGAAGGAATACAACGTGTTAGTAGCGGTATGGTCTACCAGCGTGTCTATATGTGGTAGGGGAAAGTCGTCCTTTGGACTTGCTCAATTGAGGTCCCTGTAATCCACGCAGACCCTGACCTTCCCGGTTTTTTTGATGACGGGTACTATATTAGCCAACCACTTTGGGTATTTGGAAACTACCAGGAAATTGGCATCCAACTGCCTTTGCACCTCCTCCTTTATCATTAAGGACCAGTCGGGTTTAATTCTCCTGAGCTTTTGCTTTACAGGTCAGCATCCCTCTTTCAGTGGCAATCTGTGTTCCACTATACTCGTGTCAAGCCCAGGCATGTCATGATATGACCAAGCAAATACGTCTATATATTCCTTTAGAAGCTGTATCAATCCCTTTTTCATGCTACTTTCCATTTGGGTGCCGATGTTTACCTTTTTCTCCTCATCCTCTTTTCCCAAATTTACAGTTTCTATTTCTTCCTGATGCGGTTGTATGATGCGCGTTTCATTTTCCAGCATCCTTTGCATGTCCGGAGAAATGGTCTCCTGCTCACTGTCGGACTCAATCCATTCGTCTTCCGTTTCCAGGGTCCACGGAGATTCATCAATCAAAGACATGATGCGTTTTAGGTTTTGTTTTGGTCATAGATTTGTATTATTCAATTTATTTTTGGAAGAATAATAAATAGAAGAGGGAAAAGAATGAATATGACAAAATTCCTCGTATATTAATGAAAATGAGATGTATGTACAAGCCCTTTTAATCAAAATTCCTGTGGCCACGGGCGGGGACCGTAGGAGATATAGAGAAAAGCTTTAAAAAGAAAAGACCCTAGGGCTGTTCCTCCCAGTCCTCCCTCTCTGCTACTCTGGTTTTGACAGAGGTTTGTCGTCCGTGCTAGAGGCAGAGGCGTCGAAAGTAATCCACCCGGCGTCGATTAGTTCTTGAACCCGATACTTAAGGGTCAAGCAGTTCTCTGTAGAGTGACCGGGTGAGCCCGAATGGTAAGTGCATTTTTCGTTTGGCTTATACCATTCGGGGTAGGGAGGCTCAAATTGCTTCTTGGGAGGGACGCAGGTCAGGAGCTTAGCCTCCAGCAGTTGAGGTAGCAGCAGTCCGTAGGAAGTGGAGATTGGAGTGAACTTCCTTTCTTTCTTGCGGGGCTGCCTGGCTTTTTGTGGGGTAGAAGAAGGAGTGGCAAAGTTGATTGCATGCACAGATTCGTCCTTCTTCTTACCAGCAGGTTTCCTGAAGGAGACACCAGCTTGGGAAGACTGTGCTATCTTCCCGCTCCTCAGTCCTTGCTCCACCCTCTTGCCCACAGTGACTATGTCTGAGAAAAGGTTGGAGGTACTGGCTATTGCCTTGTCATAGTACGCTCCAGTTAGTGAGTCTATGAACATAGCCACTGTCTCCTTGTCCGTCAAAGGAGGCTCTATCTGGGCTGCCATTTCCCTCCACCTTTGGGCGTACGCTTTGAAGGGCTCGTCGTTCCTCTTGCTCAGAGTTCTAAGATTTGACCTGTCGGGGGTCAGATCGATGTTGTATCGATAACGATGGAGGAAAGCGTCTGCCAACTGTTTCCAGTTTTGGACCTGCCCTCTCTCTAACTACATATACCAGTTGAGAGCTGTGTCCGCCAAACTCTCCTGGAAGCAGTGAATCAGGAGTTTCTCATTGTCAGCATGGGCGGCCATCTTACGGCAATACATCGTAAGATGGTTCTTTGGGCATGTCATCCCGGCATACTTGGGGAAGTCCGGGATCTCGAATTTGGGAGGGAAGCAGATGTCCTTCACGAGGCACATGTCAGCCACCTCCTTGACGTCGAAGTTATGCCCTTCGACCGCCTTCAGCCTCTCCTCTAGGGCGGAGAATTGTTGTTTGGACACTTCTGGAGTAAGGATGCGTGCAGTCTTAGCATCCTTCTCGCCAAAAAAGTATTCTTCCTCCTCTTCCTCATGGGGAGGGATGTGTTCAGCTTGGTCTTCGCCTTTGCTCTGCCCCTGGCGTACGACCTCCATTAGTTGGGCTACTTGCTCGCGAAGGGTATTGACCTCCGCGGTGAGCTTTCGGTTTTGCTCTTCCAGATTTTCCATTGCCATCACCTTTTGTGCACGAGTACGAGTAGGGAGAGGACCAGCCACTTTCTAGAATGCCCAAGAAGGTTTTATTAATGCATGTTGAGTGCTTAAACCAGCATGGAGTATGCTTATGCATGAGAGATTTTATTTAAATGATGCTGAATGTACTCTCATTTTATTTTCTCTCTTGGTTTTTCTTTACTCATGGTATGATGTGGTATGAATGATTTGACTTTGTCAGAAGTTTATTTATTTTTTGGTATATTTGTATTTTGATTTTTATTACTTTTTATTTTATAGCATTTTATCTCTTCTGTCGGAACTGCGTGGCTACTTAGCTTACAAAGAACCTGAACCCAGGCTAGCTAAAAGGCAGTCTGTCCGAGATAAAATATGGCTTTATGCGAAAGAATATTTATCGTCCCTTATCTCTTCTGTCGGAACTGCGTGGCTACTTAGCTTACAAAGAACCTGAACCCAGGCTAGCTAAAAGGCAGACTGTCCGAGATAAGGGTGTTTATTTGTAAAAATGTTTTTTTTTGTGATTTTTCTGTTGTTTGTTTATGCTATGCAACATACAAATGCAACAAACATATGCACACACAATTTGATCATCCCCGAACAAGCGAGACTTCGTTTTTATCACGAGGTAGGGTTTTCCTGCAGAAAGGTGCATTGGTTAGGGTAGGTTCTAACTGTTCTCACCAGGCTAAGGCCCCCAAGGTGCCCCCATTATAGGGTCCCCACTCTCCAGCCGTCCAACCATGCTCAGCACTAAGGCCAGAGTCGGTCTTGTTGCCAAAAGAGGAAGGTTATCACCTTGAGTGGTGGTTTCCGATCACACTGGTGGGCACAAGGCCCTAACTGCAGCAAACCGTACCTGCCACCCACTCCCTATGGTTTTCTCACTTGCCCCCGGGTATAGAGGGAACTGTAGTGTGCAAGGGTTTTGTGTGCAATTTATATTTTAGTCAATTGCGTAAGTATAAACAAGCAACAGTTATTTGAAAGCCAAACAATAAAGCATGTTATAATACAAGGTAGGGTAAAAGCGCTATTTTCTTGGTTTAATTATTTTTAAGCCGACCCATCACTAAATGGGATCAACTCTCTAGGCTTCCCCAGTGAAGTCGCCATCTGTCGCCGCCTCCCCGAAAGGGGGCGGTCAGAGCGACGCGATGGTTTTTTCGACCCTCTTGATTTTCGCATTTTTTATTGGTGGTTACAACGCCTTTAGGTTGTCCGATAACCGGGCTAACCTAGGGGCGAGGTTTTCGAAAGTATCCCTGGGTTGTCCGATAACCGGGCTAACCCAGGGACTTATTGAACTTGGGTTCTATGGAGTCGCCATCGATATTTTTACCATAAACATCGGAAAAGGGGTTTAAAAAAAAGGCGTTGGTTTTCGAAAACCAACTTTGGTCATTAGAACCAGAGTTGGGTAAGGGAGTTAGTTACGTGTAAAGGAAGTGTTAGTTCCTTTACGACGCCCCTTTCGGGTTCCCTATGATAGGCCGGCTACTTTGAATAAGTAATTAAACAGGAAAATTGCGCTTTTACCCTTTTATTATGCGGTATTTAAATTTATGACTACATGGCCCTAGCTTCTATTGCGTAATTTAAATGGCAGTAATAAAAATAGAGAGGGAGAATATGCACCTCCAAAGCAAGCTTTTATATTTCTTTTAAAGAGAGGGTGCGTTTTGGCAACCCTTCACTCTTACAACTCTCAGAAACTCCGGAAATGCCTCGGAGGGATTCTTAGAGAGAGAAAGTTTAGAGAGAAGGGAGAGCTATGCTGATTCTGTGTGGAAAAGGGAGAAATGACGCCCCTATTTATAGCTTTTCGCGCCTGACAGGTTGAGACCGCCGTCTCCTCTGACAGGGTCGAGACCGCCGTCTGGAAAATCCAGACCGCCGTCTCGACTAGGCAGAGGGTCAAGACCGCCGTCTGGGAAACCCAGACCGCCGTCTCGACTAGGCAGAAATCGAGACCGCCGTCTGGGAAACCCAGACCGCCGTCTCGACTTTTGCAGGTAACGAGACCGCCGTCTGGACAATCGAGACGGCGGTCTCGTCCTGGCGCTGAGACGAGACGGCGGTCTGGTCCTTCCAGACGGCGGTCTCGTCCCTTCAGGGTGAGAAACTTTATTTTTCAGGCCAAAAAACCCTCCTATCTTGGTACGGGGGCCTAATAGTCTCTCCTGGTGGCTTGTTAGGCTTTGGCCGTCTTCAAATAGGAAGTTTTCTGACTTTATTCTGAGGCCGGGCAAGATTTGGGGTCTACATTCATGTCACTCAGAAAGCTATGAAAGGCAGTCCTTTAGCAGACTACCTGACACATGGGCCAACTGATGAATATCAATCCCTTCAAGATGATTTTCCAGATGAGCATATAATGCACATCCAACACGAAGAACTTGAAAATGATGAGTGGATCATGTTTTTCGATGGAGCTTCGAACTTAATGGGACATGGGATCAGAGCTATTTTAATATCTCCTGAAAGGAATTATATCCCAGTAACAGCCAGATTAAACTTTGATTGCACGAACAATATGGCGGAATACGAAGCCTGTGCTCTAGGTATTCAAGCAGCTCTGGATCATGGGGTGACTAAACTCAAAGTATTCGGTGACTCATCCCTTGTTATTTACCAGCTCAAGGGTGAATGGGAAACTAGAAATTCCAAGTTAATCCCTTATCTGGAGCATATCCGTAATATGACTTCAAAAATGAGAAACATCACTTTCGAGTACATCCCTCGGGAAGATAACCAGATTGCAGATGCACTGGCAACATTATCATCCATGTTCGCATTAGGACAAGAACATGAGATGCCCATCACCCAAGTCAGAAGGCACGATAAACAAGCCTTTTGTATGATGGTGGACAATGAAAAAGATAAAACCCCTTGGTATCAGGACATAAGGCGATACCTGACAAAGGGCGAATACCCCGAGGGAATCAGTGACAATGACAAAAGGATCATTCGGAAAAGGGCCATAGGGTTTATGATAATAGGAGAAACCCTTTATAAAAAGAATTTTGATTCCACTTTGTTAAGGTGTGTAAATCTTGAAGAAGCACAGAAATTGATTAAAGAAATACATGAAGGAACCTTCGGGACTCATGCACCAGGGCACATCATGGCTAGGAAAATCCTCAGGGCAGGATACTTTTGGTCCACAATGGAAAAGGATTGTCATCAGTATGCTAGAAAATGTCACAAATGTCAAGTACATGCGGACAATGTACATGTTCCACCGGTACCTCTCAATGCTATGGCTATCCCTTGGCCATTTGTTATGTGGGGTGTAGACCCCAAATCTTGCCCGGCCTCCAAATAAAGACCAGAAGACCTCCTATTTGAAGATGGACAAAGCCTAACAAGCCATTAGGAGAGACTATTAGGCCCCATACTAGGATAGGAGGGAGTTTCTGTACAAAAATATAAGTTTTCTCGCTTTGTTGGGACGAGACTGCCCTTTGGAATTCCCAGACCGCCGTCTTGCTTGACGAGACGGCGGTCTCGCCACCTGCGAAGGACGAGACGGCGGTCTCGTTCCTCCAGACGGCGGTCTCGCCATGTTGACAGGTCGAGACGGCGGTCTCGTTGGACGAGACGACGGTCTCGACCCTGTCAGACGAGAGCGGCGATCTCGCCACCTGACAGCGCGAAAACCTATAAATAGGGGTCCTCCCCCCCTCATTTCCACACACCACAAGCTTCTAACTCTGCCTTCTCTCTAAAACTTCTCTCTAGAATCCCTCCGACGCATTTCCGGAGTTTCTGAGTGTCTTTGAGAGCGTTTTTCGACATCCAGAAGAGTTTCCAGCGTCTTGTAGAGTGAAGGGCTGCCAAAAAGCACCCATTTCCTTTAAAGAAATAAAAAAAAGAAAGCTTGCTTCGGAGGTTTAAACTCTTCCTCTCCCCTTTTATCGCTTTAAATCTACATTATGCAATAGATTAGGGCCATGTAGTCTTCACTTTAAATTCCGCACAATAAAAAGGGCAAAAGAGTATTTTCTAGTTTATTTATTAATAAAATAGTCGGCCTATCATAGGGAACCCGAAAGGGGCGTAGTAAAGGAACTAATACTTCCTTCACCACGTAACTAACTCCCTTACCCAACTCTGGTTCTAATGACCAAAGTTGGTTTTCGAAAACCAACGCCTTTTAAAAAACCTTTTCCGATGTTTCCGGTAAAAACATTGGTGGCGACTCCACAGAACCCAAAATAAATAAGTCCTTGAGTTAGCCCGGTTATCGGACAACCCAAGGACACTTTTCGAAAACCTCGCCCCTAGGTTAGCCCGGTTATCGGACAGCCTAAAGGCGTTGTAACCACCTATAAAAAATGCGAAAAACAAAAGGGTCGAAAAACCATCGCGTCGCTCTGACCGCCTTGTCCTTTAAGACGGAGGCGACATGGGGCATGGATGTTATCGGACCTATTGAGCCTAAGGCATCCAATGGCCATCGATTCATTCTGGTGGCTATCGACTACTTCACTAAGTGGGTAGAAGTTGCATCTTATGCACATGTGACTAAAAAGGTAGTGGTCACCTTTGTTAAGAAAAATATCATATGTCGATACGACATCCCACATCGTCTTATTACTGATAATGGAACCAACTTGAACAATAAGATGATGGAGGAATTATGTCAAGATTTCAAAATTCAACACCATAATTCCTCTCCCTATCGGCCAAAAATGAATGGCGCAGTAGAAGCAGCCAATAAAAACATCAAGAAGATTGTTCAAAAGATGGTTAAAACCTATAGGGATTGGCATGAAATGTTGCCTTTTGCTCTTCATGGTTATCGAACGTCTGTACGAACCTCAACAGGATCTACGCCATTCTCCCTTGTATATGGAATGGAGGCTGTATTGCCAATAGAAGTCGAAATACCTTCCCTGCGAATTATAATGGAAGCAAAATTAACAAAAGCCGAATGGGTTCAAAGTCGATATGATCAGCTAAACCTTATCGATGAAAAGCGGCTGAACGCTATATGTCATGGACAAGCATATCAAAAGAAGATAAAAAAGGCTTATGATAAAAAGGTCCACCCTCATACTTATCAAGAAGGGGATCTAGTAATAAAGAAAATGCTTCCAGCCCAGAAGGATAAAATTGGAAAATGGGCAGCAAATTACGAAGGACCCTTTGTGGTCAAACGAGCTTTCTCAGGAGGGGCGCTTAGGAGAACTGGGGGGCAGATATCATAGACATGACTGTTCAAGCCTATACAGTATAGCCATCCCTAACTACCCATTCTTCTAAATATCTCTTGAATTCCTTCTGTAAAAGAAACAAACTTTTGCTCATTTATCAATAACATTCCCTTTCATTTCCTTTCTCTTGACCAAATATTATGGAAATGCCTCTTTACTGATGAATCATAAATATGTGCAAAGACCCTTAATCAAAGATCAAACATGCATCTAAAAAAGGGAAGCACATAAAAAATAACAAATGCCTGCTAGGATAGTTTTAGGTAAAAATCAGGGTAGCCTGCTAGATCGGAAGTCCCAAAAGAACGGTCTAGGCAAAAGATAAGGCAAAAGCCCCCTAAAATATTCTAGGCAAAAATTAAGGTAGCCCGCTAGATCGAAAACCCGTAAAGGGCGGTCTAGGCAAAAGATAGGGCTAAAACCAAGAGATGAGTAAAAGATGAGCCCATCATCATGGTCATAAAGAAGAAGCCCATCAGCGTATTCGTAAAGAGCCAACGGGATAAGGCCAGTTATTTTCTAAATGCATCAAAAATAAATAAACAATAGATTGCATTTAGGACATCCACACACAAAGTAGTTGCATAATACGACTTTGTCAAAATCAAGAAAAATAATTTTCTTCAAACAAAAATAATAAACATGCATATAAGGAGGCTAGTCTCCATGCTTGTGATTGGAAACAGGAGGCACCAGAATCCAGTCTCCATATAAAAGTTAAAATCGAGAAAGGCGAAATCAAAAACCATTTCAGCAAAATAAGGAGCTTCAAAGAAAATAGCTCTAAATCAAGAAAGAAGGAAATCATCAAAATAAAAAGCCAATGAAAAGGCTTGATTATCCCCAAGAGGATCATTGCCTACTCTAGAGGCAAAGCAAAAAGACTACCTCACGACTCAGCTACATCGCCACATGAGTCAACAAGCAAGCTCATCCAGAATCTCCACTTCATTTCCCAAAGGATAATAAGGACTACTCAAAAGTCCATCAAAGAAAATACGGAGTCAAATCCTCCACATCACCGGGGGCAACAGAAGGAAAAGAAAGAAAAAACTTTTCATCCCCTAACGGAGGCCACCACAGAAAAAGGCTGCACGAAGATCCCCAAGAAGAACATATCAAGAAAAGTCTACAAAAAGAAAGAAAAAAGAAGAAAATATCTTCACCCCTCTCAATAAAGGGCCTCACAAAGCCAGGAGTCAGAACTCCATCATACCCCCAGGTAGCCAACAAATTCCCCAGGGCCGCTAAAAAAGGAAAGAGAAGAAAAGAAAACCTCTTCATCCCCAGCGGATAATAAAAAGCCTGCGTGCACAAAAGAAAAAGGGCACACGCATTTAAAATCAAAATTTCAAAATCGTGAAAAAAACAATCGCGAGAAAAAAGAAAACCCATTCCCCAATGGAATAAGAGCATAGGCAAAGCCAGCTCAAAACAGCAAACATCCAACAAGGAGTCAAAACTTCATTCCTCCCCAGGGGGAAAATCAATCCCTCGGCGGATCACCAAAAAGAAATTTTTCCCCAGTAAGCCTATCAGCAAAGGCAAAATTCAAATTCATATCCTCAGGGAGTTAATCGATTATATATCCCCAGTGAAAGGCAAAACCTTCACTCCCAAGAATGCCTATGCTTAATCAGAAACAAGCAAAGAGCCGATATCCCCAAGAAATGGGAAATCAACCTATGCAAGAGGCAATACAAGCACAAAGCTTTCAAAAAAGCATTTGCCTACTCAGAGGTATTATCAAGAACAAATATCCTCAAAGTAGAACATTAGCCTAGTCAGAGGCGAAAAACAACAAGTAAAAAGCCTTCACCACTATTGAAGCATCTGCCTAATCAAGAGGCACAATCAAACCAAAAATCCCCAATGGATTCCTGCCTAAATAAGAGGCAACCAACAAAGAATCCCCGGCAAAGCCGGATAGCTAAACAGAAAAGCCAAAAATAAAAAATCCCCGGCAAAGCCGGATGGCTAAACAAAAAAGACAAAAACAAAGAATCCCCGGTAAAACCGGATGACTAACAGAAAAGTCAAAAAGGAAAAATCAATCATTCCCCACGGAATAGGCGCATGAAAAGAAAACAATAAGCCGCCAACACATCTCCAAAACCAGATGACCGTAGGATGGACTACCAAAAAATGCATCCTAAGAACCTTGCAAAACAAGGTTCGGACCAGATGGGGGTAGGTACCCATCAGAATCTGTCAAAATGCAGATTCGGACCAGGTGGGGGTAGGTACCCATCAGAATCTGTCAAAATGCAGATTTGGACCAGGTGGGGGTAGGTACCCATCAGAATCTGTCAAAATGAAGATTCAGACCAGGTGGGGGTAGGTACCCATCAGAATCTGTCAAAATGCAGATTCAGACCAGATGGGGGTAGGTACCCATCAGAATCTGTCAAAATGCAGATTCGAACCAGGTGGGGGTAGGTACCCATCAGAATCTGTCAAAATGCAGATTCAGACCAGGTGGGGGTAGGTACCCATTAGAATCTGTCAAAATGTAGATTCGGACTAGGTGGGGGTAGGTACCCATCAGAGCCTTGCAAAACGGGGTTCGAACCAGGTGGGGGTAGGTACCCATCAGAATCTGTCAAAATACAGATTCGTACCAGGTGGGGGTAGGTACCCACCAAAACCTTATAAAATAAGGTTTATACCGGATGAGGGTAGGTACTCATCAAAACTTAGCAAAATGCATCGGGTAGAGTAAAACACTCACCAGAAGCATTACAAAAAATGGGTGCAAAAACCTTGCTTCTATTAGAGGATAGTTCAGTGTTGAGCACCTCGGAAGTAAGTACCCACAAGAGTTTAGCAAAATGCGAACTCATACCAGGTGAGGGTAGGTACTCACCAAAACCTTGCAGAACAAGGTTCATACCTAGTGAGGGTAGGTACTCACTAAAGTCTAGTAAAATACAGACTTATACCTGGTGAAGGTAAATACTCACCAGAGCCTTATAAAAGAAGGCTCAAACCAGATAGGGGTTGGTACCTATCAAAATATTTATCATCTGGAGGGTCAGCAAGGAGCAACATCCGAAGGATGACCGGGCAAAAAGGGTTAACTCCTTCCCCTACCAACTAATTTTGTCGGCATATCAAGCCAACAAATTAGCTAGGCAGGTGAAGGGGGGGCAGCTGTAGACCCCTAATTTTGCCCGACCTCTCAATAAAAGCTAGGGAAACGTTACACGAAGATAAAGATCACCCAGCTAATCAATAAACACTAAGAAGACCTCCCACAACCACACAGAGTTCATCCAATTTCTCGATAAAGGCCAAAGAGACCTCCTATAACAGACATAAAAGTTCGTCTGGCATCTCAATAAGGGTCGAGAAGACTTCCTATAAGAAGATCAAGCTTCAACGGACACCTATCGGCATCAACCAACGTCCAAAAAAAGCAAGGAAAGCTTCCCGGGGTCCCATAATGCAAAAACTGGACAAAACAGGTCGAGACCACCGTCCTAAAGTTGGGACGGCCGTCCCAACTATCCTGGGACAAGTGAGACGCGCGTCCCAAATGTGGGACGACCGTCCCACTTCCCAGGGGGGCTGGCTCTGTGTTAAAAATTCAAGTGGGACGGCCGTCCCAACCCAGACGGCCGTCTCGGCCCAGACGGCCGTCCCAAATGTGCCAAGCAGCGAAAACTATAAATAGGAGGCTCATTTGCTCATTTTCCACACCTCAGACACTCCAGACAACTCAGAGCACTTGTCTACTTCTCTCCCTCTTTCGAATGATCTTTCTGATTGCCTGATATAGGTAACAATCAGTTAAGGAATTAGATTCCGGCATTCGATTCTTCTAGAAAATTTTAGTCTAGTTGAGTTTTGTCGTGAGGAGAGTCGTTGTAGAGCGAGGGACTGCCGAAACGCGTCCTTATTGTAACAGAGTTGCTATATAAAGCTTGCTACGGAGGTTCTTCTCAAATCTCTTCTCTTTTACTGCTTTATTTATTGCTTTATAAAATGTAAATAAAATCATGTAGATAGCCATATTTATTGTACGAATAAAATAGGGTAATAGCGTAATTTCTTGTAATCTCTACTTAAATGAATTAATCCGTCATAGGGAACCCGAAAGGGCGTTGTGGGGTGCTAACACCTTCCCCACACATAACTAACTCCCTTACCTAACTCTGGTTATAATGGCCAAGTTTGGTTTTTAATAAAATCAACGCCTTTTTATCCTTTTCCAATGTTTATGGTCAAAACATTGGTGGCGACTCCAAAAGAACCCTTTTCGAAAACCTTGCTTTTATTAGAGGATAGTTCAGTTGTTGAGCACCTCGGAAGCAATGAACACACTTTAAACAAAAAACGCGAGTCTAAACCATCTTTTCGCGACCGCTCGCATTAAACGTTCGAGATGTCCCTGGACGTCAGAACGGACGGCGGCGACAAATATTTTTTTTGGGGAAACCCTAAGACGGTGGACTTGAGCCGGGAGATGATCCGGGAGGAGGGAATTGCCGGGACATGTGTCTCTGAAATTCTTCCTGGTCTCGGACTGCATCGAAGTGTTCTTGCCGGAACATTACCAGGGCTTGCCTTATTCCCTCTTGTATCTGGCTGAAAGTCTCCATCCTCGTCTCGAAGACATCATGCCTTAGAGACATCTGGTTCTGTCTTAAGGATATCTGGTCGAATTGCTGGCACAGATTGTAGAGGTTGCGGTTGATGCCAACAAAGTCGTCCGTATACTGCTGCTGTTGTTGTTGTTGTTGGAACTCCGGGGGTGTCGGGAGATCTTGCTTCGCCACCAGGTCTTGGAGGTCGAAAGTCATGGCTAGCGATGGGTGGAGGGCCAACCGAGACCCTTGGCGGATCAGCATCCCCATGCTGACAAGGATGGACCCATTGATGGTCTCGGGTCAAAGATCGGAGGAGAGGTTCTCTCTGCCACTGCACCCCCATTTTTCTGCCAGTGGGGTGATGAGGGGAGCCATGAGGATGGCTCCCACGGGACGGCTCTCGAAGTCCTTGAGGGCCTTCACAAAGAAGTAGTCGGGGTTGCACCAACGCCCTTGGGTCATGCAATAGAGGGTGAAGTGGTTTGGGTAGGTTACCTTACCTTGGCTCTCCTTCCGCCCGTGGACAGTCCCAGCCAATAGCTTGTGACAGATGCGGAGAGCGGGAGTGAGTGCGGACCATTTCAGCAGGGAAGGCAAGGTGCACATCTTGGTGATTTTCTCCCACATCTCACCGGCTGTGAGGGTAGGGGGCGCTCACAGATGGCCTCCTGGTATTCCTGAGTCAGGATGTCCTCGGGCCGGACGAAGCCAATAGACACGTTGAATTCGTCTAGGGTCGTCGTCCGGTACAACCCATTTATGTAGTACGACACCATCTTCGCGGCGGGAGGCTTGGCACCATTGTAGGGAGCTTGTAGTATGTGATGGAGGCAAGAAACTCCATCACCGCTTGTGAGTAGAAGTGGGTGGAGGGAGACTGGAGGAGGAAGCGCCATCCAATGCTGTTGAGGTGGGCGCAGACCTCATCTTCCCAATCGAACCCGGCGAGGATGCCGAAGTCCAAACTCAACATAGGGTGCCATGTGTACCCTTGAATGTGCTCCTGGCGGGCCTAGTGTTGAGGCGAGAGTTGAGTCGGATCTTGTGGAATTGGGGCCGTGGAAGCACTTGGGCCAGAAGAACCCCTTCTTTTCCTGGAAGCTTCACCTCTATGCATTTTTAGTAGGAGAATGCACAAATGTAGGAGAAAGGAGTGTAGGAGTGCAGGAGAGAGTGTTTGAGAACCCCCTCCAAGGCCCCCTATATATAGAGATCTCGTTAGGATTTGGGACCGCCGTCTGGGAAGTCGATACGGCGGTCTCGATTTTTAGATGGATTTTTTTTTTTGAAGAAAACAGGACCTTATTCAAAAACATTTTATGCATGCAAAGTTTTCATGTTTGATGTCCTATAATGCCTATTTCATTAGTTTTTCAGAAGGATTAACTGGTGTGTCTTGTAAAGACGGGTGCCCTCTGATCTTCGTTTTTCTGTTGTACTTGGTTGTACCGTTCCGGACTTAGTGTGACCGAAGGATGACTTTCTCTTCTTTCTCTCTTTTTTTTGTTTTGAAAAACACCCTTTGTCATGTTGGTGCCCCTTTTTCTTTGCCTTAGAGATTTCAATCCTCTTGTTGATTATACGCCTCCATATTCCCAAACTAATTGTTGGAATAATGTTGTGAGGGTCAAGAGAAAAGAAGTAGAAGATAAATTCAACAACTTGTGTTTTAGACAGTTGATTTTATGCAGAAAAGATTTTGTAAGAATGGCTGGCTAAGGTTAGGCCTGAATGTTTAAGCTTTTGTCTAAGCAAACGTTTTGCTCTACGGGTTTGTGTCTTAGCCTATTTCCATTGCTTTTATGGTTGATTGATTTCCCTAGATCGCCCTTTGGGTTTTCGAACTAGGCTATTGTGTTTTGGGTCCTATCTTTTGTCTAGGTTCCTTCTTTTTTTCTCTTTTAGTTGAGGGAATCCTAGCGGACCTTGTTTTGTAACCCTAACTTTTGCCTAGGCTACCCTTTATTTTTGTTCGGGTGTCCGAACGGGTTGACCCTATCTTTTGCGTAGCCCCCTTTGTGGGTTTCCTACCGGGTATTTTGCCCTTTTCTTTTGGCCTTTGGCTTCTATGGGCTTTTTCTTTTCTTTTTGTTGTGTTTTTTCTTTTCACAATAGTGGCAAAATATGGCTTTATTTATGATGAGGTAAAACCCTTTTTTGTGCTTCTAATTGGCCAACTTGATTATTATGGCAATGGTACATTTTGATTATTTGAATGCGCTTTTATTCTTTCTTTCTTTTGTTTGTTTAGACAAGGTTATTATGAGGTCTAAACATGAAGTAGCAAGAAGAGAAGCAGGTAGTAAGAAATGTATTCTTTATTAATTGATAAGGGAATATTGCCTTAGCGTCATGAATCCAAGGCCTGCCGAGGAGACAACTATATGTCGGAGTAATGTCCATTACATGGAAATCGACATTGAAGATAGTGGGTCCAACTTGGATTGGCAGATTGACTTCTCCCACTACTTCTCGCTTGGATCCGTCGAAGGCTCGAACGATAGTGCTGCTTGGGCGCAGACGGGTTCCTTGAATAGTCAACTTGTCGAGTGTGCATTTGGGCATCACGTTCAAGGATGACCCGTTATCCACAAGAACTTTAGCAATGAGGTACTCCTTGCACTTGATGGAAATGTGCAAGGGCTTGTTGTGGCTTGACCCCTCGAGGGGGAGTTCTTCCTCTGTGAAAGTGAGGTGATCGCTATGAGGTACATGCGCTTCGCTCAAGACCTTCATCAAGTCATTTCCATGCGGTTCCGAGCTCATCATTAGAGATAATAGAGTTATCTTTGCAGGTGTATGATTGAGCTGATCAATAATGGAATACTCACTTTGCCTTATAAACTGGAGTAATTCGTCTATCTCCTCCTTAGATTCTTTATTTTCTTTTTCTTTGGTCTGTTTATTTTTCCCTTTATTCTTGGGGGCATCCTCTTGTAGGTCCTTGGGGGAGTAGATCCTTCCACTTCTAGTCATGTCCCCAATGCCGGCTATATTGGAGATATCCTCCTTTATTGGTGAATATTCTCTGTATCTCCACGGTACAAATTTATTTGATTCGTAGGGGAAAGGACGTGGCATAAATAGTCGCACAAGTGTCCTTGTCCCCTCTTCCTTATTGATTTTGAGGACCAACGGTAGAGGCTTATTATCCTCTTGTGGTGGATCGACCGTTGGGGAGAGCTTGATTAAAAGTGGCTTTCTCTCCATTCTTCTGATTTGGAAGACGTGTCAGTTAATCCTTCCTTTTTATTAACTTGTTTATTAAAAATGAAGGAGGGGAAATTAAATATGGAAATGAATGAATGATATGCATGCAAGTAGACAATCGCTGAATAAAGAAAAATTTCATTTATCCATAGAAGGCGTACATTCCCCTATTCCATACTATGAATCAACTTTTGACAGAAGCGGAAAAGCCTAAAGAAACCCACAGGCGGGTCTTGATCTCTATGTAATTCCCTTTCGGCTTCCCGGACATGACGAGCGAGTGCTTCACTTTGCTTTTGGACCGCCTGGCTCATATCTTCACTGTACTTTTAAGCCTCTTTGATCTTCGCCTCTTGATGGACGACCAAGGCTTGCAACTCGTCGAGCTTTGCAAGGGCTCGGTCCTTTTCTCGTAGTACTTGACCATACTGAGCTAGTCCGTCTCTTTCTTTGCATTGTAGCTCAGCGAGACTTTTGTTGAGTCTCTGGTTAGCCTCTCACTCTTGGCGCATTTCTTACCGAGTCCTTGTGAGGTCTTGTAGCAAATCCTTGATCGTCTGAGCCTGTTTTGCACATTTGACCTCAAGGCGTGCTGATTTGGCGGTTATTTCTTGAAGTTGGCTATCCGAGCTGGTTCTAGCATCTTTGGATGCTCGGATAGCTTGCTCGTTAGAATCAACACACTGATCCTTGAGGCTCTCTATTTCATGATCCTTTTTCTTGCATTGCCTCTGTAGACCGTCTATGGTGAGGATAGATTCTTGTTCTCTTTCTTCGAGGGCTCTCATCTGGGCTCCCATGATTTCTATCCTCTGGGTCAAGGCGTCGGCTTGAGTTTGCAGTTCTTCACTATTTGCATGTGTAGCGAGTGAGGTGGATGGTTGTGACATCCCTCTTTTCTATCTCCATTCCTCATAGTCACTTGAAACAGCTACTCTAGCTTTTCCTAACTCTCTATCTCCTATAAAGGCTAGTTTCTCCCATGCTCTTCTCACAGCCAGTAAGTTAGCAATAGTGCATGGGTCTTCGAAGAAACACAGTCCTCCGAGCTCTCCTCGGGATATTGTAGTTTGAGTCCTCATGAGTTGTCTCATAACTACTCTCGGTGAATAGGCTATGCAACTCCTGAGTCCTATCAACGGTATGCTCAGGTAATCCCCATATCTGATGAGGACTGGGTCGGGTACACCCCAAATCTTGCCCGGCCTCCAAATAAAGATCAGAAGGCCTCCTATTCGAAGATGGACGAAGCCTAACAAGCCACTAAGAGAGACTATTAGGCCCCATACTAGGATAGGAGGGAGTTTCTGTACGAAAAAATAAGTTTTCTCGCTTTGTTGGAATGTGACTGCCCTCTGGATTTCCCAGACCGCCGTCTCGCCTCACGGAAGTGGCGAGACCGCCGTCTCGCTTGACGAGACGGCGGTCTCGCCACCTGCGAAGGGCGAGACGGCGGTCTCGTTTCCCCAGACGGTGGTCTCGCCGTGCTTGGCAGGTCGAGACAGCGGTCTCGTTGGACGAGACGACGGTCTCGACCCTGTCAGACGAGACCAGCGGTCTCGCCACCTGACAACGCGAAAACCTATAAATAGGGGTCCTCCCCCCCTCATTTCCACACACCTCAAGCATTAGCTCTGCCTTCTCTCTAAAAACTTCTCTCTAGAATCCCTCCGACGCATTTCCGGAGTTTCTGAGTGTCTTTGAGAGCATTTTCCGGCGTCTAGAAGAGTTTCCGACGTCTTGTAGAGTGAAGGGCTGCCAAAAAGCACCCTCTTTTTTAGAGAAATATAAAACAAAGCTTGCTTCGGAGGTTTAATTTCTCCTTCTCTACTTTTAACGCTTTAATTTTAATTATGCAATAGATTAGGGCCATGTAGTCATCACTTTAAATTCCGCATAATAAAAAGGGCAAAAGAGTATTTTCCGGTTTATTTATTAACAATAAAAGCTGGCCTATCATAGGGAACCCGGAAGGGGCGTAGTAAAGGAACTAACACTTCCTTTACAACGTAACTAACTCCCTTACCCAACTCTGGTTCTAATGACCAAAGTTGGTTTTCGAAAACCAACGCCTTTTAAAAACCTTTTCCGATGTTTCCGGTAAAAACATCGGTGGCGACTCCATAGAACCCAAAATAAATAAGTCTTTGGGTTAGCCCGGTTATCAGACAGCCCAAGGACACTTTTCGAAAACCTCGCCCCTAGGTTAGCCCGGTTATCGGACAACCTAAAGGCGTTGTAACCACCCATAAAAAACGTGAAAATCAAAAGAGTCGAAAAATCATCGCGTCGCTCCGACCGCCATCTCTTTTTTGACGGCGGCGACAGATGGCGACTTCACTGGGGAAGCCTCGAGAGTTGATCACATTTAGTGATGGGCCGGCTTAAATAATAAATAAACCAAAAAAATAACACTTTTGCCCTTAACTTGTATTTATAACATGTTTTAATGTTTGGCTTTAATAAATTGTTGTTTGTTTATACTTGTGCAAATTGGTTGAAATAAAAACTGTACACAATCCCTTGCACACAACAGTTCCCCCTATACCCGGGGGCAAGTGAGAAAACCATAGGGAGTGGGTGGCGGTACGGTTCGCTGTAGTGAGGGCCTTGAGCCCACCGGCAGTGATCGGAAACCACCACTCAAGGTGATAACCTTCCTCTTTTGGCAACAAGACCGACTATGGCCTTAGTGCTAAGCATGGTCGGACCAGCTGGAGAGTGGGGACCCTATAATGGGGGCACCTTGGGGGCCTTAGCCTGGTGAAAATAGTTAGAACCAACCTTGGCCAATGCACTTTTCTGCAGGAAAACCCTACCTCGTGATAAAAACGAAATCTCGCCTGTTCGGGGATGATCGAATTGTGTGTGCATATGTTTGTTGCATTTGTCTGTTGCATAGCATAAACAAACAACAAAATAACAAAAACCAAAAATATTTTTCACAAATAAACACCCTTATCTCGGACAGTCTGCCTTTTAGCTAGCCTGGTTTCAGGTTCTTTGTAAGCTAAGTAGCCATGCAGTTCCGACAGAAGAGATAAGGGACGCTAAATATTCTTTCGCATAAAGCCATATTTTATCTCGGATAGTCTGCCTTTTAGCTAGCCTGGTTTCAGGTTCTTTGTAAGCTAAGTAGCCACGCAGTTCCGACAGAAGAGATAAAAGGCTATAAAATAAACAAATAAAAAAAATCCATTTTTCCAAAGTTCATAAATAAGACCTGGTCCAAAAATATAAAACATTCATATAGATAGTTTATTCTTCCAAAATAAAAAAAAATACGCAAACATCATGTAGAAAAACATGATAAATAGAAAATAAACACTCACATTCAAATAAGCATCCATTTCATCAAAAATGCATTTTGGTTTTAGAAATGGAGGGGACAAGTAGGCAGACAAAGAAGGTGGACATTCCCCGTTTCCATACTGAGAGGTTGGAACGGCTAAGCGCGGTAATGCCATAAGAGGTCTGCGCCGACTTCAAAAAATCCTACGGATGGATTTTAGACCTTCTGAAGATATGTGTCGATCAGGTGTTCTTAAGGGCACTAATCCACTACTGGAATCCAAATCTACGATGTTTCGAGTTTCCGCAGTTCGACTTGGTGCCCACCCTAGAGGAGTATGAGACCATGTTGAGGTGGCCCAAATCAGCCGGGGTCCATGTTCGCCACGAAGCATATACTCCCGCAAGCACCGGCCGTCGCTCTTATTCAGCTTGCCATTCCGCCAAAGTACCCCGATAAAGAAGGGGAACACCCGTGGTTGGAAAGTAACGATGTTGGAAGACCACTCGTCCTACTCCGGCCGAATGGACGTGAATGGGTTGCCTTTAACAAAACCCCGGCCCTCATAATTTTTGGAACAGTCTTGTTCCCCTTCCATTTCGACACAATAGATCAGGCCGTCATGGACGCCTTCTTCGCCTGGGACGTGAATTCGAAAAGTCCCCTTCCTGCTATTCTTGCCGACACCCTGCTCTCGGTGGAATTCTATCACCAGAAGCAGGGCAAAATACTCTGCTGCTGCTCTTCATTGCTATTTGTGTGGAGCGCCACTCACCTGTATGCCTCCAGTCACATGGGGATATTCCCCGACCCTTTGAGAAGTTTCTCCAAGATTCCCCTCCAACGTCGTCTGACCTCAGAATGGAGGGATGAGTGGGAGCGCAAGGACGCCAACAGTATATCCTAGGTCTGTCCTTGGTTCCGACCCTGCCCAGTTCTCATCAGATGTGGGGACTACCCGAGTGTCCCCTTGATAGGACTCAGGGGCTGCATAGCCTACTCACCTAAAGTAGCTATGAGGCAGCTCATGAGGACCCAAGCTACCATTTCCCGAGGGGAGCTCGGAGGACTGTGCTTCTTCGGAGACCCATGCACTATTGCCAACTCACTAGCTATGAGAAAAGCATGGGAGAGGCCAATCTACATGGGAGATAGAGAGCTAGGAAAGGCTCGGGTGGCTGTCACCAGTGACTATGAGGCATGGAGAAATAGAAGAGGAGTGACTCAATCATCCACCACACCCACCACGAGCGCCAAAAATGAAGGGCTGCAGGCTCAAATTAATGCCTTGACCCAGAGGATAGAGATCATGGGAGCCCAGATGAGGGCCCTTGAAGAAAAGGAGCAAGAATCTATCCTCACGATTGATGGTCTGCGAAGGCAAGGCAAGAAAAAGGATCATGAAATAGAGCGCCTCAAGGACCAATGCGCTGACTCCCATGAACAAGCTATCCGAGCGTCCAAAACTGCCAGAACCAGTTCGGATAGCCAACTGCAGGAGATAACCACTAGGTCAGCACACCTTGAGGCCGAAGCAGCAAAGCAGGCTCAAACTATCAACGAGTTGTCGGAAGAGCTCCTCAAGACTCGGTTAGACATCCGCCAAGAGCGAGAGGCCAACAGGAGACTCACCAAAAGTCTCTCTGAGCTACGCCACAAAGAAAAAGAAGGGCTAGCTCAGTATAGCCAAGTACTTCAAGAGAAAGACCGAGCTGTTGAAAAGCTCGATGAACTACAAGCCTTGGTCGTTCATCAAGAGGCAAAGATCAAAGAGGCTCAACAATACAGTGAAGATATGAGCCAGGCGGTCCGCAAACAAAGCGAAGCACTTGCTCGTCATGTCCGGGAAGCTGAGAGGGAACTACAGAGGAACCAAGACCCTCCTGTGGGTTTCTTTAAAGTTTTCCGCTTTTGCCAAAAGTTGCTTCGCAGTATAGAATAGGGGAATGTACACCTTCTGTTGGATAAATAAAATTTTCTTCTATATTCAATGACTGTCTACTTGCATGCATAAGCATTCATTTGCATATTTAATTCCCCCTCCTTCACGCTTAATAAATAAAGATAATAAAAAGGAAGGATTAACTAACATGTCTTCCAACTCGAAGAATGGAGAGAAAGTCACTCCTAATAAAGCTCACCCCAACTAGTCAAATCATCGCAAGAGGAAAATAAACCTCGATCGTTGGTCCTCAAGAATAAAGAAGAAGGGGCAAGGACACCAAGTGCGACTATTTATGCCACGTCCTTTCCCCTACGAGTCAAATAAAGTCGTACCGTGGAGATATGGGGAATCTTCACCGATAAAAGAAGAAATAACCAATATAGCCGGCATTGGGGGCATGACTAGAAGTGGAAGAGTCTACTCCTCAAAGGACACACAGGAAGATGTCCTCAAGAATAAAGGAAAAAATAAAAAGACCGAAGAAGGAAAAGAAAATAAAGAATCCAAGGAGGAGACAGAGGAATTACTCCAGCTTATAAGGCGAGTGAGTATTCCATTATAGACCAGCTCAACCGAACACCCGCAAAGATCATGTTGCTATCTTTGATAATGAGCTCTGAACCGCATAGAAACGCCTCGCTAAAGGTCTTGAGCGAGGCGCATGTACCTCACACAATATCCCAAGAAAAGGTCGAGAGGATCGCTCGGTCACATCATGGCAAACGATCACC
>OY731404.1:30660648-30772189 GCA_963425845.1 Sphenostylis stenocarpa
AAACCAGGCTAGCTAAAAGGCAGACTGTCCGAGATAAAATATGGACTTATGCGAAAGAATATTTAGCATCCCTTCTGTCGGAACTGCGTGGCTACTTGGCTTACAAAGAACCTGAAACCAGGCTAGCTAAAAGACAAACTGTCCGAGATAAGGGTGTTTATTTGTAAACTATTTTTTGGTTTTTGTTCTGTTGTTTGTTTATGCCATGCAATATACAAATGCAACAATCATATGCACACACAATTCGATCATCCCCAAACAAGCGAGATTTCGTTTTTATCACGAGGTAGGGTTTTCCTGCAGAAAAGTGCATTGGTCAGGGTAGGTTCTAACTGTTCTCACCAGGCTAAGGCCCCCAAGGTGCCCCCATTATAGGGTCCCCACTCTCTAGCCGTCCGACCATGCTCAACACTAAGGCTAGAGTCGGTCTTGTTGCCAAAAGAGGAAGGTTATCACCTTGAGTGGTGGTTTCTGATCACACTGGTGGGCACAAGGCCCTAACTACAGCGAACCGTACCTGCCACCCGCTCCCTATGGTTATCTCACTTGCCCCCGGGTATAGAGGGAACTGTAGTGTGCAAGGGTTTGTGTGCAGTTTATATTTCAATCAATTGCGTAAGTATAAACAAGCAACAGTTATTTGAAAGCCAAACAATAAAGCATGTTATAATACAAGGCAGGGTAAAAGCGCTATTTTCTTGGTTTAATTATTTTTAAGCCAGCCCATCACTGAATGGGATCAACTCTCTAGGCTTCCCCAGTGGAGTCACCATCTGTCGCCGCCGTCAAAACGAGGCGGTCGGAGCGACGTGATGGTTTTGTCGACCCTCTTGCTTTCACGTTTTTTTTATGGGTGGTTACAACGTCCTTAGGTTGTCCGATAACCAGGCTAACCTAGAGACGAGGTTTTTGAAAAGTGTTCTTGGGTTGTCCGATAACCGGGCTAACCCAAGAACGGGTTTTGAAGGGTTCGTGGAGTCGCCACCGATGTTTTTACCGGAAACATCAGAAAAGGAGTTTAAAAAGGCGTTGGTTTTCGAAAACCAACTTTGGTCATTAGAACCAGAGTTGGGTAAGGGAGTTAGTTACGTGTAAAGGAAGTGTTAGTTCCTTTACGACGCCCCTTTCGGGTTCCCTATGATAGGCCGGCTATTTTGGATAAATAATTAAACTGGAAAATTGTGCTTTTACCCTTTTATTATGCGGTATTTAAAGATTATGACTACATGGCCCTAGCGTCTATTGCATAATTTTAAATGAAAGCGGTAAAATTAGAAAGAGAGAGAGTGCACCTCCAAAGCAAGCTTTTTGTATTTCTCTTTAAAGAGTGGGTGCTTTTTGGCAACCCCTCACTCTACAAACTCTCAGAAACTCCGGAAATGTCTCGGAGGGATTCTAAAGAAGATTTAGAACGCTCAAAATTCTCCTAAAGACACTCAGAAACTTCGGAAATGCTTCGGAGGGATTCTAGAGAGAAGGAGGAGGAACTATGTCTTTCTGTGTGGAAATGAGGGGGGGAGAGCCCCTATTTATAGTTTTTCGTGCCTGACAGGTCGAGACCGCCGTTTTTTCTGACAGGGTCGAGACTGCCGTCTGGACAATCCAGACCGCCGTCTCGACCATGGCAGGGGGTCGAGACCGCCGTCTGGATAATCCAGACCGCCGTCTCGACTAGGCGGATGTCGAGACCACCGTCTGGACAAGCGAGACGACGGTCTCGTCCCTGGCGTGAGGCGAGACGGCGGTCTCGTCCCTTCAGGGCGAGAAACTTTATTTTTTGGGCCAAAAAAACCTTCTATCTTAGTACGGGGGCCTAATAGTCTCTCCTAGTGGCTTGTTAGGCTTCGGCCGTCTTCAAATAGGGGGTCTTCTGACTTTATTTGGAGGCCGGGCAAGATTTGGGGTCTACAGCAGGCATTATTCTTTTTATTGTCATTTTTTCTTTCTCTTTTTTTTTTTGAGAGATAGGAGCCTATCATATGCATGCAATGTCTGCGATATGCATCCTATAATACTATTTCAATTAATTTTTCAAAAGGATTAACCAATGTGCTTTTACTTCTGATGAGCTTCTGACGTTATGTGCTTTCATCGACAGGGATAGGCTGTACCAATTTCGCCGTCTTGATTTTACCATGACCGAATAATGATTGTGTTGATTTCAGAGCGACTTGCCATGTCAGTGCGCCCTTCCCTTTCCTTGGGGATGCTAATCCTCCTATTGACTACTATCTCCACATTTCCCTACTAATTACTAGAATGTTGTAGTAGTAAGGGTCAAGAGAAGAGAAAGAAGAGAATATTTAATTCAAAGGCTTGTGTTTTAAAATTGTTTTATTTTGACAAAAATTGTTTTTATAAGCACGGCTAGCCAAGGTTGGTTAGAGTGTTTAGGCTAGCTTAGGCAAACGTTTTGTTTATGGAGTGGCGTCCTATTGTATGGCGCTTGCTATGACTGATGGACTTCCCTAGTCTGCCCTTTGGGTTTTCAGCTTAGGATGTTGTGCTATGTCCTAACTTTTGTTTAGGTTTCATTTTTCTTGCTTTGGAAACCTAGCGGACTATATTTTGTAACCCTAATTTTTGCCTAGGCTACCCTTTATGGTTGTTCAGGTTTACCCTAACTTTTGCGTAGCCCCCTTTGTGGGTTTCCTACCGGGTATCTTGTCCTCTCTTTTTGGCCTTTAGCTTTTATGGGCTTTCTCTTGATTTTTGTTTTCTTTTTGCACAACATTGGTGAAACACGACTTTATTTATGATGAGGTAAAACTTTATTTTGTGTTTCTAGTCAATCAGTGGTGATGGATTTGACTTTTATTTTGGTCAATGGCGCATTTTGATTACTTTGACGCACTTTTGAGAAAACGTTTGCTTAAACATGGTTATTAATGAGGTTTAGACATGAATAGCAAGAAGAGAAGCAGATAGTAAGAATGACATTCTTTGTAATTAATAGGGAAATGTGTGCCCTACAATGCTCGGGGGTCGGGCTAGCCCCGAGGAGTAATCTCTAATAGTCATTGGATTTACAAACCCTAAGAATCAGAAGGAGAACACCTAATGACTAAAGTCACTTTTGACGCTTGAACCCCTCTATATGGGAAAATCTGATTTGAGGTGCGGAGGGGAGACTTCCCATTTCTCCATGTAGCTTGATCCTTTGTAGGGTCATGCCCTAGGCCGTGCTTTAAAGGATTGTCTTTAAAATTTGGTGGCTCCCTTATTCCTTGAGAGTTTCTAATGAGCCATTGGTTTGGGCGGCATCCATATTTCCTCACCATGTGGGTCACCTTCATATTGTTGGGGAAGTCTTTTCATATTGGCAAAAGATATGTCTTTTCATATTGGCAAAAGATATTTCAAAGGTCCTCTTCTGCCGCATCCATTCAAGGTGGGGCAGACGATTTGCTGATCTAAATGTCGTCTCTAGCTCAAACTGTGACTAGCTTGTCGCCTACCCTGAGTTTGTCTCTTTGGCGGAGCTTTGAGAGAACTGCCTTAGCGTCATGAGTCCAAAGTCTTCTCAGTTTCCCCTTTGGATTATGTTTTTCTTCGGTCTTTTTATTTTTTCTTTATTTGTAGGAGCGTCGTCTTATAGCTCCTGGGGGTGTAGATTCTTTCACTTCTAATTTTGCCCCCGAATGTTGACTATGCTGGAGATATCTTCATTGATGGAAGATGTTTCTGCGTGTTTCAATGGTATGACTTTATTTGGTTCGAGAAATAAATGTAACGGCATCCTTGCCCCCTCTTCCTTATTAACTTGGATATCCAATGGTTGAGGCTTGTTATCCTCCTTGGGCGGATCAACCATTAGAGAGAACTTGATGACGAAAGGCTTACTCTCCATTTTATTCCGATTCATGGAAAGCACATCAATTAATCCTTTCTTTTTATTATCTTATTATTATTAAAGTGAGAATGAATGCAATTTATGAATGCAATTCATGAATGCAATAGATGGTTGAGATGATGAAAACAAACAAATTTATTTATTTCATCTAGACACTGTACATTCCTCAATGCAATGTTTCGAAGTACATTTTTTTTGAAAGCGGAGAAGCCTAAATGAACCCATAGGCGGGTAAATATTTTCATTTTTTACTTCCCGTGCATGGCATACGAATGCCCTAATCCTTTTTTCATGGTATTGAGGAATGTCCACTTCTTTGACTGTCTATTATGTTATGAGGATGAAGTTTGGTGGATGCATGTATGTAGGTGTTTGTTTTTTCTTAAACATTATCATGTTTTATTTTCTAACATGATGTATGATAGTGTTTGGGATTTTGTGTTTTTTTGTATGCTGATGAGGGTATGAAGAATGCCGGCCGCTTTTTAGAATGCAAAAAGATTTTTATTGTTTAAAACAAATGATTTATGAGATGGATATTCCTTCACACAATGGCTTAGGTATCCTCCTTAAAGCTTACGCTTTGTGGGGTATCATACCCACCTTGGTGTAATGGTTCCTTCCCTATCATAGACTTGACAAGTATAATGGGGGTTACCATCACACCTTAGTACACTTGTCCCTTCCTTGTCGCGAAGGTCACAAATGTGCTCAGGGCCTCTTTCGCCATTGTCTTAGGGATATCTAGTGCTCCCTAGAATGAATGTATTTATGCATGCACCAGTACAAATGGGCAGTAGATGTTCAAAGTGCGATAACTTTTGATTGGGATGTCCAATTTGGACGCACAACATATCAAAACGAAGAGAAAAAGGTGAAGAACCAAGTTGCAAATTCCTGCAGGGGATTTGACCCAGTAATTTTCTAAAAAAATGCCTCTAAGACCCACTTTTTAGTGATTTATTAAAATGATGCGTATGCATACTTTCCTTATGCATTTATTTTCTCTCTTGGTTTTTCCACTTATGACATGATGCGATATGAATGATACAACTTTGTCAAAATTATTAAATGTTTTGATTTTGTTATTATTATTTTATTTATTTTGGACTTATTTTTTTATTTTATTTTATAGCCTTTTATCTCTTCTGTCGGAACTGCGTGGCTACTTAGCTTGCAAAGAACCTGAAACCAGGCTAGCTAAAAGGCAGACTGTCCGAGATAAAATGTAGCTTTATGTGAAAGAATATTTAGTGTCCCTTATCTCTTCTGTTGGAACTGCGTGGCTACTTAGCTTACAAAGAACCTGAAACCAGGCTAGCTAAAAGGCAGACTGTCCGAGATAAGGGGGTTTATTTGCGAAAGCATTTTTGTGATTTTTGTTCTGTTGTTTGGTTATGCTATGCAACAGACAAATGCAACAAACATATGCACACACAATTTGGTCATCCGCGAACAGGCGAGAATTCATTTTTATCACGAGCTAGGGTTTTCCTGCAGAAAAGTGCATTGGCGAGGGTTGGTTCTAACTGTTCTCACTAGGCTAAGGCCCCCAAGGTTCCCCCATTATAGGGTCCTATCGCCGCCACCAAAATGAGGGGTGGTCAGAGCGACGCGATGGTTTCAACCCTTTTAGTTTTTCGCATTTTTTATGGGTGGTTACAACGCCTTTAGGTTGTCCGATAACCGGGCTAACCTAGGGGCGAGGTTTTCGAAAGGTCGTCCTTGGATTGTCTGATAACCGGGCTAACCCAAGGACTAATTTTGAGGGGATCTGTGGAGTCGCCACCGATGTTTTTACCGGAAACATCGGAAAAGGGGTTTTAAAAGGCGTTGGTTTTCAAAAACCAACTTTGGTCGTTAGAACCAGAGTTGGGTAAGGGAGTTAGTTACGTGTAAAGGAAGTATTAGTCCCTTTACGACGCCCCTTTCGGGTTCCCTATGACAGGCCGGCTTTTTAAAAAATATTTAAACTGGTGAAAATTACACTTTTTCCCTTTTTATTTTGCGGAATTTAAAATTATGACTACATGGCCCTAATCTATTGCATAATTTAAATTTAAAGCAGTAAAAGATAGAGAGGGAGAATTTAAACCTCCGAAGCAAGCTTTTTATTTTATTTCTTTAAAAGAATGGGTACTTTTTGGCAGCCCTTCGCTCTACACGACGCTGGAAACTCTTCTAGACACCGAAAAAATGCTCACAAAGGCACTCGAAGTTTCGGAAATGCGTCGGAGGGATTCTAGAGAAAAGTTTTAGAGAGAAGGGAGAGCTAAAAGCTTGTGGTGTGTGGAAATGAGGGGGGAGGACCCCTATTTATAGGTTTTCGCGCTCGACGGTGGCGAGACCGCCGTTCTCGTCTCGACAGGGTCGAGGCCGTCGTCTCGTCAAACGAGACCGCCGTCTCGCCATGCCAAAGTGGCGAGACCGCCGTCTCGCCAAGCGAGACCGCTCGTCTCGTCATTCGCAGGTGGCGAGACCGCCGTCTCGTTTGGTGAGACGGCGGTCTCGTCCCAAAAGGCGAGAAAACTTATTTTTGTGCAGAAAATCCCTCCTATCCTAGTATGGGGCCTAATAGTCTCTCCTAGTGGCTTTTTAGGCTTCGTCCATCTTCGAATAGGAGGTCTTCTACTCTTTATTTGGAGGCCAGGCAAGATTTGGGGTCTACGAGTCCGCACTCTCCAGCTCGTCCGACCATGCTTAGCACTAAGGCCATAGTCGGTCTTGTTGCCAAAAGAGGAAGGCTATCACCTTGAGTGGTGGTTTCCGATCACACTAGTGGGCTCAAGGCCCTCACTACAGCGAACCGTACCTGCCACCCACTCCTTATGGATTTCTCACTTGCCCCCGGGTATATAGGGAACTGTAGTGTGCAAGGGTTTGTGTACAGCTTGTATTTCACACAATTGCGTAAGTATAAACAAGCAACAATTATTAAAGCCAAACCGTAAAACATGTTATAATACAAGTTAAGGGCAAAAGCGTTATTTTCTTGGTTTATTTATTTTTAAGCCGGCCCATCACTAAATGGGATCAACTCTCGAGGCTGCCCCAGGTGGAGTCACCATCCGTCGCTACCGTCAAAAAGAGAGGCGGTCGGAGCGACGCGATGGTTTCGACCCTCTTGATTTTCGCGTTTTTTATGCGTGGTTACAATGCCTTTAGGTTGTCCGATAACCGGGCTAACCTAGGGGCGAGGTTTTCGAAAGGTCGTCCTTGGGTTGTCCGATAACCGGACTAACCCAAGGACTAATTTTGAGGGGATCTGTGGAGTCGCCACCGATGTTTTTACCGAAACATCGGAAAAGGGGTTTTAAAAGGCGTTGGTTTTCAAAAACCAACTTTGGTCGTTAGAACCGGAGTTGGGTAAGGGAGTTAGTTACGTGTAAAGGAAGTATTAGTCCCTTTACGACGCCCCTTTCGGGTTCCCTATGACGAGTCGGCTTTTTAAAAAATATTTAAACCGGTGAAAATTACACTTTTTCCCTTTTTATTTTGCGGAATTTAAAATTATGACTACATGGCCCTAATCTATTGCATAATTTAAATTTAAAGCGAGTAAAAGATAGAGAGGGAGAATTTAAACCTCCGAAGCAAGCTTTTTATTTTATTTCTTTAAAAGAATGGGTACTTTTTGGCAGCCCTTCGCTCTACACGACGCTGGAAACTCTTCTAGACACCGAAAAAATGCTCACAAAGGCACTCGAAGTTTCGGAAATGCGTCGGAGGGATTCTAGAGAAAAGTTTTAGAGAGAAGGGAGAGCTAAAAGCTTGTGGTGTGTGGAAATGAGGGGGGGAGGACCCCTATTTATAGGTTTTCGCGCCGACAGGTGGCGAGACCGCCGTTCTCGTCTGACGAGGGTCGAGACCGTCGTCTCGTCAAACGAGACCGCCGTCTCGCCATGCCAAAGTGGCGAGACCGCCGTCTCGCCAAGCGAGACCGTCGTCTCGTCATTCGCAGGTGGCGAGACCGCCGTCTCGTTTGGTGAGACGGCGGTCTCGTCCCAAAAGGCGAGAAAACTTATTTTTGTGCGAGAAAATCCCTCCTATCCTAGTATGGGGCCTAATAGTCTCTCCTAGTGGCTTTTTAGGCTTCGTCCATCTTCGAATAGGAGGTCTTCTACTCTTTATTTGGAGGCCAGGCAAGATTTGGGGTCTACAGGTCCGCACTCTCCAGCCGTCCGACCATGCTTAGCACTAAGGCCATAGTCGGTCTTGTTGCCAAAAGAGGAAGGCTATCACCTTGAGTGGTGGTTTCCGATCACACTAGTGGGCTCAAGGCCCTCACTACAGACGAACCGTACCTGCCACCCACTCCTTATGGATTTCTCACTTGCCCCCGGGTATATAGGGAACTGTAGTGTGCAAGGGTTTGTGTACGGTTTGTATTTCACACAATTGCGTAAGTATAAACAAGCAACAATTATTAAAGCCAAACCGTAAAACATGTTATAATACAAGTTAAGGGCAAAAGCGTTATTTTCTTGGTTTATTTATTTTTAAGCCGGCCCATCACTAAATGGGATCAACTCTCGAGGCTGCCCCAGTGGAGTCACCATCTGTCGCTACCGTCAAAAAGAGAGGCGGTCGGAGCGACGCGATGGTTTCGACCCTCTTGATTTTCGCGTTTTTTATGCGTGGTTACAATGCCTTTAGGTTGTCCGATAACCGGGCTAACCTAGGGGCGAGGTTTTCGAAAGGTCGTCCTTGGGTTGTCTGATAACCGGACTAACCCAAGGACTAATTTTGAGGGGATCTGTGGAGTCGCCACCGATGTTTTTACCGGAAACATCGGAAAAGGGGTTTTAAAAGGCGTTGGTTTTCAAAAACCAACTTTGGTCGTTAGAACCAGAGTTGGGTAAGGGAGTTAGTTACGTGTAAAGGAAGTATTAGTCCCTTTACGACGCCCCTTTCGGGTTCCCTATGACAGGCCGGCTTTTTAAAAAATATTTAAACTGGTGAAAATTACACTTTTTCCCTTTTTATTTTGCGGAATTTAAAATTATGACTACATGGCCCTAATCTATTGCATAATTTAAATTTAAAGCAGTAAAAGATAGAGAGGGAGAATTTAAACCTCCGAAGCAAGCTTTTTATTTTATTTCTTTAAAAGAATGGGTACTTTTTGGCAGCCCTTCGCTCTACACGACGCTGGAAACTCTTCTAGACACCGAAAAAATGCTCACAAAGGCACTCAGAAGTTTCGGAAATGCGTCGGAGGGATTCTAGAGAAAAGTTTTAGAGAGAAGGGAGAGCTAAAAGCTTGTGGTGTGTGGAAATGAGGGGGGGAGGACCCCTATTTATAGGTTTTCGCGCCTGACAGTGGCGAGACCGCCGTTCTCGTCTGACAGGGTCGAGACTGTCGTCTCGTCAAACGAGACCGCCGTCTCGCCATGCCAAAGTGGCGAGACCGCCGTCTCGCCAAGCGAGACCGTCGTCTCGTCATTCGCAGGTGGCGAGACCGCCGTCTCGTTTGGTGAGACGGCGGTCTCGTCCCAAAAAGGCGAGAAAACTTATTTTTGTGCAGAAAATCCCTCCTATCCTAGTATGGGGCCTAATAGTCTCTCCTAGTGGCTTTTTAGGCTTCGTCCATCTTCGAATAGGAGGTCTTCTACTCTTTATTTGGAGGCCAGGCAAGATTTGGGGTCTACAGGTCCGCACTCTCCAGCCGTCCGACCATGCTTAGCACTAAGGCCATAGTCAGTCTTGTTGCCAAAAGAGGAAGGCTATCACCTTGAGTGGTGGTTTCCGATCACACTAGTGGGCTCAAGGCCCTCACTACAGCGAACCGTACCTGCCACCCACTCCTTATGGATTTCTCACTTGCCCCCGGGTATATAGGGAACTGTAGTGTGCAAGGGTTTGTGTACAGTTTGTATTTCACACAATTGCGTAAGTATAAACAAGCAACAATTATTAAAGCCAAACCGTAAAACATGTTATAATACAAGTTAAGGGCAAAAGCGTTATTTTCTTGGTTTATTTATTTTTAAGCCGGCCCATCACTAAATGGGATCAACTCTCGAGGCTGCCCCAGTGGAGTCACCATCTGTCGCTACCGTCAAAAAGAGAGGCGGTCGGAGCGACGCGATGGTTTCGACCCTCTTGATTTTCGCGTTTTTTATGCGTGGTTACAATGCCTTTAGGTTGTCCGATAACCGGGCTAACCTAGGGGCGAGGTTTTCGAAAGGTCGTCCTTGGGTTGTCTGATAACCGGACTAACCCAAGGACTAATTTTGAGGGGATCTGTGGAGTCGCCACCGATGTTTTTACCGGAAACATCGGAAAAGGGGTTTTAAAAGGCGTTGGTTTTCAAAAACCAACTTTGGTCGTTAGAACCAGAGTTGGGTAAGGGAGTTAGTTACGTGTAAAGGAAGTATTAGTCCCTTTACGACGCCCCTTTCGGGTTCCCTATGACAGGCCGGCTTTTTAAAAAATATTTAAACTGGTGAAAATTACACTTTTTCCCTTTTTATTTTGCGGAATTTAAAATTATGACTACATGGCCCTAATCTATTGCATAATTTAAATTTAAAGCAGTAAAAGATAGAGAGGGAGAATTTAAACCTCCGAAGCAAGCTTTTTATTTTATTTCTTTAAAAGAATGGGTACTTTTTGGCAGCCCTTCGCTCTACACGACGCTGGAAACTCTTCTAGACACCGAAAAAATGCTCACAAAGGCACTCAGAAGTTTCGGAAATGCGTCGGAGGGATTCTAGAGAAAAGTTTTAGAGAGAAGGGAGAGCTAAAAGCTTGTGGTGTGTGGAAATGAGGGGGGGAGGACCCCTATTTATAGGTTTTCGCGCCTGACAGTGGCGAGACCGCCGTTCTCGTCTGACAGGGTCGAGACTGTCGTCTCGTCAAACGAGACCGCCGTCTCGCCATGCCAAAGTGGCGAGACCGCCGTCTCGCCAAGCGAGACCGTCGTCTCGTCATTCGCAGGTGGCGAGACCGCCGTCTCGTTTGGTGAGACGGCGGTCTCGTCCCAAAAAGGCGAGAAAACTTATTTTTGTGCAGAAAATCCCTCCTATCCTAGTATGGGGCCTAATAGTCTCTCCTAGTGGCTTTTTAGGCTTCGTCCATCTTCGAATAGGAGGTCTTCTACTCTTTATTTGGAGGCCAGGCAAGATTTGGGGTCTACGAGTCCGCACTCTCCAGCTCGTCCGACCATGCTTAGCACTAAGGCCATAGTCGGTCTTGTTGCCAAAAGAGGAAGGCTATCACCTTGAGTGGTGGTTTCCGATCACACTAGTGGGCTCAAGGCCCTCACTACAGCGAACCGTACCTGCCACCCACTCCTTATGGATTTCTCACTTGCCCCCGGGTATATAGGGAACTGTAGTGTGCAAGGGTTTGTGTACAGTTTGTATTTCACACAATTGCGTAAGTATAAACAAGCAACAATTATTAAAGCCAAACCGTAAAACATGTTATAATACAAGTTAAGGGCAAAAGCGTTATTTTCTTGGTTTATTTATTTTTAAGCCGGCCCATCACTAAATGGGATCAACTCTCGAGGCTGCCCCAGTGGAGTCACCATCTGTCGCTACCGTCAAAAAGAGAGGCGGTCGGAGCGACGCGATGGTTTCGACCCTCTTGATTTTCGCGTTTTTTATGCGTGGTTACAATGCCTTTAGGTTGTCCGATAACCGGGCTAACCTAGGGGCGAGGTTTTCGAAAGGTCGTCCTTGGGTTGTCTGATAACCGGACTAACCCAAGGACTAATTTTGAGGGGATCTGTGGAGTCGCCACCGATGTTTTTACCGGAAACATCGGAAAAGGGGTTTTAAAAGGCGTTGGTTTTCAAAAACCAACTTTGGTCGTTAGAACCAGAGTTGGGTAAGGGAGTTAGTTACGTGTAAAGGAAGTATTAGTCCCTTTACGACGCCCCTTTCGGGTTCCCTATGACAGGCCGGCTTTTTAAAAAATATTTAAACTGGTGAAAATTACACTTTTTCCCTTTTTATTTTGCGGAATTTAAAATTATGACTACATGGCCCTAATCTATTGCATAATTTAAATTTAAAGCAGTAAAAGATAGAGAGGGAGAATTTAAACCTCCGAAGCAAGCTTTTTATTTTATTTCTTTAAAAGAATGGGTACTTTTTGGCAGCCCTTCGCTCTACACGACGCTGGAAACTCTTCTAGACACCGAAAAAATGCTCACAAAGGCACTCAGAAGTTTCGGAAATGCGTCGGAGGGATTCTAGAGAAAAGTTTTAGAGAGAAGGGAGAGCTAAAAGCTTGTGGTGTGTGGAAATGAGGGGGGGAGGACCCCTATTTATAGGTTTTCGCGCCTGACAGTGGCGAGACCGCCGTTCTCGTCTGACAGGGTCGAGACCGTCGTCTCGTCAAACGAGACCGCCGTCTCGCCATGCCAAAGTGGCGAGACCGCCGTCTCGCCAAGCGAGACCGTCGTCTCGTCATTCGCAGGTGGCGAGACCGCCGTCTCGTTTGGTGAGACGGCGGTCTCGTCCCAAAAAGGCGAGAAAACTTATTTTTGTGCAGAAAATCCCTCCTATCCTAGTATGGGGCCTAATAGTCTCTCCTAGTGGCTTTTTAGGCTTCGTCCATCTTCGAATAGGAGGTCTTCTACTCTTTATTTGGAGGCCAGGCAAGATTTGGGGTCTACGAGTCCGCACTCTCCAGCCGTCCGACCATGCTTAGCACTAAGGCCATAGTCGGCCTTGTTGCCAAAAGAGGAAGGCTATCACCTTGAGTGGTGGTTTCCGATCACACTAGTGGGCTCAAGGCCCTCACTACAGCGAACCGTACCTGCCACCCACTCCTTATGGATTTCTCACTTGCCCCCGGGTATATAGGGAACTCGTAGTGTGCAAGGGTTTGTGTACAGCTTGTATTTCACACAATTGCGTAAGTATAAACAAGCAACAATTATTAAAGCCAAACCGTAAAACATGTTATAATACAAGTTAAGGGCAAAAGCGTTATTTTCTTGGTTTATTTATTTTTAAGCCGGCCCATCACTAAATGGGATCAACTCTCGAGGCTGCCCCGGTGGAGTCACCATCCGTCGCTACCGTCAAAAGAGAGGCGGTCGGAGCGACGCGATGGTTTCGACCCTCTTGATTTTCGCGTTTTTTATGCGTGGTTACAATGCCTTTAGGTTGTCCGATAACCGGGCTAACCTAGGGGCGAGGTTTTCGAAAGGTCGTCCTTGGGTTGTCCGATAACCGGACTAACCCAAGGACTAATTTTGAGGGGATCCGTGGAGTCGCCACCGATGTTTTTACCGGAAACATCGGAAAAGGGGTTTTAAAAGGCGTTGGTTTTCAAAAACCAACTTTGGTCGTTAGAACCGGAGTTGGGTAAGGGAGTTAGTTACGTGTAAAGGAAGTATTAGTCCCTTTACGACGCCCCTTTCGGGTTCCCTATGACAGCCGGCTTTTTAAAAAATATTTAAACCGGTGAAAATTACACTTTTTCCCTTTTTATTTTGCGGAATTTAAAATTATGACTACATGGCCCTAATCTATTGCATAATTTAAATTTAAAGCAGTAAAAGATAGAGAGGGAGAATTTAAACCTCCGAAGCAAGCTTTTTATTTTATTTCTTTAAAAGAATGGGTACTTTTTGGCAGCCCTTCGCTCTACACGACGCTGGAAACTCTTCTGAGACACCGAAAAAATGCTCACAAAGGCACTCGAAGTTTCTGAAATGCGTCGGAGGGATTCTAGAGAGAAGTTTTAGAGAGAAGGGAGAGCTAAAAGCTTGTGGTGTGTGGAAATGAGGGGGGAGGACCCCTATTTATAGGTTTTCGCGCTCGACGGTGGCGAGACCGCCGTTCTCGCTCGACGAGGTCGAGGCCGTCGTCTCGTCAAACGAGACCGCCGTCTCGCCATGCCAAGTGGCGAGACCGCCGTCTCGCCAAGCGAGACCGTCGTCTCGTCATTCGCAGGTGGCGAGACCGCCGTCTCGTTTGGTGAGACGGCGGTCTCGTCCCAAAAAGGCGAGAAAACTTATTTTTGTGCAGTAAAATCCCTCCTATCCTAGTATGGGGCCTAATAGTCTCTCCTAGTGGCTTTTTAGGCTTCGTCCATCTTCGAATAGGAGGTCTTCTACTCTTTATTTGGAGGCCGGGCAAGATTTGGGGTCTATGGTCCGCACTCTCCAGCCTGTCCGACCATGCTTAGCACTAAGGCCATAGTCAGTCTTGTTGCCAAAAGAGGAAGGCTATCACCTTGAGTGGTGGTTTCCGATCACACTAGTGGGCTCAAGGCCCTCACTACAGCGAACCGTACCTGCCACCCACTCCTTATGGATTTCTCACTTGCCCCCGGGTATATAGGGAACTGTAGTGTGCAAGGGTTTGTGTACAGTTTGTATTTCACACAATTGCGTAAGTATAAACAAGCAACAATTATTAAAGCCAAACCGTAAAACATGTTATAATACAAGTTAAGGGCAAAAGCGTTATTTTCTTGGTTTATTTATTTTTAAGCCGGCCCATCACTAAATGGGATCAACTCTCGAGGCTGCCCCAGTGGAGTCACCATCTGTCGCTACCGTCAAAAAGAGAGGCGGTCGGAGCGACGCGATGGTTTCGACCCTCTTGATTTTCGCGTTTTTTATGCGTGGTTACAATGCCTTTAGGTTGTCCGATAACCGGGCTAACCTAGGGGCGAGGTTTTCGAAAGGTCGTCCTTGGGTTGTCTGATAACCGGACTAACCCAAGGACTAATTTTGAGGGGATCTGTGGAGTCGCCACCGATGTTTTTACCGGAAACATCGGAAAAGGGGTTTTAAAAGGCGTTGGTTTTCAAAAACCAACTTTGGTCGTTAGAACCAGAGTTGGGTAAGGGAGTTAGTTACGTGTAAAGGAAGTATTAGTCCCTTTACGACGCCCCTTTCGGGTTCCCTATGACAGGCCGGCTTTTTAAAAAATATTTAAACTGGTGAAAATTACACTTTTTCCCTTTTTATTTTGCGGAATTTAAAATTATGACTACATGGCCCTAATCTATTGCATAATTTAAATTTAAAGCAAGTAAAAGATAGAGAGGGAGAATTTAAACCTCCGAAGCAAGCTTTTTATTTTATTTCTTTAAAAGAATGGGTACTTTTTGGCAGCCCTTCGCTCTACACGACGCTGGAAACTCTTCTAGACACCGAAAAAATGCTCACAAAGGCACTCGAAGTTTCGGAAATGCGTCGGAGGGATTCTAGAGAAAAGTTTTAGAGAGAAGGGAGAGCTAAAAGCTTGTGGTGTGTGGAAATGAGGGGGAGGACCCCTATTTATAGGTTTTCGCGCCGACAGGTGGCGAGACCGCCGTTCTCGTCCGACAGGGTCGAGACCGTCGTCTCGTCAAACGAGACCGCCGTCTCGCCATGCCAAAGTGGCGAGACCGCCGGTCTCGCCAAGCGAGACCGTCGTCTCGTCATTCGCAGGTGGCGAGACCGCCGTCTCGCTTGGTGAGACGGCGGTCTCGTCCCAAAAAGGCGAGAAAACTTATTTTTGTGCAGAAAATCCCTCCTATCCTAGTATGGGGCCTAATAGTCTCTCCTAGTGGCTTTTTAGGCTTCGTCCATCTTCGAATAGGAGGTCTTCTACTCTTTATTTGGAGGCCAGGCAAGATTTGGGGTCTACGAGTCCGCACTCTCCAGCTCGTCCGACCATGCTTAGCACTAAGGCCATAGTCGAGTCTTGTTGCCAAAAGAGGAAGGCTATCACCTTGAGTGGTGGTTTCCGATCACACTAGTGGGCTCAAGGCCCTCACTACAGACGAACCGTACCTGCCACCCACTCCTTATGGATTTCTCACTTGCCCCGGGTATATAGGGAACTGTAGTGTGCAAGGGTTTGTGTACAGCTTGTATTTCACACAATTGCGTAAGTATAAACAAGCAACAATTATTAAAGCCAAACCGTAAAACATGTTATAATACAAGTTAAGGGCAAAAGCGTTATTTTCTTGGTTTATTTATTTTTAAGTCGGCCCATCACTAAATGGGATCAACTCTCGAGGCTGCCCCAGTGGAGTCACCATCTCGTCGCTACCAGTCAAAAAGAGAGGCGGTCGGAGCGACGCGATGGTTTCGACCCTCTTGATTTTCGCGTTTTTTATGCGTGGTTACAATGCCTTTAGGTTGTCCGATAACCTGGGCTAACCTAGGGGCGAGGTTTTCGAAAGGTCGTCCTTGGGTTGTCTGATAACCGGACTAACCCAAGGACTAATTTTGAGGGGATCTGTGGAGTCGCCACCGATGTTTTTACCGGAAACATCGGAAAAGGGGTTTTAAAAGGCGTTGGTTTTCAAAAACCAACTTTGGTCGTTAGAACCAGAGTTGGGTAAGGGAGTTAGTTACGTGTAAAGGAAGTATTAGTCCCTTTACGACGCCCCTTTCGGGTTCCCTATGACAGGCCGGCTTTTTAAAAAATATTTAAACTGGTGAAAATTACACTTTTTCCCTTTTTATTTTGCGGAATTTAAAATTATGACTACATGGCCCTAATCTATTGCATAATTTAAATTTAAAGCAGTAAAAGATAGAGAGGGAGAATTTAAACCTCCGAAGCAAGCTTTTTATTTTATTTCTTTAAAAGAATGGGTACTTTTTGGCAGCCCTTCGCTCTACACGACGCTGGAAACTCTTCTAGACACCGAAAAAATGCTCACAAAGGCACTCAGAAGTTTCGGAAATGCGTCGGAGGGATTCTAGAGAGAAGTTTTAGAGAGAAGGGAGAGCTAAAAGCTTGTGGTGTGTGGAAATGAGGGGGGGAGGACCCCTATTTATAGGTTTTCGCGCCTGACAGTGGCGAGACCGCCGTTCTCGTCTGACAGGGTCGAGACCGTCGTCTCGTCAAACGAGACCGCCGTCTCGCCATGCCAAAGTGGCGAGACCGCCGTCTCGCCAAGCGAGACCGTCGTCTCGTCATTCGCAGGTGGCGAGACCGCCGTCTCGTTTGGTGAGACGGCGGTCTCGTCCCAAAAAGGCGAGAAAACTTATTTTTGTGCAGAAAATCCCTCCTATCCTAGTATGGGGCCTAATAGTCTCTCCTAGTGGCTTTTTAGGCTTCGTCCATCTTCGAATAGGAGGTCTTCTACTCTTTATTTGGAGGCCAGGCAAGATTTGGGGTCTACAGGTCCGCACTCTCCAGCCGTCCGACCATGCTTAGCACTAAGGCCATAGTCAGTCTTGTTGCCAAAAGAGGAAGGCTATCACCTTGAGTGGTGGTTTCCGATCACACTAGTGGGCTCAAGGCCCTCACTACAGCGAACCGTACCTGCCACCCACTCCTTATGGATTTCTCACTTGCCCCCGGGTATATAGGGAACTGTAGTGTGCAAGGGTTTGTGTACAGTTTGTATTTCACACAATTGCGTAAGTATAAACAAGCAACAATTATTAAAGCCAAACCGTAAAACATGTTATAATACAAGTTAAGGGCAAAAGCGTTATTTTCTTGGTTTATTTATTTTTAAGCCGGCCCATCACTAAATGGGATCAACTCTCGAGGCTGCCCCAGTGGAGTCACCATCTGTCGCTACCGTCAAAAAGAGAGGCGGTCGGAGCGACGCGATGGTTTCGACCCTCTTGATTTTCGCGTTTTTTATGCGTGGTTACAATGCCTTTAGGTTGTCCGATAACCGGGCTAACCTAGGGGCGAGGTTTTCGAAAGGTCGTCCTTGGGTTGTCTGATAACCGGACTAACCCAAGGACTAATTTTGAGGGGATCTGTGGAGTCGCCACCGATGTTTTTACCTGAAACATCGGAAAAGGGGTTTTAAAAGGCGTTGGTTTCAAAAACCAACTTTGGTCGTTAGAACCAGAGTTGGGTAAGGGAGTTAGTTACGTGTAAAGGAAGTATTAGTCCCTTTACGACGCCCCTTTCGGGTTCCCTATGACGAGCCGGCTTTTTAAAAAATATTTAAACTGGTGAAAATTACACTTTTTCCCTTTTTATTTTGTGGAATTTAAAATTATGACTACATGGCCCTAATCTATTGCATAATTTAAATTTAAAGCGAGTAAAAGATAGAGAGGGAGAATTTAAACCTCCGAAGCAAGCTTTTTATTTTATTTCTTTAAAAGAATGGGTACTTTTTGGCAGCCCTTCGCTCTACACGACGCTGGAAACTCTTCTAGACACCGAAAAAATGCTCACAAAGGCACTCGAAGTTTCGGAAATGCGTCGGAGGGATTCTAGAGAGAAGTTTTAGAGAGAAGGGAGAGCTAAAAGCTTGTGGTGTGTGGAAATGAGGGGGGAGGACCCCTATTTATAGGTTTTCGCGCCGACGAGTGGCGAGACCGCCGTTCTCGTCCCGACAGGGTCGAGACCGTCGTCTCGTCAAACGAGACCGCCGGTCTCGCCATGCCAAAGTGGCGAGACCGCCGTCTCGCCAAGCGAGACCGTCGTCTCGTCATTCGCAGGTGGCGAGACCGCCGTCTCGTTTGGTGAGACGGCGGTCTCGTCCCAAAAAGGCGAGAAAACTTATTTTTGTGCAGAAAATCCCTCCTATCCTAGTATGGGGCCTAATAGTCTCTCCTAGTGGCTTTTTAGGCTTCGTCCATCTTCGAATAGGAGGTCTTCTACTCTTTATTTGGAGGCCGAGGCAAGATTTGGGGTCTACAGGTCCGCACTCTCCAGCTCGTCCGACCATGCTTAGCACTAAGGCCATAGTCGGTCTTGTTGCCAAAAGAGGAAGGCTATCACCTTGAGTGGTGGTTTCCGATCACACTAGTGGGCTCAAGGCCCTCACTACAGCTGAACCGTACCCGCCACCCACTCCTTATGGATTTCTCACTTGCCCCGGGTATATAGGGAACTGTAGTGTGCAAGGGTTTGTGTACAGCTTGTATTTCACACAATTGCGTAAGTATAAACAAGCAACAATTATTAAAGCCAAACCGTAAAACATGTTATAATACAAGTTAAGGGCAAAAGCGTTATTTTCTTGGTTTATTTATTTTTAAGCCGGCCCATCACTAAATGGGATCAACTCTCGAGGCTGCCCGGTGGAGTCACCATCTCGTCGCTACCGTCGAAAAGAGAGGCGGTCGGAGCGACGCGATGGTTTCGACCCTCTTGATTTTCGCGTTTTTTATGCGTGGTTACAATGCCTTTAGGTTGTCCGATAACCGGGCTAACCTAGGGGCGAGGTTTTCGAAAGGTCGTCCTTGGGTTGTCCGATAACCGGACTAACCCAAGGACTAATTTTGAGGGGATCTGTGGAGTCGCCACCGATGTTTTTACCGAAACATCGGAAAAGGGGTTTTAAAAGGCGTTGGTTTTCAAAAACCAACTTTGGTCGTTAGAACCAGAGTTGGGTAAGGGAGTTAGTTACGTGTAAAGGAAGTATTAGTCCCTTTACGACGCCCCTTTCGGGTTCCCTATGACAGCCAGGCTTTTTAAAAAATATTTAAACCGGTGAAAATTACACTTTTTCCCTTTTTATTTTGCGGAATTTAAAATTATGACTACATGGCCCTAATCTATTGCATAATTTAAATTTAAAGCAGTAAAAGATAGAGAGGGAGAATTTAAACCTCCGAAGCAAGCTTTTTATTTTATTTCTTTAAAAGAATGGGTACTTTTTGGCAGCCCTTCGCTCTACACGACGCTGGAAACTCTTCTAGACACCGAAAAAATGCTCACAAAGGCACTCAGAAGTTTCGGAAATGCGTCGGAGGGATTCTAGAGAGAAGTTTTAGAGAGAAGGGAGAGCTAAAAGCTTGTGGTGTGTGGAAATGAGGGGGGGAGGACCCCTATTTATAGGTTTTCGCGCCTGACAGTGGCGAGACCGCCGTTCTCGTCTGACAGGGTCGAGACCGTCGTCTCGTCAAACGAGACCGCCGTCTCGCCATGCCAAAGTGGCGAGACCGCCGTCTCGCCAAGCGAGACCGTCGTCTCGTCATTCGCAGGTGGCGAGACCGCCGTCTCGTTTGGTGAGACGGCGGTCTCGTCCCAAAAAGGCGAGAAAACTTATTTTTGTGCAGAAAATCCCTCCTATCCTAGTATGGGGCCTAATAGTCTCTCCTAGTGGCTTTTTAGGCTTCGTCCATCTTCGAATAGGAGGTCTTCTACTCTTTATTTGGAGGCCAGGCAAGATTTGGGGTCTACAGGTCCGCACTCTCCAGCCGTCCGACCATGCTTAGCACTAAGGCCATAGTCGAGTCTTGTTGCCAAAAGAGGAAGGCTATCACCTTGAGTGGTGGTTTCCGATCACACTAGTGGGCTCAAGGCCCTCACTACAGCGAACCGTACCCGCCACCCACTCCTTATGGATTTCTCACTTGCCCCGGGTATATAGGGAACCGTAGTGTGCAAGGGTTTGTGTACGGTTTGTATTTCACACAATTGCGTAAGTATAAACAAGCAACAATTATTAAAGCCAAACCGTAAAACATGTTATAATACAAGTTAAGGGCAAAAGCGTTATTTTCTTGGTTTATTTATTTTTAAGCCGGCCCATCACTAAATGGGATCAACTCTCGAGGCTGCCCAGTGGAGTCACCATCCGTCGCTACCGTCAAAAAGAGAGGCGGTCGGAGCGACGCGATGGTTTCGACCCTCTTGATTTTCGCGTTTTTTATGCGTGGTTACAATGCCTTTAGGTTGTCCGATAACCGGGCTAACCTAGGGGCGAGGTTTTCGAAAGGTCGTCCTTGGGTTGTCCGATAACCGGACTAACCCAAGGACTAATTTTGAGGGGATCCGTGGAGTCGCCACCGATGTTTTTACCGAAACATCGGAAAAGGGGTTTTAAAAGGCGTTGGTTTTCAAAAACCAACTTTGGTCGTTAGAACCGAGTTGGGTAAGGGAGTTAGTTACGTGTAAAGGAAGTATTAGTCCCTTTACGACGCCCCTTTCGGGTTCCCTATGACAGCCGGCTTTTTAAAAAATATTTAAACTCGGTGAAAATTACACTTTTTCCCTTTTTATTTTGCGGAATTTAAAATTATGACTACATGGCCCTAATCTATTGCATAATTTAAATTTAAAGCAGTAAAAGATAGAGAGGGAGAATTTAAACCTCCGAAGCAAGCTTTTTATTTTATTTCTTTAAAAGAATGGGTACTTTTTGGCAGCCCTTCGCTCTACACGACGCTGGAAACTCTTCTAGACACCGAAAAAATGCTCACAAAGGCACTCGAAGTTTCGGAAATGCGTCGGAGGGATTCTAGAGAGAAGTTTTAGAGAGAAGGGAGAGCTAAAAGCTTGTGGTGTGTGGAAATGAGGGGGGGAGGACCCCTATTTATAGGTTTTCGCGCCTGACAGTGGCGAGACCGCCGTTCTCGTCTGACAGGGTCGAGACCGTCGTCTCGTCAAACGAGACCGCCGTCTCGCCATGCCAAAGTGGCGAGACCGCCGTCTCGCCAAGCGAGACCGCTCGTCTCGTCATTCGCAGGTGGCGAGACCGCCGTCTCGTTTGGTGAGACGGCGGTCTCGTCCCAAAAAGGCGAGAAAACTTATTTTTGTGCGGAAAATCCCTCCTATCCTAGTATGGGGCCTAATAGTCTCTCCTAGTGGCTTTTTAGGCTTCGTCCATCTTCGAATAGGAGGTCTTCTACTCTTTATTTGGAGGCCGAGGCAAGATTTGGGGTCTACAGGTCCGCACTCTCCAGCCGTCCGACCATGCTTAGCACTAAGGCCATAGTCGGTCTTGTTGCCAAAAGAGGAAGGCTATCACCTTGAGTGGTGGTTTCCGATCACACTAGTGGGCTCAAGGCCCTCACTACAGCGAACCGTACCTGCCACCCACTCCTTATGGATTTCTCACTTGCCCCGGGTATATAGGGAACCGTAGTGTGCAAGGGTTTGTGTACAGCTTGTATTTCACACAATTGCGTAAGTATAAACAAGCAACAATTATTAAAGCCAAACCGTAAAACATGTTATAATACAAGTTAAGGGCAAAAGCGTTATTTTCTTGGTTTATTTATTTTTAAGCCGGCCCATCACTAAATGGGATCAACTCTCGAGGCCGCCCAGTGGAGTCACCATCTCGTCGCTACCGTCAAAAGAGAGGCGGTCGGAGCGACGCGATGGTTTCGACCCTCTTGATTTTCGCGTTTTTATGCGTGGTTACAATGCCTTTAGGTTGTCCGATAACCGGCTAACCTAGGGGCGAGGTTTTCGAAAGGTCGTCCTTGGGTTGTCTGATAACCGGACTAACCCAAGGACTAATTTTGAGGGGATCTGTGGAGTCGCCACCGATGTTTTTACCGGAAACATCGGAAAAGGGATTAAAAGGATTTGGTTTTCGAAAAACCAACTTTGGTCGTTAGAACCAGAGTTGGGTAAGGGAGTTAGTTACGTGTAAAGGAAGTGTTTGTTCCTTTACAACGCCCCTTTCGGGTTCCGTATGACAGGCCAGCTATTTTATTGATAAATAAACTGAAAAATACGCTTTTGCCCTTTTATTTGCGGAATTAAAATGTTACAACTACATGGCCCTATCTATTGCATAATTTAAACAAAGCGGTAAAAAGGTGAGGGAGAAAGTAGAAACCTTCGAAGCAAGCTTTCTATTTAATTTCTCAATAAATTGGGTGCGTTTTGGCAACCCTTCACTCTATAGCACCGGAAAACCTCTCGAAACGCTCGAAAACTCACTCTAAAGACACTCAAAAGCTCCGAAAATGCGTCAGAGGGATTCTAGAGAGAGAAATCCTAGAGAGAAGGAGGAGAGAATGCTGTGTGGTCTGGAAATGAGGGGAGGGAGCCCCTATTTATAGGTTTTCGCGCCTGACAGTGGCGAGACCACCGTTCTTGTCTGACAGGGTAAAAATCGCCGTCTCGCCAAACGTGACCGTCGTCTCGTCCTTCGTAGGTGGCGAGACCGCGTCAGTGAAAGCGAGACCACCGTCTCGCCATTCACAGGTGGCGAGACCGCCGTCTTGTTTGGCGAGACGGCGGTCTCGTCTTTTGTGTTAGGCGAGACGGCGGTCTCGATTTCGAGACAGCGGTCTCGATTTTGAGACGGCGGTCTCGTCCCAAAAAGGCAAGAAACCTTATTTTCGTGCCAAAAATCCCTCCTATCCTAGTATGGGGCCTAATAGTCTCTCCTAGTGGCTTGTTAGGCTTTGTCCATCTTCGAATAGGAGGTCTTCTATTCTTTATTTGGAGGCCGGGCAAGATTTGGGTCTACACCAACGCAAATCGAACCCGGTAAAATGTACTTTCGGAGTACGATCAAGAAAACTCTTAGGGTTCATCGTCAGCAAATGGGGAATCGAAGTAGACCCCGATAGGACTAAGGCGATTTTGGAAATTCCCCCACCAAGCATGGAGAAAGAGGTCAGAGGATTTTTGGGGCGAATCAACTATATTTCTCGTTTCATCGCACAACTGATGGATAAATGTATACCCATCTTTAAGCTGTTGTGTAAAAACTAGCCAACGGTGTGGAATGAAGAATGCCAACAAGCGTTCGATAAAATCAAAGCATGGTTGACTAATCCACCAGTATTGGACCACCCGTTGAAGGAAGACCTCTGATCCTATACCTGTCAATACTCAAATAATCCATGGGATGTGTGCTCGGTCAACAAGATGAAACAGGGAAAAAGGAGCGAGTCGTTTATTATCTCAGCAAAAAGTTCCTAGATTATGAGACCCGTTATACACCATTTGAAAAAACCTGTTGTGCATTGGTATGGGTAACTCAGCGTCTTCGACAATACATGGCTCGACACACAACATGGTTGGTCTCCAAAATGGACCCAATCAAGTACCTCTTCGAGAAGCCCATTTTGACCGGAAGGATAACGGTGGCAAGTGCTCCGCTCAGAATTCGACATCGTCCATGTCACCCAAAAATCTATTAAAGGTAGCCCCCTAGCAGATTATCTAGCCCATGGATCAACAAACGAGTATCAGTCCCTGCAGGACGAATTTCCCGATGAACATATCATGCACATTGAACACGAAGAGGCCAAAGAGGAGGCATGGACCATGTTCTTTGACGGAGCCTCAAACATGCTTGGACATGGGATAAGAGCTATTTTGATATCCCCTGAAAAGAAATACATCCCCATAATGCCCAGGTTGAATTTTGATTATACTAATAACATGGCTGAATATGAAGCGTGCGCACTAGGAATCCAACACTAGTGGAAAAATATGATTCTATGACGACATTTTATCACGGTTGTAATCCACCCGTCATAGTATATAGGGCGGTGGCATTTTTGTAATAATATTATGAACTTTTTATGTCGGTTGTTATGTAACCGACATGGTATGTGGGCAAATTCAATTTTTATGTCGGTTAAATTTTAACCGATATAGAAAGTACTTTCTATGTCGGTTAAAATTTAACCGACATAAATAGTGAACTTTTTATGTCGGTTAAAATTTAACCAACATAGAAAGTGTATATTAAATAAAAAAAATTAAATATATAAGTATATAAATATTTATATATCAAAATATATAAATATATTTGTATTTATATATTTTGTATATAAATATAATTTATTTGTAAGTTATGTATCGAAATTCGTAGTAGTTTAGTGATTGGAGTATCAGTCTCCAACTCTAAGGTACTGGGTTCGAATCTTGCCGGAGACAAATCTCTTAAATAGATAATAAAATAATATATTATAAAGTATAATAAAAATATAATATGAATAAATAAATAAAAATCGTACTAGTATAGTGGTTGGTCTAATTCTAGACTCTAATGTACTGGGTTCGAATCCTACCAGTGACAATTTTCGTAAAAAGCCCATTACTTTCTATGTCGGTTCATCACAACCGACATAAAAAGTCATACTTTCTATGACGGTTCATCACAATCGACGTAAAAAGTCATACTTTCTATGACCCCTGTATCTACGTCGCCTCTTTAACCGACGTAAAAAGCTCATTTTAACCGACATAAAAAGCCTTTTTTGCACTAGTGCAAGCAGCTCTAGATCATGGGGTTACCAAGCTCAAGGTTTTCGGCGATTCATCCCTTGTCATCTATCAACTTAAGGGTGAATGGGAAACCCGGAACTCTAAATGAATCCCATATCTAGAACACATTCGCGATTTAGTTTCGAGCTTGGAGAGCGTCACCTTCAAGTATATTCCTCGAGAGGACAATCAATTTGCAGACACCCTCGCTACTCTATCATCCATGTTCTCCTTAGATCAGGAGCATGAGATGCCAACCATTCAAATCAAGCTGCATGACAAACAAGATTTTTGCATGACAGTAACTGGCGAGCACGATCAAAACCCCTGGTATCACGACATCAAGCGATACGTCCTGAAGGGCGAATATCCTGAAGGAATTAATGATAATGATAAAAGGATCATCCGTAAAAGGGTTGTGGGTTTGTACTGATCGGAGAAACCCTCTACAAGAAAAGCATCGACTCCACCCTATTAAGATGTGTGGATCACAAAGAGGCCCAAACTCTAATAAAGGAAATTCACAAAGAAGCTTTTGGGACCCACGCACCTGGGCATGTCATGACAAAGAAAATCTTAAGGGCAGGGTATTTCTGGTCCACAATGGAGGCCGATTGTCACCAATACGCTAGGAAATGTGACAAGTGTCAAATCTATGCTGATAATGTTCGCATTCTGCCCGCACCTCTCAGCATGCTGACTACACCATGGCCATTCTCTATGTGGGGCATGGACGTCATCAGACCCATCAAGCCCAAAGCATCTAATGGTCACCGTTTTATCTTGGTGGCCATTGACTATTTCACCAAATGGGTAGAGGCAACATCATATGCACACATGACTAGAAAAGTGGTGACCATCTTCATCAAGAAGAATATTCTATGTCAGTATGGTATCCCTCATCGGCTCATTATTGATAATGGGACCAATCTAAACAATAAGATGATGGAGGAATTATGCTAACATTTCACAATTCAACACCACAATTCCTCTCCATACTAAGATGAACGGTGCAGTAGAGGCAGCTAACAAAAATATCAAAAGAATCATCCAGAAGATGGTGATAACCTACAGGGATTGGCATGAAATGCTACCCTTTGCCCTGCACGGATATCGAACTTCCGTAAGGACATCCACCAGGGCCACCCCGTCTCCCTCGTATACGGCATGAAGGCGGTGTTGCTGGTAGAAATTGAGATCCCCTCCCTAAGAGTCATTATGGAAGCGAAGCTAACAAAAGCAGAATGGGTTCAGAATCGGTACGACCAGCTTAACCTAATTGAAGAAAAACGGCTAGACGCCATATGTCGCGGACAAATTTATCAAAAGAAGATTAAGAAAGCCTACGATAAGAAAATCAATCCTCGCAATTTCCAAGAAGGGGATTTGGTAATAAAGAAACTGTTTCCCGCCCAAAAGGACAAAATTGGAAAATGGGCAGCAAACTATGAAGGACCCTTTGTGGTCAAGCGAGCCTTCTCAGGAGGAGCCCTTATCCTCACTAGCATGGACGGAGAAGAGCTTCGACATCCAGTCAACTCAGATGCGGTGAAGAAATATTACACTTGAAGACATTGCTCATGACCCGTCAGGATGAAAACTCACAAAGAGCGTCCTGGGCAAAAGATAGGGTCCATATTCCTCACTAGGACACGTCCTGGGCAAAAATTAGAGGTTATAAAAAAAAAAAACATAACACACAAAAAGAGCAATGGTTACCTTAGCCGAAAATCGCAAGGAATCTAAGGTAATACCTTTCCAAAAGCAGGCAAACTTTGCATGGTTTTCACTCCAAGCTCGAGCATCTCAACTGAAGCAACCAGGAGAAACAGAGAAACATATGTTAGGGACATGATTGTTATAGCTTATACAGTGTAGCCAACCTTGGCCAGCCTTGCTTCTAAATCCCTTTTGTAAATCCTTCTGTAAAAATAAACCATTTGTTAATGTCAATAAAAAATTCCTTTTACCTCTTTTTCTCTTGACCAATTTCTAAAAATGCCTCTGTATTAATGAAACATGAGCATGCCTAAAGAACCAACACAAGAAAGCACAAGAAAGGAAAAGAAAAAGATAAAGAAAGATGCCTGCTAGGACATTCTTAGGCAAAAATTAGGGTAGCCTACTAGATCGAAAACCCGCAAAGGGCGGGCTAGGTAAAAGTTAAGGCCTTCATAAAAAGGAAAATGTCCGCTAAGATATCCTAGGAAAAAATTAAGGCAGTCCGCTAGATCGAAAACCCGCAAAGGGCGGTCTAGGCAAAAGATAGGGCTAAAACAAAGATAAGAACTCAACAAAGTAGTCACAGGAGAGCAGCCAAAAAGAATACCAGTCGCTTTCTAGATGCCTTAACTAAAAAAATAGATTGCATTTAAGGCATCCACACAAATAGTCGCAGAAAAATGACTTTGTGAAAATCAGAAAAACAAAAAACTGCTTCAAGCGAATAACAAAAACAAAAGAACATTCATGTAAGGAAATTAGTTCCGTTCTTGCATTTGAAAACAGGAAGCAACTCACAAACATCCCGGCATATCAAAAGAGCAAGACAAAGGACTTCCTAGCAAACAACGAAGCTGGACGACCACCGGAAGAGCCTAAAGAATCCCCGGCACACCAGATGACTTCATCCAAATAGGAAAGCATTCCTCATTGTCCGACGCATGAGCTAGAGTAGTAAGCCGCCACCACCACTAGTCCTATGAAGTAGACTATACCAGCCTAATGGGGGGTTTATACTCATCCAGTCCTACGCACAGTGGGCGGCAACTACCAACCTGATGGGGGCTTTATACTCATCTAGTCCTACGCACAGTAGGCGGCAACTAGCAGCCTGATGGGGGGGTTTATACTCATCTAGTCCTACGCACAGTGGGCTGCAACTACCAGCCTGATGGGGGGTTTATACTCATCCAGTCCTACGCACAGTGGGCTGTAACTACCAGCCTGATGGGGGTTTATACTCATTCAGTCCTACGAACAGTGGGCTGTAACTACTAGCCTGATGGGGGGTTTATACTCATCAACTGAAGGGTCGGCTACCGCAAGAAGGAGCATCCTAGAGGCGCACAACACATGTTTTTCCCCAGAGGATCAGCCACCGCAAGACGGAGCATCCGAAGGACAAACGGGCAAGAGGGTTAACTCCTTCACCCTCTAGCCGATCTTCTTGGCATAACAGGCCAATAGTCGGCTAGTCAGGTGAAGGGCGGGGCAGCTGTAGACCCTAAATCTTTCCCGACCTCAAAATAAAGAGCAGAAGACCTCCAATTCGAAGATGGGCAAGGCCTAAAAGGTCCCTAGGATAGACTATTAGGCCTCATATTAGAGTAGGAAGGATTTTCTGTACAAAAAAATAAGGATTTCCACCTTAAGGGTCAAGACCGCCGTCTCACTTATCGGGACCGCCGTCTCGGCAATGGCAAAGTCAAGATCGCCGTCTCATTTGGCGAGATGGTCGTCTCACCACTTGCCATGACGAGACCACCTTCCCGTTTGGCGAGACGACCCTCTCACCATTTGGCAAGTCGATACCGCTGTCTCGATTGGCGAGACGGCCGTCTCGCCATTTGTCAAAGACGAGACCACCGTCCCGAATGGCGAGACGGTCGTCTCAACCTTGCCACGCGAGACGGCCATCTCGACCGGACAGGCACAAATCCCTATAAAAGGGGGGTCTTTCTCCTTCATTTCACACAGTTCTTCCACCTTTCCTTCTAGCATTTCTTAGAATTCTTCTTTTAGAGCCCCTCCGAAGCATTTCTGAAGTTTTCTGAGAGTTCTTAGAGAGTTTTTATAGCGTTGCGAGAGAGAAAAGTCAACGTTGTAGAGCGAAGGACTGTCAAAACGCGTCCTAATTTCTAAAGAATTAATCAAAGCTTGCTCCGGAGGTTTCTTCAGTCTCTCCCTCTCTTTTACCGTTTTTTTTACTTGTATTAATTTGTGCAATAGCTACTAGGGTCATGTAGTCATTATCTTTTAGTTTCCTAAATAAAAGGGTAAAAGCGTCATTTTAAAAGTTTGTTTATAAAATAACTGGCCTATCATAGGGAACCCGAAAGGGGCGTCATAGGGAGGCTAATACCTTACCTACACGTAACTAACTCCCTTACCCAACTCTGGTTATAATGGCCAAAGTTGGTTTTTCTAAAAAACCAACACCTTCTTTTTTTCCTTTTCCGATGTTTTCGGTAAAAACATCGGTGGCGACTCCATAAGAACCCTCTTCGAAAACCTTGCTTTTAGGTTCAGCCCGGTTATCGGACAACCTAGAAGCTCCCTTTCGAAAACCTCGCCCCTAGGTCCAACCCGGTTATCGGACAACCTAGAGGTGTTGTAACCTCACCCATATAAAACACGAAAACGGAAGTCAGAACCATCGCGTCGCTCCAATCGCCTCTTTTGACGGCGACGACATTCCGTTACTAATTAATAAAGAATACATTTCTTACTATCCGCTTCTCTTCTTGCTACTTCATGACTAGACCTCATAATAACCATGTCTAAGTAAACAAACAAAAGAAGAAGAACAAAAGCGTGTCCAAATAATCAAAACGTACCATTATTATAGTTATCAAGCTAATTGATTAGAAGCACAAAATATGGTTTTACCTCACCAAAAATAAAGCCATGTTTTGCCAATATTGTGTAAAAACAAAAAAGAAAAAGAAAAAGCCCATAGAAGCCGAAGGTAGGGATGGCAAAACGGGCTAGGCCCGGCGGGCCGGCCCACCAGCCCGCCATAATATGGCGGGGCGGGTTGGTGTTTTCAGCCCACTAGCCTGCTTTGGCCCGCCCGGCCAAGCCGTCGGGCCAACCCGTGGGACGGGCGGGCCAACCCACGGCCCGCCTAATTAATAAAAAAATAATTTTTTATTATAATAAAATTAATTATAAAGATAATATAAAAAGTTAAAATTTTTAAAAAGAGAATTAAAAAAGTTTCATTCTCACATAAAATATTCTCCTTCCTAAAATATAACCTTCTCTCGTGTTCTCCTTGTTTATCCTAAGCATCGATTATTTTTATCCTTATTACTTGAATTAAAGGTGTAAGAATTACTCAACCAAGAATAATATGAAGTTTTATCAAATAAAAAAGATATAGGTATTTAAATTTTTCAATATAAAAAATATAAATTTTATAAGTTTAACGTTATATATATATATATATATATATATATATATATATATATTTGTTATTATTTATTATTATGTAAATTTTATTATTGTTCTAAATTATAATTTCTTAAAATAATGTATTGATTTATATTATTAAATTGAAATAATATATATATATATATATATATATATATTAAATTATTGACAAACAAATAATAATCTTATTATTAAATTTATTAAAAAAATTTATTTTAAAAAAAATATTTTTTTCTAAATTATGGCGAGACAGCCGCTAACCCGCCCCTTGGCGGGGCGGGCCAAGGTCTATAGCCCGTCATGGCTATATCGGGCCAGCCCGCCCCGCCCAGCTTTTGGCGGGCCAAAGGTGGGGCGTGCTGGCCCGTTTTGCCATCCCTAGCCGAAGGCCAAAAAAAAGAAAAAGGGCAAAATACCCAGTAGGAAACCCACTAAGGGGGACTATGCAAAAGTTAGGGTCAACCCGTAGGATACCCGAACAAAAATAAGGGGTATCCTAGGCAAAAGTTAGGGTTACAAAATAAGTTCCGATAGGATTCCCAAAACAAGAAAAAAGGAACCTAGACAGAAGATAGGACCAAAACACAATATCCTAGTCCGCAAACCCGAAGGGCGGTCTGGGGAAATCAATCGTCCATGAAAGCAATGAAAATAGGCTAAGGCGCAAATCCACAAAAAAAGCGTTTGTTTAAACAACAACTTAAACACTCAAGCCAACCCTAGCCAGCCATTCTTACAAATCTCTTCTAAATAAAAATGAACCACCTAAAACACAAGCCGTTGAATTTATCCCCTTTACTTCTTTTCTCTTGACCCTCACTACATTATTCTAACAATTAGTTTGGGAATATGGAGGCGTAAAATCAACAAGAGGATTGAAATCCCTAAAGCGAGGAAAAAGGGTACCCACATGGCAAAGTGTGCTCTCCAAACCAAAAGTCATTCTTCGGTCACATTAAGACCGAAACGACACAAACAAGTACAGCAAAGAAGCAAACATCAGAGGGTCCCCATCTCTTTAAGACACACCAGTTAATCCTTTTGAAAAAACTAATGAAATAGCATTATAGGGCATCAAACATGAAAACACTGCATGCATAAAATGTTTTTGAACAAGGTCCTATTTCTGCAAAAAAAAAAAAATTTCTCTAAAAAGCGAGATCGCCGTCTTGACTCGCGTTGAATCGAGACCTCCTTCCTGAATTTCGAGACCGTCGTCTCGCTATTGGACAGAAACGAGACCGCCTTCTCAAAGTTCCAGACGACGGTCTAGACCAGCAGTGAAAATCTATAAATAGGAGGGCATGGGGGTGGTTTGGAGCATCCTTTCTTGCTTTTTCTGCACCTTCTTCTATATTTTCGAGTCTTCTTACCAAAGATGCATAGAGGAGAGACATCCAGGAAGAGAGGTCGGGGTTCTGGCCAAGCACATTTGCGGCCCCAGTTCCTCCGGACCTGACCCAGCTGAGACCCCAGCACCAGGCCAGGCTCGAGCACATCCGGGGTTATGCCTGGCACCGATGCTGAGGTTGGACTTTCACCTCCTCGTTGAATTTGGATGGGAGAACGACGTGTGAGGATACATTGAGAGTATCGGGTGGGACTTCCTCCTCCAGCCTCCCCCCACCCGTATGTATACACAAGCCGTAATGGAGTTTCTCGACTCCATTACGATGATTGAGCTCCCCACGATGATCCCGGGCATCCCTCCGGTCAAAATGGTCTCGTACTTCATGAACGGGTCATACCGGACAACGACGTTTGACGAATTCAACGTCTCCATCGGCTTCATCCAGCCCGAGGATGTCTTGACCCCGGAATATTGTGGGGCCATCTGTGAGTGGCCATCTACCCTCACAGTCATTGAAATGTGGAAAGATCTTATTGGAGCACGGGTTCTGCCGACCCTACTGAAGGGGTCCGCTCTTATCCCCGCCCTCCGCATTTGCCACAAGCTGCTGGCGGGAACCATCCACGGGCGGAAGGAAAGTCAGGGAAAGGTCACCCACCTTGACCTTTTCGCCCTGCACTTCATGCTCCATGGGTGCCAGTGCAATCCCGACTACTTTTTCATTAAGGCCCTGTCGCTGCCGTCAAAATGAGGCAGTCAGAGCGACGCGATAGTTTCGACCCTCTTGTGTTTTTCGCGTTTTTTGTTGGTGGTTACAACGCCTTTAGGTTGTCCGATAACCGGGCTGAACCTAGGGGCGAGGTTTTTGAAAAGGCGCTCTTAGATTGTCCGATAACCGGGCTTTTCCAAGAGCTAGTTTTGAAAGGGTTCTGTGGAGTCGCCACCGATGTTTTTACCAGAAACATCGGAAAAGGAGTTTAAAAGGCGTTGGTTTTCGAAAAACCAACTTTTGATCGTTAGAACCAGAGTTGGGTAAGGGAGTTAGTTACGCGTAAAGGAAGTGTTAGTTCCTTTACGATGCCCCTTTCGGGTTCCCTATGATAGGCCAGCTATTCTATTGATAAATAAATCAGAAAATACGCTTTTACCCTTTTATTGTGCGGAATTTAAATTATGACTACATGGCCCTAATGTCTAACGCGTAATTTAAATAAAGCGGTAAAGTAGAGAGAGAGAGATTGGAAACCTTCGAAGCAAGCTTTTCTATTAACTTTTTCAAATTAGGGTGCTTTTTGGAACAAGCAACCAATTTCTATTAACCTTCGAAGCAAGCTTTTCTATTAACCTTCGAAGCAAGCACTCTTGTACAGCGCCGGAACCTCTCAAAAACGCTATAAAAACCTCTAAAGACACCCAGAAGCTCCGGAAATGCGTCAGAGGGATTCTAGAGAGAGAAATTCTAGAGAGAAGGAGGAGAAAACTCTGTGTGGTGTGTGGAAATGAGGGAATGGAGCCCCCTATTTATAGTTTTTCGCGCCTGACAGGTCGAGACCGCCGTTCTCGTTTGACAGGGCCGAGACTGCCGTCTCGTCAAACGAGACTGCCATCTAGCCATGCCAAAGTGGCGAGACCGCCGTCTCGTCATTCGCATGTGGCGAGACCGCCGTCTCGTTTGGCGAGACGGCGGTCTCGCCTTTTGTGTGAGGCGAGACGACAGTCTCGTCCCAAAAAGGAGAGAAAACTTTATTTTTGTGCAGGAAATCTCTCATATCCTAGTATGGGGCCTAATAGTCTCTCCTAGTGGCTTTTTAGGCTTCGTCCATCTTCAAATAGGAGGTCTTCTACTCTTTATTTGGAGGCCGGGCAAGATTTGGAGTCTACAGCTGCCCCCCCTTTACCTGACTAGTCGGCTGTTGGCTTGTTGTGCCAGACAGATTGACAGGAAGGTAAAGGAGTTGACCCTCTTGACCGGCTACCCTTCGGATGTCCCGTCTTGTGGCAGTTGATCTTCTGGGGGAAATTGGTGTTGTGCACCTCCAGGATACTACTTCTGACGTAGCCGATCCCTTTGGTTAACACGTGGTGGAACCTCCGGATACTCCTTCTGACGGTAGCTGATCCTTTGGTTGATGGGTATAAACCCCCCATCAGGCTGGTAGTTGCAGTCCGTTGTGTGGGACTGGATGGGTATGAACCCCCCATCAGGCTGGTAATGCGACTTACTGATCAGGCTCGAGCGCAGATCAGGCGCAATGCGTGCGCAGGTTGATAGGTATGAACCCCCTATCTAGTTGGTACAGTCCACTGCGTAGGACTAGTGGTAGTGGCGGCTTACTGTTCAGGTGGCCCATGCGCCTGGTGTTGAAAAGTGCTTTCTTATCTTTGTTTGTTTTTTATGGGAATGGTCATCCGGTCTGCGCCGGGGATTTTGTTGGTGTTCATCCAGCTTGTTGGTTGCTGGGGATTCTTTGACTTTGATTCTTTGGTAGTGGTCATCCGATTTTGTCGGGGATTTTTTTATGAGTGCCTCTTATGTAGGTAGGAATCCTCTGGGGATTTGTTGATCTTGGTGACGCCTCTTGAGTAGGCGGATATCCATTGAGTTTCTGGTAATGCCTCTGAGTAGGCAGATGCTTCATCGGAAGTGAAGACTTTTGGCTGCATTTGTTTTGCCTCTGACTAGGCTAATATGTGGATGATTTTTCTCTTTTTGGTGATCTACCGGGGAATTGATTGCCTTCCCAGGGATCTAATTTTGATTTCCCCCTTGAGGGAATGGAGTTTTGACTCCTTGTTGGATGTTGTTGGTATAAGATGGCTTTGCCGATACTCTTGTTTCATTGGGATTTCCGATTCCTTCTTTTTCGTTGATTTTCCCTTTTCTGCAGTGACCCACTTAGGGATTTTATTGATTGCCTAAAAGTTAGGATTGATTTCGCCTTTTTTTCGCGATTTATCTCTTTTTTATCGCGATTTTGAAATCTGGCTTTTTAATGGGGATAATGCATAAGTCTTTTTACTTTTTAGTCTCTTTTTATTACGCTGGCTTTTTTCCTTCTTTTTGGGGGGGTCCACTAGGGATGACGTTTTATTTCTTTAGTGATCCACCAGGGAATTAGTTGACTTCTTGGGGATCTGATTTTTCTTTTCTAGGAATGGAGTCTTGGCTCCTTAATTGATGTTGATGCGAGCTATACTTGTGAAGCTCTTATTCCACTAGGGGATGGGAATTTCTGATTCCTTTTTTGTAGAATTTTTTGGAGATCCACTTGAGGATTTTTATTCGGCCCTCTCTGTCATGGCCTTTTTGGACATCCACTGGGGATGCAAGGGTTTTCTTTTCTCTTCTTTCTTTTTGTTGAGCCCTTGATGGTTTGGACTCTTTTGACTGTTGATGATGATGGGCTCTTGAAGCCTTTATTCTCCATTGGGGAGTGTGGAGGAGACTTTGGGTGAGTGTGCTCGATGACTCATGTAGTGGTAATGTTGAGCCTTGAGGAGTGTTTTTGTTTTGCCTTCGGAGTAGGAAGGGATCCTTTGGGGATGACTAAGCCTTTCTGTCGGCTTTTTTATGATGTCTGATGATTGTGCCCTCTTTTATTGGGTGATGATTGGAGCTTTGGCTTCTGGAAGCTTCTTATGACAACTCGCTCTTCTTTCTTGAGGGAGAGCAATGTTTGGAGACTTATTACTTTCTTGTGCCTTCTTTTCTGGGTAGAAGGATGGTAGCTGGAGCTCTTGATTTTCAGAAGCTCTTATTCTGCTGAGTCGCTTGATTGACGACTTGCTCTGTTTTCTTGAGGGCATTATTTGGAGACTCAGTTTCAGTGATCCTGTTTTCAATCACAAACATGGAGCTAGTCTCCTTATATGCATGAATGCTTTTTGTTTTTTGTTATTTGTCTGAAGTAACCTTTATTTTCTTTCATTTTTTACATTGACAAAGTCGTTTTGTGCGACTACTTGTGTGTGGATGCCCTAAATGCAATCAATTTTTTTTTATTGATGCATCTGGAAAAGTGACTGGCATTCTCCTGCTGGAATCTTTATGATTATGATGAAGGACCCCTCTCTTTTATTCATTTTTTTGGTTTAGCCCTATCTTTTGCCTAGACCGCCCTTTTGGGGTTTTCGGTCTAGCGGGCTACCTTAATTTTTGCCTAGGATATCTTAGCGGGCTTTTTCCTTTTTTATGAATGCCCTAACTTTTTCCTATACCGCCCTTTGCGGGTTTTCGATCTAGCAGACTACCCTAACTTTTGCCTAAGAATCTCCTAGCAGGCATTATTCTTTTTATTGTCATTTTTTTCTTTCTCTTCTTTTTTTGAGAGATAGGATCCTATCATATGCATGCAATGTTTGCGATATGCATCCTATAATACTATTTTAATTAATTTTTCAAAAGGATTAACCAATGTACTTTTACTTCTGATGAGCTTCTGACGTTATGTGCTTTGTCGACAGAATAGGCTGAACCGATTTCGCCGTCTTGACTTTGTCGTGACCGAAGAATGATTCTGTTTATTGTAGAGTGACTTGCCATATCAGTGTGCCCCTCCCTTTCCTTGGGGATGTCAATCCTCCTATTGATTACTATCTCCACATTTCCCTACTACTTACTAGAATGCCGTAGTGGTAAGAGTCAAGAGAAAAGAAGGAAGAGGATATTTAATTCAAAGGCTTGTGTTTTAGAATTGTTTTATTTTGACAAAAAATGGTTTTTGTAAGCACGGCTAGCCAAGGTTGGTTAGAGTGTTTAGGCTAGTTTAAACAACGTTTTGTTTATGGAGTGGCGTCTTATTCTATGGCGCTTGCTATGACTGATCGACTTCCCTAGTCTGCCCTTTGGGTTTTCAGCTTAGGATGTTGTGTTTTGTTTTATCCTAACTTTTGTCTAGGTTTCTTTTTTCTTGCTTTGGAAACCTAGCAGACTTTATTTTGTAACCCTAATTTTTGTCTAGGCTACCCTTTATGGTTGTTCAGGTTTCCTAGCGGGTTTACCCTAACTTTTGCGTAGCCCCCTTTGTGGGTTTCCTTACCGGGTATCTTGCCCTCTCTTTTTGGCCTTTAGCTTTTATGGGCTTTCTTTTGATTTTTGTTTTCTTTTTGCACAACATTGGCGAAACATGACTTTATTTATGACGAGATAAAACTTTATTTTGTGTTTCTAGTCAATCAGTGGTGATGAGTGGTTTGATTATTTTGACTATGGCGCATTTTGATGCATTTTTGAAACGTTTGTTTAAACATGGTTATTAATGAGGTTTAGATATGAATAGTAGGAAGAGAAGCAGATAATAAGAATGACATTCTTTGTAATTAATAGGGAAATATGTGCCCTACAATGCTCGGGGGTCGGGCTAGCCCCAAGGAGTAATCTCTAATAGTCATTGGATTTACAAACCCTAAGAATCAGAAGGAGAACACCTAATGACTAAAGTCGCTTTTGATGCTTGAACCCCTCTATATGGGAAAATCTGATTCAAGGTGCGGAGGGGAGACTTCCCTTTTCGCCGTGCAGCTTGATCCTTTGTAGGGTAAAGCTTCAAAGGATTGTCTTTAAAATCTGGTGGCTCCCTTATTCCTTGAGAGTTTCTAATGAGCCCTTGGTTTGGGCGATATCCATATCATGTGGGTCACCTTCGTATTGTTGGGGAAGTCTTTTCATATTGGCAAAAGATATTTCAAAGGTCCTTTTCAGTCGCATCCATTCAAGGTAGGGCAAACGACTTGCTGATCCGAATGTCGTCTCTAGATCAAACTGTGACTAGCTTGTCGCCTACCCTGAGTTTGTCTCTTTGGCGGAGCGTTGAGAGAACTGCCTTAGCATCGTGAATCCAAAGTCTACTCAGTTTCCTCTTTGGATTATGTTTTTCTTCGGTCTTTTTATTTTTTCTTTTATTCTTGGGAGCATTGTCTTATAGCTCCTGGGGGTGTAGATTCTTTCACTTCTAATTTTGCCCCCGAATGTTGGCTATGCTGGAGATATCTTCATTGATGGTAGATGTTTCTGCGTATCTCCATGATGCAACTTTATTTGGTTCGAGACATAAATAAATGTAACGGCATCCTTGCCCCCTCTTCCTTATTTACTCAGATGACCAACGGTTGAGGCTTATTATCCTTCTTAGGCGGATCAACCGTTGGAGATAACTTGATGACAAAAGGTTTGCTCTTCATCTTATACCGATTCGTGGAAAGCACATCGATTAATCCTCTCTTTTTATTATCTTATTATTATTAAAGTGAGAATGAATGCAATTTATGAATGCAATTTATGAATGCAATAGACACTTGAAGAGATGATGAAAACAAACAATTTTATTTATTTCATCCAGACAATGTACATTCCTCAATGCAATGTTTCGAAGTACATTTTTTCTTAAAAACTGAAGAAGCCTAAATGAACCCATAGGCAGGTTAGAATTTCTATTTATTTTCTTTTTGACTTCCCGTGCATGGCATGCGAATGCCCTAATCCTCTTTTCATGGTATTGAGGAATGTCCACTTCTTCGATTGTTTATTATTAGATGCATGTTATGAGGATGAAGTTTTGTGAATGCATGTATGCAAGTATTTCTTTTTTCCTAAACATTATCCTGTTTTATTTTCTAACATGATGTATGATAGTGTTTGGGATTTTGAGTTTTTTTTTTTTTTGTATGCGGATGAGGGCATGAAGAATATTAGTCGCTTTCTAGAATGCAAATTTTTTTTATTGTTTAAAACAAATGATTTATCAGATGGATATTCCTTAGAATGAATGTATTTATGCATGCACCAATACAAAAGGGCGGTAGATGTTCAAAGTAGCATAACTTTTGACTGAGATGTCCGATTTGGACGCATAGCATATCAAAACGAAAGGAAAAAGGTGAGGAATCAATATACAAATACCCAAAGGGGATTTGGCCCAGTAATTTTCTCAAAAAACGCCTCTAAGACCCATTTTTTAGGGATTTATTAAAATGATGCGTATGCATACTTTCCTTATGCATTTATTTTTTCTTTTGGTTTTTTCCGCTTATGATGCAATATGAATGAGACGACTTTGTCAAAATTCTCTTTATAAATGTTTTGATTTTGTTATTATTATTATTTTATTTATTTATTAGCCTTTTATCTCTTCTGTCGGACTGCGTGGCTACTTAGCTTACAAAGAATCTAAAACCAGGCTAGCTAAAAGGCAGACTGTCCGAGATAAAAGTGGTTATTGCAAAAGAATGGTTTTAGCATCCCTTATCTCTTTTGTCGGAACTGCGTGACTACTTAGCTTACAAAGAACCTGAAACCAGGCTAGCTAAAAGGCAGACTTTCCGAGATAAGGGTGTTTATTGCAAAAGAATATTTTTTGTGGTTTTTCTGTTTTTTGGTTACGCTATGCAACAGACAAATGCAACAAACAGATGTACACACAATTCGATCATCCACGAACAGGCAAGAAGTCGTTTTAATCACGAGGTAGGGTTTTCCTGCAGAAAAGTGCATTGGCGAAGGTAGGTTCTAACTGTTCTCACCAAGGCTAAGGCCCCCAAGGTGCCCCCATTATAGGGTCCCCACTCTCTAGCCTTCCGACCGTGCTTAGCACTAAGGCCATAGTCAGTCTTTGTGCCAAAAGAGGAAGGTTATCACCTTGAGTGGTGGTTTCTGATCACACCGGTGGGCACAAGGCCATCACTACAGCGAACCGTACCTGTCACCCACTCCCTATGGATTTCTCACTTGCCCCCGGGTATAGAGGGAACTGTAGTGTGCAAGGGTTTGTGTACAGTTTGTATTTCAAACAATTGCGTAAGTATAAACAAGCAACAGTTATTTAAAGCCAAACCGTAAAACATGTTATAATACAAGATAAGGGCAAAAGCGTTATTTTCTTGGTTTATTTATTTTTTAAGCCGGCCCATCACTAAATGGGATCAACTCTCGAGGCTTCCCCAGTGAAGTCGCCATCTGTCACCGCCGTCAAAACGAGGCGGTCGGAGCGACGCGATGGTTTCGACCCTCTTGTGTTTTTCGCGTTTTTTGTTGGTGGTTACAACGCCTTTAGGTTGTCCGATAACCGGGCTGAACCTAGGGGCGAGGTTTTCGAAAAGGTGCTCTTAGATTGTCCGATAACCGGGCTAATCCAAGAGCTAGTTTTGAAAGGGTTCTGTGGAGTCACCACCGATGTTTTTATCGGAAACATCGGAAAAGGAGTTTAAAAGGTGTTGGTTTTCGAAAAACCAACTTTTGGTCGTTAGAACCAGAGTTGGGTAAGGGAGTTAGTTACGCGTAAAGGAAGTGTTAGTTCCTTTACGATGCCCCTTTCGGGTTCCCTATGACAGGCCAGCTATTCTATTGATAAATAAACCGGAAAATACGCTTTTACCCTTTTATTGTGTGGAATTTAAATTATTACTACATGGCCCTAATGTCTAACGCGTAATTTAAATAAAGCGGTAAAGTAGAGAGCGAGAGATTGGAAACCTTCGAAGCAAGCTTTTGTATTAACTTTTGCAAATTAGGGTGCTTTTTGGCAACCCTTCACTCTTGTACAGCGCCGGAACCTCTCAAAAACGCTATAAAAACCTCTAAAGACACTAAGAAGCTCCAGAAATGCGTCGGAGGGATTCTAGAGAGAGAAATTCTAGAGAGAAGGAGGAGAAAACTCTGTGTGGTGTGTGGAAATGAGGGAATGGAGCCCATTATTTATAGTTTTTCGCGCCTGACAGGTCGAGACCGCTGTTCTCATCTGACAGGGCCGAGACCACCATCTCGTCAAACGAGACCGCCGTCTCGTCAAACGAGACCGCCGTCTCATCAAACGAGACCGCTGTCTCGCCATGCCAAAGTGGCGAGACTGTCGTCTCGCCAAACGAGATCGTCGTCTCGTCATTCGCATGTGGCGAGATCGCTGTCTCGTTTGGCGAGACGGTGGTCTCGCCTTTTGCATGAGGCGAGACGACGGTCTCGATTTTGAGACGGCGGTCTCGTCCCAAAAAGGCGAGAAAACTTTATTTTTGTGCAGGAAATCTCTCCTATCCTAGTATGGGGCCTAATAGTCTCTCCTAGTGGCTTTTTAGGCTTCGTCTATCTTCGAATAGGAGGTCTTCTACTCTTTATTTGGAGGCCGAGTAAGATTTGGGGTCTACAGGCCCTCAAAGATTTCTGGAGCCATCCTCATGGGTCCCCACATCACCCCACTGGCCGAGAAGTGGGGGTGTCGCGGCAGAGAGAGAATCCCCTCTGATCTCCGAGCCGAATACATCAGTGGGTCCATGCTCGTCAACATGGTGATGCTCATCCAGCAAGGGACCCAGATGGCCCTTGACCCTACGCTCGCCATGACCCTAGATCTCAAAGATTTGGTGGTGATGCAGGACATCCCGACGCCCCCGAAATTCCAGCAGCGGCAACAACAATAGCAGCGGCAACAACAACAGCAGTACGGGGATGACTTCACTGGCATCAACCACAATATATACGATATGCACCAGTAGTTGGACTAGATGTCCCTAAGACATGATGTCTTCGAGACACAGATGGAGACCTTCGGCCAGATGCAGGAGGGGATGAGACAAGACTTGGCACTGATCCGACAAGACCAGCTCAACTCAATCCGAAGCCAAGAGGAATTTCAAAGGCATATGTATCGGCAGTTTCCCCCTCCTGGATCATCTCCCGACTCAAGTCCACCGCCGTCTTAGGGGCATTATAAAAAAAAATCATTGTACAAAAATTTTATCATGATATGAATAAATTTTTTAAATCTGTTTGCCTTTACTCTCTCTTTTCGAAAAAGTCAGCGTAACAAAAGAAACTAAAGAATAAAAAGACTTACGCTTAGTCCCAAAATAGCCAAAATCTAAAGTCGCGAGAAAAAAGATAAACTGCGGAAAAAGGCAGGATTAAATCCGAAACGTTAGCCAAGGCAAACTGGCAAGACGACCTCATTAACCAAAAATCCCCGACAACCAACAAAGTAGGACGACAAATATCAAAAGAAAAAAGCAAAACATTTCCAGCAACCAATAAGTTGGACGACTATTAGAAAAGTCTTAAATCACAAGAGCCCCGACACACTGGAGGACTCTACCAGGAGAAAACACTCCGGCACATGATCGGAATCAGTAATCCGCCACCACCGCCAAGGGGTCAGCTACCACATCAAAGGAGCATCCTAAGGTTTCTCACTCGGCGCATGGGCTAGGACAGTAAGCCACCACCGCATCCAAGGATCAGCCCTGTTACAAAAGGGTATCCAGAAAATAAAACTCACCATCACCTAAGGGGTCAGCTACCGCATCAAAGGAACATCCCAAAGGAAAATCTCCATCAGCCAAAGGGTCAGCTACTGCATCAAGGAGCATCTTGAAGCCTCACTAAAATATCGTTCGATGGGTCAGCCTCCACAGCAAGGAAGCATCCTGAAGACAGTACCAGACTACATTCATCATCACGAGGGTTAGCTACTGCATCAAAGGAGCATCCAGAGGAAAGCCGGACAAGAGGGTTAAACCATTTACCCACCAATCGACCTTATGGCACGAAAGCCCATAGTCAACTGGTTGAGTAAAGGGGGGGGGGGGGCAGTTGTAGACCCCAAATCTTGTCTGGTTTCAAAAAATAAAGAGTAGAAGACCTCCAATTCGAAGATGGGCAAGGCCTAAAAGGTCCCTAGGATAGACTATTAGGCCCTTGATGAGCCATTATTTTCCCGCATTTTCTTATCTTTATGTACTTATCTTAATTAGTGTTTTGGGCTTAACTTTCTATTATTAGTGATTTTTTACTAATTGGGCTTCATCGGGCCAATAATTCAAATTTTAATTAATTTGAATCCATTTGATCTAATTTTTGCTCATTATTAATTTTAGGACTGTTAAAGTAATTTTGGGCCTAGAAGATTGGGCCAGATGCCATATTATAGTTTAAAACAATTTTGGGCTTGAAAAATTGGGTCAAATGTCATATTTTATTCAATATGAGTACTAACATTAGTTCACTGTTTTATTTATCATTTTTTCTACAGATCTCCAAAAATCATGATTCTAAAATAATTATAAATTGGACACATTCAGCCTTCCATACGGTCCAAAATCATTCAATTCAAAGCTAAATTGGATTTTACATAAATTATCCAAAACGGGTCAAGCACACAAGGCCGGCCCAATATACATGCTTTAGTAATTTAAGTCTCCTAAATTCATTAGACCTTCGAAAATAGTAGAAATAGTGGTGTTTTAAAGCTACCTCAAAAGGCTTTCAAAGGAGATCAAAATCTCTTAATTTGGATAAGTATTGCAAATACTGCACGTGTTTGAAGTTCACGGACCTGACTGAAACCAACTTGTGATGTGTTTTGTGGATCAGTTAGGCCCAAACCTAGATTAAGATTAGGGTTAGGGTTATTTATATAAGAGAGGCACATCACACATCACCGAAGGCACATCACACATCACCGAAGACACATCACACATCACCGAAGACACATCACACAAGGACTACGCAGCCACCACACTTCCACCTTTCATCTTTTGTAATTTATATTCAAGTTTGTTTACTCTTCTGTCATTATTTTTAAATTCTTGTTTCGATTTTAATTATGTTTCTTCCATTACGTTTTCAACTTTCCATGGATAGCTAAATCTTTGTATTGATTTTCTGAGAAGAATGCAAGTAGATCTTTGAGGTTTTATTTTTCAATTTCATTTTGTTTGTTCTCTTATCTCTTCATCTTCTAATCTCAATGTTGAATTATAATCTGTTTATGCTTAATAAACCAAAACTAATATCACAGTTTGCTTAATTCTGTGTTAGATATGAGATTATGTGATGTATGCAATGCTTAATTGTATAAGGGTCATTTGGGGTTAATCTTCGCTTAGTTGGTTAATTTCATGTTGGAATAAGGGTTAAGGAAAATTTGGGATTAATCTTCGCTTAGTTGGTTAATTTCATATTGGAACAAGGGTTAAAGCTAATTTGAGATTAATCTTCGCTTAGTTGATTAATTTCGAATTAGAATATAATTTGGGATTTATCTTCGCTTAGTTGGTTAATTTCGAATTAATTTCGTAATCTAGGATAAGTTACACTACATTAGAATCAAGAAATCAATTTCATTTTAATCTGTTTTTAATCCGCATTTTTATAATCTACTTTTGTCCTATTTCATCTAATATTTTAATTTTGAAAAACTCCCTTTTTTTTGTTACTATTCTAATTTTAAAAATTGATAAGCTTTGATAGAAATTCGTGGTCTTTGGGAGACGACCTAGGAAATCTTCCTAGTACTATATTTATCTCGTTTTAATTATTTGACCGAGTACGACATCAATCAAATTTGGCGTTGTTGTCGGGGACCAAGATTTTTGTCTAGGTTTTCAATTTTTATTTTCTGTTTCTGTTTTTGTGTTTTGTTTTTTATTTTATTTTCTTTTAATATTTTATTTCATTTTCAGTTATTTAATATTTTATTTGGTTTGTCTGTGATTTGGATATTTTATTTGATTGTTAGTTTTTAATATTTTATTTGATTTTTAGTTATTTGAATATTTTATTTGATTGCTAGTTTTTAATATTTTATTTGATTTTCAGTTATTTAATATTTTATTTGATTTTCAGTTATTTAATATTTTATTTGATTTTCAGTTATTTGGATATTTTATTTGATTTTCAGTTATTTAAATATTTTATTTGATTTTTAGTTATTTGGATATTTTATTTGATTGTTAGTTTTTAAAATTTTATTTGATTTGTCGTTATTTGGATATTTTATTTGATTTTCAGTTATTTAAACATTTAATTTGATTTTTTAATTAATTTAACATTCTTACTTCTCTTAATAGTATTTTGATAGCCCACTGTTGTTCTAAAACTCTTTTGGGTTAAAAAAATAAAAAAATAAAAAATAAAAAATAAAAAAATAAAAAATAAATATAAATAATAATTCAGAAAACAATATCATCTCTCATTTGTTTTTCTAGCTTTATTGAAAAAAAATTCCATTCTTTTAGGAAACTCTGCATATAGCTTGGTAGTGTGAGAGTGCATGTCTAGGAGGGTTCTGGCTAGGAAAGACTTGGTACTTAAGTGTGTCCATTAGTGACCCACCTCTATTTGCTGGGAACCTACCTGGTGTACTTATTGACGGTCTACCGTTGTCATTCTAGTAAATAATTGATTTCTTTTTAGAATTTTTTTAACTCTTGGGAAATACATGAATTGTTGAATATAGTGCATGACTAGGAGCAATCCTGACCTTTTACAACCTTTTGATCCCGAGATAGACAGAACCTTTCATAGATTAGTTAGACATTCTAGGAATTCATCTCTTGAGTCTGAACCATTAGATAGTCATAGTGAGAGTACTGCACCTAATATACCTTCTTCTGATAATTTCCAAACTAATAACATGGGTGATCAACCTATTGGACCTCGTGAGAGGACTCTCAGGGAGATGGTTGCACCTGATTTCACTTATGCAAATTTATGTATCCAATACCCTGAAGAGGATGTACCATTTGTGCTTAAAACTGGACTAATCCATTTGTTGCCCAAGTTTCATGGTCATGCAGGTGAGGATCCACACAAGCATCTCAAGGAGTTCCATATAGTCTCGCTCCACCATGAAGTCACAAAATGTTCCCGAAGATCACATATACCCGAAGGCTTTTCCTTTCTCTTTGTAGGATCTTGCCAAAGACTGGTTGTACTCCTTAGCTCCTGGTTCCATAACGAGCTGGAATGATCTGAAGAGAATCTTTCTAGAGAAATTTTTCCCTGCTTCCAGGACCATTGCCATCAGGAAGGATATATCAGGTATCAGGCAACAGATGGGAGAGAGCTTATACGAGTATTGGGAGAGGTTCAAGAGACTTTGTGCAAGTTGCCCTCACCACCAAATATCAGAACAGCTACTGCTGCAGTACTTTTATGAGGGGATGAACACAATGGATAGGAGTATGATAGATGCAGCTAGTGGAGGAGCTTTAGGAGACATGACACCTGCTTTTGCTAGAGGTTTAATTGAGAAGATGACATCCAATTCCCAGCAATTTAACATGAGGAGTAATGCCATAGTCCTTAGAGGTGTACATGATGTGGGTTCATCAGATTTAGTGGAGAAGAAGCTAGAAAGTAAGATTGATGCCCTCACCACCCTAGTCTCCCAACTTGCTGCAAATTAGAGACCTGCACCACCTGCAAGGGTTTGTGGCATTTGTACTTCAATTGAGCATCCCACTGATTGCTGCCAATTATTGCATGAGTCTACAGGTTCTGGAGCTCCACAAGCTTATGTAGCAAACATTTTCAATAATAGGGCTCCGAACCAACAACATAATTCTGACCTCTCAAGCAATAGATACAATCCAGGGTGGAGGAATCACCCAAATCTGAGATGGTCCAATCAGCAGCACCAACAGCAGCAGAATCCTTTGCCACCACCACCATTTCAGAATTCTGCTGGTCCAAGCAGACCTTATGTGCCTCCACCAATGCAACAACAATATCAGAGGCAGCAAAATGAAGCACCAGCTCCTCAACCTTCTTCACCTTCATTAGAGGAATTGGTCAAACAAATGGCTGAGATGAACATACATTACCAACAGAAAAATGATGCCTCCATTCAGAGTTTAACCAACCAGATTGGTCAACTAGCTACTGCTGTCACTACTACAGAAAACACTTTCTACGATAGCATCCAACGTCGGTTATCACAAAGACCGACGTTGTACAAGACGCGGTGGCAAACTTGTAATTATGAAACAAAATTTAACGTCGGTTATATAATAACCGACGTAGTAACTGCAATTCAACGTCGGTTATATGACAGACGACGTTAAATGTTTAAATTTAACGTTGGTTATGTATAACCGACGTTGAATTCCCAAAATCAACGTCGGTTACATGATTTACCCGACGTCGAAAGCGTTATCCACGTCGGGTTTTTTAATAACCGACGTTGAATGTCCTTTATACCTCTCCTCCTAGGCGCGCTGCCCCCTCGTCTGCTTCTTCTTCGTCCCACATACTCCCTCCTTCTGCTTCTTCTTCGTCGTGCCTCGGTCCTCACCGCTGCCCCTCGCCGCCCTTTCGCCGCCCACTTCGCCGCCCTCGCTCCGTCCCTCGCCGCCCTTCGCGCCCACTCGCCGCTGCTACCTCATTCGCTGTGGTTCGCTGCCTCGATCCTCACTGTCGTGCTTCGCCCCTCGCCGCCCTTCGCGCCCACTCGCCGCGCTCTCATCAGGTTAGATTAAGTTGTATGGATGATTTACAACATGCATTTAACATAAATATGGATTATTTAGAGCATTTCCTGCGTAGGAACATTAGAAAGATGATGGATGATTTTGTATATATGGTTTGATTTGATCTAGTTTCGTTTAGGTTTCGAAGTGGTATATGGAAAATTAGGTTTCGTTTAGGTTTAGGTTTAGGTTTAGGTTTCGAAGTGGTATATGGAACATTAGAGCATGTATGGAACATTAGAGCATTGTTAGGCAATGTACACGTTTTTTTTGTATTGTTTTGTTAAACCTTTTCTAATAAACCTTGAATATCTAGGCAAGCCTTTTTGTGTAGTTAGATGGATCGAACTTGGGTCAATGCAAGTCGTATGTCAGAAGAGTATGAGAATGGAGTTGACTCCTTTTTGAAATTTGCCAAACAAAATGCTCCCAAAATGAATGGAAAAATCTACTGCCCATGCGTTAATTGTGTAAATGGCAGAGTACAAGAGATGGACACAACGCGGGAGCATCTTATTTGCGATGGGATGATGAAGAATTACACCATATGGACATGGCACGGTGAAGTGGTTGATATTCCAACAGTATCATAAACTATTGAGGATGATGTAACCTGCGAAGATCGAATAGAGGACATGCTTTGTGATGTGGGTCAAGAGAGCTTTCTTGAAGCACATGCATCTATATATGATACATTGAGGACCGATTCGAGACAGACTTTGTATCCTGGATGTACAACTTTCACACGGTTGTCATCTGTGTTAAGATTGGTCAATCTAAAAGCAAAATTTGGTTGGAGTGATACAAGTTTTAATGAATTACTCCAACTTTTGAAGGAGATGCTCCCGGACAATAACACCTTGCCGGACCGTATGTATGAAGCGAAGAAGATACTATGTCCGATGGGTTTAGAATATAGGAAGATACATGCTTGCCCTAATGATTGTGTTTTATACAGAAAGAATTCTCATCTTTAGACCAATGTCCAACATGTGGTGTATCACGTTACAAAACGAAGGATGGTGATGATTGTAGTCGGAGAGTGGTAAAAAACGTCCTCCCGCAAAAGTTTTATGGTATCTTCCAATTATTCCAAGATTTAGGCGGTTGTACGCTCACGAAGATGCTGAAAATTTAATTTGGCATTCAAAGAGAAAAACATGTGATGGGCAAATGCGACATCCATCCGACTCTCCCCAATGGAAGAATTTTGACCGTCTATTTCCAAGTTTTGGTAGTGATGCAAGAAACCTTAGACTTGGATTAGCAACAGATGGGATGAATCCTTTTGGAAATTTAAGTAGTAACCATAGTTCATGGCCCGTTTTATTGATGATTTACAATCTTCCACCATGGTTATGCATGAAGCGCAATGTCATGTTGTGTATGATGATTTCAGGTCCAAGACAGACCAGGAAATGACATAGATGTGTATTTGAGTCCTTTGATAGAAGACTTAACACTATTATGGGAGGAAGGAGTAGATGCATTTGATGGGTATCGCAGCCAGAAGTTCAAGTTGCATGCAATGTTATTTTGCACCATAATGACTTCCCCGCCTATGGAAACTTGAGTGGGTATAGTGTGAAGGGGCATTATGCTTGTCCTATTTGTGAAGAAGAGACCAGTTATATACAATTGAAACATGGAAAGAAGACAGTTTATAACAGGCACAGAAAATTTCTCCCGCATGACCATCCATACCGTAGACTGAAGAAAGCTTTTAATGGCATACAGGAGGATGAAATTGCCAGAGAACCATTGACTGGTTTAGAAGTTTACGATCGAGTGAAGAACATAAGCATTACATTTGGAAAGACCCAAAAAAGGTCTTCTGACAAGAACATGTGGAAGAAGAGATCAATTTTCTTTGATCTTCCATATTGGAGCCATTTAGAAGTACGACATTGTATTGATGTTATGCATGTGGAGAAGAATGTATGTGATAGTCTCATTGGCACATTGTTAAACATTCAAGGAAAGTCAAAGGATGGGATCAAAGCACGTCAAGACCTTTGTGAGATGGGAATACGTCCTGAATTACATCCAAGGCCTGAAGGCAATAGAACATATCTACCACCAGCATGTCACATTCAATTCTATTTGTGCCAAGGTTATCGATGAAAAATCACTATATGAGTTGGAAAATGAGGCTACGGTTGTGCTATGTCAATTGGAGATGTATTTTCCTCCATCATTCTTTGATATAATGATTCACTTAATCGTTCATGTTGTGAGGGAGATACGAATTTGTGGGCCGGTTTATTTGAGGTGGATGTACCCAATTGAGCGATACATGAAGATCTTCAAAGGGTATTCTAAAAATCCATATAGACCTGAAGCTTCAATTGTTGAGCGGTATATTGCAGAAGAAGCCATAGAATTTTGTTCAGATTACTTGGCAAGAGTCGTACCTGTGGGTGTACCTAGAAATCGTCATGATGATAGGCTAAATGGTAAGGGAACTCGTGGTATTAGAATTCAAACAAAAGATCATGTAGAGTTGACCACCGCCCACTTGTATATTTTGAACAATACAGAAGAGGTTATTCCATACATAGATGCGCATAAAGCAATGTTAAAGGACCTAAACCCCAAAATGGGTGAAAGGTGGTTGATGAAAGAGCATAACAACAACTTTATCAATTGGTTTCAAAGCAAAATATTTTCAAGTGACAATGCCTCTGATACACTGAAATGGCTAGCACATGGGCCTAGATATAATGTTATAACTTGGCAAGGGTATGACATTAACAAATACTCATTCTATACGAAGGCACAAGATGACAAAAGTACGGTCCAGAATAGTGGAGTATCTATTGAGGCAACATCTATGCACTTTTCTAGTGCAAAGGACAAAAACCCCATCATGGCATCAATTAGTTACTTTGGAGTGATTGAGGAGATTTGGGAGGTCGACTAAACTAAATTCAAAGTGCCTTTATTTAAATGTAAATGGGTTGATAGCAATACTGGTGTCCAAAGAGACCAAATGGGATATACTTTGATTGATATAAACAAGATTGGTCATAAGGAAGAACCCTTCATAATGGCATACCAGGCAAAACAAGTGTTTTATGTCACTGATCCATCAAATGATAGGTGGTCAGTTGTCCTCAAAGGAAAAATGATTGATGTCACAAATGAGAATGGAGAAGAATTAGATGATTTTATTAACATTCAAATTTCACCACGGTTGCCTATTGCTATATCCCAATTGGAAGAGGACTTTGTTCATGCTACTCGCAATGACCATGATGAAGGCATATGGGAAAATATTAATACAATCTAAGTTATGTTTCTATTTATTTATTTTTTAACATGTAATTGAGGAGACTTTGCATGTGTATTGATATAATTCTATGTTTTTTTCATTACGGGTAAATGGCATCTCCTCCACCATCTCCTCCACCATCTCCTGGGCATCTGGAAAGACATTTTCCAGTAAGAGGAGTCGACAATCTACACGGTTGAAAGGCTTGACCGTTAGACACATATCCGGCCGAAGTTATCTGTTTCTGTTGATCCTAGGACTGGCAAGGTGACAGTCCCTTCGAGTACCCAATTTAGTAGCTACTTGGGTACACTAGCTAGAGAGAAGGTATTTATTCTATTTCAAAGTTAATTTCATTTCAAATATATTGTTGATACTTATGTTGTTTATGTTGTGTAGATATCTATTCTCCATCCTACTTGGGATCATGTGGAGGAAACCGTGAAGAACTTGTTATGGCAAGATCTTCTTGTAAGTATGTGTATTTAGTTGTTTATATTGTTTATGCATTATTATCAATTGGTTAACTAAAACTTGTTTGCTACTCGTAGGAACACTTTGATTTAGTTAATTCGAGGATGTGAGGAGGAAGATAATGACGACCATAGCAAAAATGTGGAGACAGTTCAAGTCCACATTGACCACTAAATGGGTGTATGCTGAGGACAAAGTTAGCAAGGGATTAACCCCTTGCCAAAGATATGGCATAGATGAGGACACTTGGAAGAAGTTTGTACATAGTAGGACCTGGTTCAGAGTGGGAGGTAATAGCTTATGGCTTAATTGACTTGAATATTTCATAATGAGTTGTGTATCTAATATTGTGTTCAATTATGTTGCAGGAAAGAAGACAAAAAGCAAAAGACATTGAAAGGAAGAATGTCGCCCCCACCTTCCGTCTCGTGGGGGTACGACTTATTGACTAAGAAGATGATGGAGGAGAAGAGTAGACTTCGACGGTCGGAGTTAGCCTCTTCCGGTTTAAGCGAAGAGCGGATTCCTCCACCATCTCCTCCAAAACGTCACCGAAGTGGAAGAGGGCGCGTACAAAGCCTTCGGTGACATGACGTCGCTGGAAGCCCGAGAAATTGCTGCTCGGATTGTAAGTAAAAGAAGTTAATTTACTTTGAATTAGTTATATGTAACATGTTCATTAATAAAATTAACTTTTATAATGTAGGATGCCTTGGAGGAGCAAGTGTACACGGGGAACTTTCATCCCTTCCGGTCGTCAGGATATCTTGACCACTCGCTATTGGACGACCGGAACATCCAGGTCGTGTTCGAGCTGTTGGCCAAGGTGTGGGTGTCCGACGGTATTTTGGACCACCATCACAGGATATCCGCACCTCCACATCCCCGAGCCAAGAAGATATTGCTCGCCTTGGAGATGGCTCTCACGAGAGAAATTGACACCAGCCCATCGGGGCAAAATTGGAGGAAGAGTTGACTCCGCCATCAGCCGCACGACTTGAGGAGACCATCACCGCACGTGTGCGGAGCGGCTTCTGCGTATGACCTCCATGGGTACTTCATTTGCTCGATGCTCATCCTCCATCAGGTGCATTTTCAACCACAAATTGGTACTTGACTTGTGTTTTTAAAATCTTAGTCCTTATTGGAATTTACTGTATTTGTAGGTCCAAGAGTTAGCACAAAGGGCAGTTGTGCTGAAGCCACTATCGAGGTCACACCTGAGGTGGCATCTATTCATCCTGAATCCACAAAGGATGATCGATATGGCTTGTGGGTTGAGGTAGATGAAGGTCTAAGGCTAGTGGTCCATGGATCAGTTCATGAAGGGGCTTCAACCATCCACAATGTGCCTTTGGATCCTAACTTGGTCAAAGTAGTGGTTAAAAAGGTGGTTGACGTTGCGACTAGTGTCCCTATCCCCACTGAAGAGGTGCAGACAGTGGGCCAAGCCCTTCAGACCTTCATTACTTGGCCCCGACATTTAGTTAGGTCAATAATGGCAAAGGTATGTATATGTATGGTTATAATACATCTAACACATAAATAAATTGATTTATTGTTTATGATTATATTTTATAAAATATGTAGGATGTTCTGGCAGCCAAAAGACTTGGGTAAAGCTATTGCCACTCCTTACTGCATCTAAGGAGAAGACACTAGTTGTGGAGACTTCTCCAAATCCAATTTTTGATCTCTTGTCTCTTTCCCCACAATTGTATCTGCAGTCATTCCAAGTTCCATGGGATTGTACATTATTTGGGATGGCTTCTAGCAATATCCCCCTATACATTTCCCACACTGATGCCCTGGAGATTGGGATGGGCAATCAATGTCTAAATATAGTCGTTTTACAATTTTGGACATTGTAAGTTCATATCTTTCATGACTCTTTTCATTTTAGTAAATATATAAGCTATAAGTTCACTTAAATTGGCATATTTTAGGATGATGCACGAAATGATAGTGGAGCAGTGGCATTGGTCATGTGTATGGATTCTTCGAGCCTCAATCCATTCAAAAGTCTCGGGAATAAGCGTGATCAAATTCTCGGTTACATGCGAGAATTGGATGACTATTTCTAAAAGAGATATTTACCTTGGAGCATACCATCATTCGTAAGTTATCCCAGCCTCTTCCGGTTTTACACAAGTTTTTTTAATAGATTCTAATCATGTGTATATACGGAAACCACTGGCAGCCTATTAGTTATTTGTCCAAAGCAGAATCTTGTGTGTTGGTTCTGCTCATTGGGAAGAAAACCGGACATGGAGCTAAAAAATATTGTAAACGAATAAGTATTTATTATATTATGTCTAAACATCTTGATTATTCTATTTCTAAGCCCCTTCTTTTCAATATATAGTGCTTTAAAGGTTTGTAGTACATTAGATGGAAAACACACAAGTAAAAGCACAACTCCAAATTGGAATTTTATCAAAGTAAGTAGCCTTTATATATATTATACTATCTATTAATTTACGTTCAAATTTAATAGTTATTTTTAACATATTTACTCATTTTTAGTGTAACAAACAAAATGGAGGCTACGAGTGCGGCTACTATGTAATGTCATCGGATGTGGCTCATCATTTTTGGTAGCATTCGGGATAGTTGGGACGAGGTAAGTTGACATTTGCTATTATATTCAATTCCTTTATTTTTATTGCTTAGGGTTTACCATTCTATTATTGTGAACTTCTTACAGTGCATTTAAAGATATAGAACCTTTGCCTATGGATACTATAGACATGGTTAGAAACAAATGGGCAGAAAAGTTTGTACAAGTAGTTAGGAATAATAGGATTGATTGATAATTTTTGTGTATTATGTACATAATGTGGTTGGACTGAGATTTTTGTGTATTGTGTAAATATATAGTGATTAGGTGAAAAGACCCGGTTGAGATTTTTGTATATTGTGTATATATTGTGTAAATCGGCTGGACTCGAGATTTCTGGATCGAGATTTATAGCAGGTTGTGTATGGTAGCACAAAAACAGAACAATTTTTTTTTTAAAAAGGGATATTCTACGTCGGTTATTGCATTAACCGACGTTGTAACGTTAGTCGCTTGAGCGAAACGTCGGTCGCTTGAGCGAAACAGCACCCGAGAGTCCCCTTTGTTTGAAGGCTTCGTCGCTCAAGCGAGTACACCGGTCGCTTGAGCGAGAAAGGACTTTCAACGTCGGTTAGTTCAATGTCTGACGTAGAAATGAGTAAATTCTACGTCGGTTATTGAACTAGCCGACGTTGAAAGTCCTTTCTCGCTCAAGCGACCGGTGTACTCGCTTGAGTGAAACAACACTCGAGAGTCCCCTTTGTTTGAAGGCTTCGTCGCTCAAGCGAGTACACCGGTCGCTTGAGCGAGAAAGGACTTTCAACGTCGGTTAGTTCAATAACCGACGTAGAATTTACTCATTTCTACGTCGGACATTTGCTTAACCGACGTAGATGTCTAACACTTTCAACGTCGGGTATTCTGAACCGACGTAGAATCCTTTGACATTCAACGACGCCTTGAAAGTGATACTAGCAAAGATCTCAGTGATTTGATGAAGTCAAAGATAAAGTCAAAGGTCATTTCTGCAACAGTCAAACAAGTCACTCAGAAGAATGGAGCTGAAGACTTAGTGTGTCTTAACAGAAAGCTTAGGTAAAACCACTTTACCTTTTTCCACTGCATGAAGCTCCTTCACTCAATTTGCAAAATGCCTCAAAAATAGTTTTAAACAAATCAAACAAAAGCATTTTGACAAAGAACTTTCTTAACAATGTTTTTAACTGATATAGTTTTAAAAGAAACAATTAAAATCACTTAGAATGTGTAAAGAAGTGTTTTTACAGTATTTTAATCGATACAAACTTCTTTTAATCGATTAAAACACTTTATGACCGATTAGAATTCGAATATGACAGGTCAGAATGATATATAATCGATCAGACGTTAAAAATGAGCGATCAGATTTATTTTAATCGATTAAAACACGTTTTAATCGATTAAAACCACTTTGGAAGTCAGGATGATCGATCAGAATGAAATTATGACCGATCAGAGTTGGTTATGATCGATCAGAATTGAATTATGACCGATCAGACTTATTTCAATCGATTAAAAAGAATTTCAATCGATTAAAATGACTTGGAAAATCTTTGTACAGAGTTTCAATCGATTAAAACGTATTTCAACCGATTAAAACAACTTAGAAAAATTCTGTGCAGGTTTTTAATCGATTAAAACGACTTTATATCAGCTAAAATAACTTGGAAAGTTTTATAAGAAGGTTTTTAAGCAAATCAATCGATTAATACGCGAATCAATCGATTGAATTACTCTTTGAAAATGTTTGTAAAATGTTTTAACTGATATAAACATGGTTGTATCAACTAAAACCATTCTGTTAAAGAAACAATAACGCATTAATGGGTTGAAAGGACTTTTAACAGATTATAATGGCTATTTCAACAGATTAAAACAAACTTTCAACAGATTAATTAATGCAGCAGATTTGAAAATTCTCTTTAAAAACAGTTTTGCTTGAAACTTTTAAACAGAGATTGAACATCAGTTTTTAAACATCCAAAGCAATCAATTCAAGCAACAATTAAGCATCCTTTTCCAAGAAAGATTCGTAACTTCTTTGTGAACTTCTTTTGAAATCTTTCTTGAGGCACTTTTGCATTCTCTGAACGAGGAACTTACAGTGGATAAGCGTAATCCGGTTTGAGCTTTCTAAGTTTCTTCTTTTCAATTGCTTGTCATTTCTTTGTATTGTGTTGTACCTGGAATTTGGGTACAAGTTTTCTGCAGCTGGTAGGTGGTTGTAGAAGTTTCCAAGAACTGGAATTTGGTTCTTGGTGGAGAGGTTAAGTGCAGGAACTGGAATTTGGTTCTTGTACTGTTTGGTGCCTGGAATTTGGGCACTGGTTTCTCTGCAGCTGGAATTTGGTTGCAGAGGTTATCAAGAGCTGGAATTTGGTTCATGGTGGAGAGGTTAAGTGCAGGAACTGGAATTTGGTTCTTGTACTGTGTGGTGCCTGGAATTTGGGTACCTGGTTTCTCTGAGCTGGAATTTGGTTGCAGAGGTTTCCAAGAACTGGAATTTGGTTCTTGGTGGAAAGGTTAAAGTCAGGAACTGGAAATTGGTTCTGGTGTTAGAGTAGGTGTAAGATTGTTGAGTCTGTAAAACATCTATTCTAGTGGAACCCAGCTGGAATTTGGTCGGAGACTGGACGTAGCCCTGGTATTGGGTGAACCAGTATAAAATTACCGGTGAAATCTTTCCTAACCTTTCTCTCTTTAAATTCAGTTGCTGCGCTTGTATTGTTTAATTGCTTTGTGATTCGTGAATTGATTAGTAAACTTAATTTTCGAATTAGATAATTTGTTTATTGCGAAAAACTTTCAAAAATAATTCACCCCCCCCCCTCTTGATTTAAAACTACTTTTCTAACAATTGGCATCAGAGCGAGGTGCTTGAAAGTTAATCAAGTTACTTCGATCCATGGCATTTTCTCGAGGGAGCGTGCATTGATAGACCTCCACTGTTGAGTGGAACAGATTACCTATATTGGAAAATAAGGATGAAAATCTTCATTGAATCTCGTTAGTATAAATGCTTGGAATGCTATTGAACAGGAAATTGATATTGCTAACAGAATCCAAGATGATTGTATTGCCAAGAATATCATCTTATCCGCCCTTAACAAAGATGATCTTTTCAGGATTGCACATTGCCAAACAAGTCTGCACAAATGTGGAAGATTCTTGAAAAGACCTATGAAGAAGCACCAGAAATATGTTTGATGGTCAAATCGGAATCACCAAAAACCGAGTGTAAGTTCTGAATCTATAAACTATAGCTCATTACAAGATGCTTTCTTTGAAATACATGAAGTAGCAAAGAAATTAGAAACCGAAAACGGAAAGTTATAAAGCATGAATAGGCTATTAGAAAACAAGATCATTATTCTTGAAAAGAAAATAAGTGATGAAGAAACTAAGGATAAAAAGTTAGAATTAGAGAATGATACTGATCGCATGTGTAATATTAAAGATTGCAAAAACTGTCCCGAGTTACGAAACAAGTATCATATCTAGTAAAAACCTCATCTAAATTGGCACAAGGAAAAAATAATCTTGATAAGATACTTAATTCCCAAAAATTAGTTATTGAACGTGGTGGCATAGGTTATACACCATCTATTGGAAATAAAACAAGAGCATTCAAAAATTACTTTGCATATAGTAAAACAGTTTCATCTCCATTTATTAAATGTTTTTACCGTATGAAAAAGGGTCACTCGTTAAATACCTGCAGAATTAAGAAATATGCAGTACCCAAAGGAAGAATGAAATGGGTTCAAAAGATTAATTCCTTTCAAATAACCTGATCAGGACCAGTAATTATAAAGGGTACCAGAACAATTCTTAATTTGTTTTACAGGAACAAGTCTGGGAATCCCTTGAAGATCAGAGCTACGAAATCAGGTTCGAGTATTTAAACAAATTGTTTTAATTGATATATAACAATATTAATCGATTAAAATAACTTACCGAGATAACGAGAACATCGATCCGTACCCTTTTAATCGATTAAAATGTCGAAATAATCGATTGAACTGATCTCAGGATTTTGGTTTAAATGTTTTAATCGATTATAATAACTGTATATCAACTAAAAACACTTAGGTATCAAAATTAATCGATTTATTTTCGTTTTAATCGATTTAAATTCTGATATTATGTTATTAAGTTCATTCTCGTATCAATCTAATTGATTCTTTTGTGAAATAATCGACTAATTCACTATAGATGTTTTCACCCCTAATGATAAAAATCAAATTAATAGATAATTAGTTGATTAATTGATTAATTAGGTTGTATAAATAAGTCTTATAACATTCAATTGATTATTGATAAGCAAATTCAAGTCAAAATCCCAGGTTCTTGTGAAAATCAAAATCTGCATAATACTTTCACCCACTGTCCTGTAAATTGTGCCTCTGTAGCGGTCAGATAATCATAAATGAGTCTCGAACATATCTGATTCAAGTTATATGTTATGAAACACCCAATTTTCTTTAAATGGCACATGCTGAACAAATCCTTGAATTAGAAACTAAGACTAGTGGAATAAATGTGGGAAAGTTATTGCCGATTGAATTACTGCAAACTTTACATGTGGGAAAGTTATCCATAGATGAAAAAGTTTTTTTTAACAACATAGACATAACTCAAGGCTGTAGGTAGCTTCATTTCTCTTAATACTTTACATGGAATGCTGCGTAGTAATACATTGAAAATCAAAGGAATTATCAAAGAATAGACTCGTAACTTTTCTTATAGACACTAGTTACAAACAGGTCAAGTCGTTAGGACTGAAAACATAGTTTATCGAGAGATTTTTCAAGTGTTAGTTGCTTCTGGTAATAAATTGTTGATTACTAGGAAGTTCAATGAACAAATGTTTACATTAGATTTCTTGATATTACCTAGCAATATATTTGAAATAATCTTGAGCATGCATTAGTTCAAAACTCTTGGTGAAATTCATTGGAATTGTGCAACTTTAAGAATTAGCTTTAATCATCAATGTCTGGGACAGCAATTCAAGAATTGAATAACGTGGCACAGAGAATGTGTGTACAGGGATAAATTTTAAACTGTTGATTTGTTCCCTCAGCTGAAGGCAAATATAGTGAAAGCTTCGGATTACTTGTCATCACTAGTTCTGCTGTGTATGCATTACTAATCATTGCCCACTCTACCAGAATAAGTTTTTGTTAATCACTTGTGCATATGATACCACTGGAAACAACAAAGTTAAAAATGATTCATTCCTCAAAAGATAATGATGACTGGTTCACTGAAAGTGAGAATAACACCCATCATAATACATTAATAAGAATGCAGTTATTTGCTTGGATGATGATAACTGCAAGGTTTGAAATAGGTTAGCCATTTTGGAAGGAAATTCAGATCTCAGTACATCATTAACTCTGTGATTCATGCAATTTATGGTATTGTGCATTCATCTGTGGGATTTGATAGTGAATGTACGTCTGTCGAGTACATGATTCCGCCTCTAATGTGTAGTAGAAATTCCATTGTGGTGTCAACCATGGACTGTGATGCGATCAATAGTAACGATAACTGCTAAAAGATTTCTTTTCAGGAAAAGTTTCTCGTGTTCATGTTGCTGATACAGGAGAGACAGACTGTTGTTGTCTCAATAGTTGATAGAGCAAAATTGGTTTACGCAAAAGTAAAGTCTATTATCTTTTGATATTGGTGGGGATCAAATGACCGAGTCACGTATTTTGGCATCCGACACAAATAATCGTGGAAATAAGAACAAATTCGTTTACACCAAACCTGGAGGATTTGCAACTAAACCAAGGAAATTGGGATAATTAAATATTGGTGGATAAACAGGGTCCCTTCTTACCTTTCCTTTATATCTTATCCCTTTTGATGCTAATTTCAATTTATGATCTGTAGTATCACTGGTTATTAAACAGAAACAACATTTTTAGCCTTGATTTATATAATGTAGGTTTAAAGTTAATCTAGATAGAATTTAAATAGATCCCCGAGAGCTTTAGCTAAATAAGATTTTATTCGATGGATCTATTAGTTAAGATTTAATCAATGTAGTTGTTAGTATTGTTAAAACATCCTTCTAGATGATCAGTTTTACAAAATATGCATTAAACATTACTTCATTTTCAAAACTGATTGTTTTAATCAATACAACACCTTTTAATTGGTTAAATAAACTTAAACAATAGTTTTCATTACTGTTTTAATCGATTTAAAGTCGAAATAATCGATTGTTTTTACTAAAAATTCATGTTTTCAAAATCTTAAATGTTTTAATCGATTAAACCTTTCTTTCAATCGATTAAATTCATTTGCCAAGAACATTTTAAACCGATTAGGCTCCGTTTTTAATCGATTTTTATTCGAAAAGAGGATTAAAGGCTTTAGTTAATGGTTGTTCCTGTAACATGCTACTAAAGCGTGATTCCCTTATCTTTACACGTGTTAATTGTATTCATTACAAACGTGTTAATGGAGATAAGCTTGAATCAACTTTAATTGATTCTTTTCATGAGTGAAATATTGATTTACTTTGTATTTTCAAAAACTTGAGCATATTTTCGAAACCTTACATTTTTTTTTTCTCTTCTATTCCCTATTTTTGATGAAGTCAAAAGGGGGAGAAATAGTTGCATCACTTTAAGATAAATTTAAGAGCAACATTTTAGGGGGAGAAATAAGTTTTAGTGGGAGAAATAGAACATTAAATACATTTTTATATTTCTCACTTAACTGCATTATCAAGTGACTTCTTTTGCAGAGTTTGTTTTTTCAAAATGGTGTTTGTCTTCATCAAATAGGGGGAGACTGAAAGTGATACTAGCAAAGATCTCAGTGATTTGATGAAGTCAAAGATAAAGTCAAAGGTCATTTCTGCAACAGTCAAACAAGTCACTCAGAAGAATGGAGCTGAAGACTTAGTGTGTCTTAACAGAAAGCTTAGGTAAAACCACTTTACCTTTTTCCACTGCATGAAGCTCCTTCACTCAATTTGCAAAATGCCTCAAAAATAGTTTTAAACAAATCAAACAAAAGCATTTTGACAAAGAACTTTCTTAACAATGTTTTTAACTGATATAGTTTTAAAAGAAACAATTAAAATCACTTAGAATGCGTAAAGAAGTGTTTTTACAGTATTTTAATCGATACAAACTTCTTTTAATCGATTAAAACCCTTTATGACCGATTAGAATTCGAATATGACAGGTCAGAATGATATATAATCGATCAGACGTTAAAAATGAGCGATCAGATTTATTTTAATCGATTAAACCACGTTTTAATCGATTAAAACCACTTTGGAAGTCAGATGATCGATCAGAATGAAATTATGACCGATCGAGTTGGTTATGATCGATCAGAATTGAATTATGACCGATCAGACTTATTTCAATCGATTAAAAAGAATTTCAATCGATTAAAATGACTTGGAAAATCTTTGTACAGAGTTTCAATCGATTAAAACGTATTTCAACCGATTAAAACAAGAAAAATTCTGTGCAGGTTTTTAATCGATTAAAACGACTTTATATCAGCTAAAATAACTTGGAAAGTTTTATAAGAAGGTTTTTAAGCAAATCAATCGATTAATACGCGAATCAATCGATTGAATTACTCTTTGAAAATGTTTGTAAAATGTTTTAACTGATATAAACATGGTTGTATCAACTAAAACCATTCTGTTAAAGAAACAATAACGCATTAATGGGTTGAAAGGACTTTTAACAGATTATAACTGGCTATTTCAACATGATTAAAACAAACTTTCAACAGATTAATTAATGCAAGAGATTTGAAAATTCTCTTTAAAAACAGCTTTGCTTGAAACTTTTAAACGGAGATTGAACATCAGTTTTTAAACATCCAAAGCAATCAATTCAAGCAACAATTAAGCATCCTTTTCCAAGAAAGATTCGTAACTTCTTTGTGAACTTCTTTTGAAATCTTTCTTGAGGCACTTTTGCATTCTTTGAAGGAGGAACTTACAAGTGGATAAGCGTAATCCGGTTTGAGCTTTCTAAGTTTCTTCTTTTCAATTGCTTGTCATTTCTTTGTATTGTGTTGTACCTGGAATTTGGGTACAAGTTTTCTCAAGCTGGTAGGTGGTTGTAGAAGTTTCCAAGAACTGGAATTTGGTTCTTGGTGGAGAGGTTAAGTGCGGGAACTGGAATTTGGTTCTTGTGCTCGTTTGGTGCCTGGAATTTGGGCATTCGGTTTCTCTCAGCTGGCATTTGGTTGCGAGAGGTTATCAAGAGCTGGAATTTGGTTCTTGGTGGAGAGGTTAAGTGCGAGAACTGGAATTTGGTTCTTGTACTTGTGTGGTGCCTGGAATTTGGGTACTGGTTTCTCTGCAGCTGGAATTTGGTTGCAGAGGTTTCCAAGAACTGGAATTTGGTTCTTGGTGGAAAGGTTAAAGTCAGGAACTGGAAATTGGTTCTGGTGTTAGAGTAGGTGTAAGATTGTTGAGTCTGTAAAACATCTATTCTAGTGGAACCCAGCTGGAATTTGGCTGGAGACTGGACGTAGCCCTGGTATTGGGTGAACCAGTATAAAATTACCGGTGAAATCTTTCCTAACCTTTCTCTCTTTAAATTCAGTTGTTGCGCTTGTATTGTTTAATTGCTTTGTGATTCGTGAATTGATTAGTAAACTTAATTTTCGAATTAGATAATCTGTTTATTGCGAAAAACTTTCAAAAATCAATTCACCCCCCCTCTTGATTTAAAACTACTTTTCTAACACGCCTGATTCAACGACGTCATTGGAACCGACGTTGAAAGCCTTCTACACCCGACGTTGAATGCTCATTCTGCAGTAGTGTGTGAATCAATTGCAAAATCAAAATTCAGACAAGCTCCCTGCACAGACTATGGTTAATCCTAAGAATGTGAGTGCCATCACATTGAGGTCAGGGAAACAGATTAACATACCCACTGCAACACCTCCACCCTCATCTGTACCTGCCTCAGTTGTTGCACCTGAGCAACCAGTTGGTAGCCGAAAATTGCATATAGATGGACCTTCTTCCAGCCCCAGTTCTGACCTGCAACAACCTCCTATCCCTCTTCCATTCCCTCCCAAAGAAATTCCAAGCAAAAAGATGGAAGAGGTCGATAAAGAGATTCTAGAGACCTTTAGGAAAGTTGAGGTGAACATACCTCTGCTTGATGCCATCAAGCAAATTCCCAGATATGCTAAATTCCTGAAGGAGCTATGCACTCACAAGATGTGTGTCTGCTTTGATAGGTAAATATGTTCCTTACATTCCTGAGAAATGTAAGGACCCAGGTACATTCTGCATACCTTGTATTATTGGAAATAATAAATTTGAGAATGCCATGCTTGATTTGGGTGCTTCAATTAATGTTATGCCTTTGTCCATTTTTAATTCTTTATCTCTTGGACCTCTGCAACCTACGGGTGTGGTGATACAACTGGCAAATAGGAGTGTAGCCCACCCTACAGGTTTCATTGAGGATGTCTTAGTTCGGGTTGGTGAACTCATTTTTCCTGCTGATTTCTATGTGCTTGATATGGAGGAGGGATTCTCCCATGGATCTGTCCTAATCATTTTAGGCAGACCTTTTTTTAAAACAGCCCGAACCAAGATTGATGTGTATGATGGTACATTGTCCATGGAATTTAGTGATATTATTGTCCATTTCAATATTATGGATGCCATGAAGCATCCATCTGAGTGCCATTCTGTTTTTCTTGTTGAGATCATTGATGATGTTATTGATGAGTATGTTTCTAATTTTCATTCCTTACATGCTAGGAAACATTGTTTTCTTTCTGATCTGTATACTTCTTTTGCATGCACCGAATCCTAATCTGATTTTGATATTGACATTGATCTTCATTCTAATCCTGAGTTATATTCTGAATTTAAATCTGATTATATGTCTGATGTTTTAGGTGTTGTACCTCCTATGGATATAATTTCTTTAGAGTCAGAATGCACTAACCATGTTGCAGGAAGTATACATGAATCTAACTTGCGAGGTTGAGGTACGAGTCGTGGAACCCATTCTTCTTCCCTCTCGGTTCCTTCGTTCAGCCAAGCACCCACTCCAGAACTAAAGACTTTACCAGAAAACCTCAAGTACGCCTATATGGAGGATGATGAGAAGTTTCTAGTGATCATTTCCACCTCCCTTGATGTTGTTCAAGAGGAGAAACTATTGCATGTTCTGAAAAGGCATAAGAAAGCCATCTAGCTGGACCACTGCGGACATTCCTGGTATCGGCTCATCCACATGCATGCATAGGATATTATTGGAGGATGGAGCCAAACCAGGTGAGACAGCCACGGAGACGACTCAACCCCGTGATTTTGGATGTTGTGAAGAAGGAGGTGACCAAGCTTCTTCAGTCGGGATCATCTATCCTATATCGGATAGTCAAGTGGTTGAGTCCAAGTCCGGTGGTCCCCAAGAAGACAGGCCTCACTATTGTGAAGAATGAGAGGGATGAGCTCATTCCCACCAGAATACAAAACAGTTGGAGGGTCTGTATCGACTACCGAAGGCTCAATCAGGCAACACAGAAGGATCATTTTCCACTGCCTTTCATTAACTAGATGCTTGAGCGTCTAGTAGGTAAATCTCATTACTACTTTCTGGATGGTTTCTCTGGTTATTTTCATATCCATATTGCTCCTGAGGATCAGGAGAAAACCACATTCACCTGCCCCTTTGGCACTTTTGCCTATAGGAGAATGCCTTTTGGCCTATGCAATGCCCCTGGTACCTTCCAACGATGTATGCTTAGTATCTTTTCAGATTTCCTTGAAAATTGTATAGAGGTGTTTATGGATGATTTCACTGTGTATGGATCCTCGTTTGATGCATGCTTAGATAATTTGGATAGAGTGCTTAATAGATGCATTGAAACTAATCTTGTTCTGAATTTTGAAAAATGTCACTTCATGGTAGAATAGGGTATAGTTTTAGGGCATATTATTTCTAGTAAGGGCATAGAAGTGGATCTTGCAAAAATCTCTGTCATTTCACAATTGCCTTACCCCTCTTGCGTGCGAGAGGTTCGATCTTTTCTTGGCCATTCAGGTTTCTACAGGCGGTTCATTAGAGACTTCAATAAGAAGGCCCTTCCACTTTCCAATCTGCTTCAGAAAGATATTGAATTTGATTTTGATGACAGGTGCAAAAAGGCATTTGACTGCCTCAAGGAAGCATTGACCACCACTCCTATCATCCAGGCACCTGACTGGACAGTCCCATTTGAGTTGATGTGTGATGCATCTAATTATGCATTGGGGGCTGTCCTAGCACAGAGAGTTGATAAGCTGCCTCGGGTAATATATTATGCTTCCACGAATTTAGATGTTGCCCAAGCAAACTATACCACCACTGAGAAAGAGCTTCTTGCCATTGTGTTTGCTCTTGATAAATTTAGATCATATTTGCTTGGTTCTCGTGTTATTGTGTTCACTGACCATGCAGCTTTGAAGTACCTACTAAAGAAGGATGAGTCAAAGCCTCGATTGATCGAGTGGATGCTCCGGCTCCAAGAATTTGATTTGGAGATCCGTGATAGGAGTGGAGCACAAAATTTGGTTGCGAGACCATTTGAGCGGAATAGAGAGGTGTGTCGATGATGCTTCACCAATCCCGGATGACTTTCCCGACGAGGGTTTGTTTGCACTTTCTGCTTCTTTTCCAACACCTTGGTTTGCAAACATTGCTAATTATCTTGTAGCTTCGTTTTTCCTCCCTTAGCATCCGGAGCTCAATGTGATAAACTTAAGAGCGATGCTAAGTATTATATTTGGGATGACCCATATTTGTGGAAGTTGTACGATGATCGGGTTACCAGGAGATGCATTCCAGACCATGAGATTGACTCGGTCCCGCAATTTTGTTATTCTTCTCGCAACCAGGTGGTCATCTTGGCATTTAGAGGACAGCTCGCAAGGTGCTTGACTGTGGTTTCTATTGGCCCACCATCTTCAAGGATGCGTTGAGAATTTGCAGCACTTGTGAGTAGTGTCGGAGAGCGAGGAGGGTCCCTTACATGGAGACAGCAGATGCCCCAACAACCCATGTTGTTTTGTGAGGTGTTTGATGTCTGGGGTATCGATTTCATGGGTCCCTTCCCTGTTTCTTTTGGTTTTTATTATATTCTCCTTGCTGTTGATTATGTTTCAAAATGGGTGGAAGCCAAAGCCACCAGGACTAATGATGCTCGCATTGTTGTGGATTTTGTTAGATCTAACATCTTTTGCAGATTTGGAGTACCCAGAGCCATTGTTAGTGATCAAGGCACCCATTTCTATAACAGGTCCATGCAGGCCTTGCTCAAGTATGGGGTTGTTCACAAAGTCTCTACACTTACCACCCTCAAACTAATGGGCAGGCTGAAATCTCAAATAGGGAGATAAAGAGGATTTTAGAGAAGATTGTCCAGCCTAACAGAAAGGATTGGAGCAACAGACTAGAGGATGCTCTTTGGGCGCATAGGACTGCTTACAAGGCACCTATAGGGATGTCTCCTTATCGGGTTGTCTTTGGTAAGCCATGCCACCTACCAGTGGAGATAGAGCACCAAGCATATTGGGCTGTGAAATCATGCAACTTCTCACTTGATGAAGCTGGAGAGGAGAGGAAGCTACAAATAAATGAATTGGATGAGATCCATTTGGAAGCTTATGAGAACTCCATGTTCTACAAAGAGAAAACTAAGAGATTTCATGATAGCTCCATAGCTAGGAAGGAGTTCTTTGTTGGTCAGCAAGTGCTATTCTACAATTCCAGATTGGGTCTCATGGGTGGTAAGTTGCGTTCAAAGTGGATTGGACCTTTTATTGTTACTAATGTTTATCCTTATGGTGCAGTTGAAATTAAAAGTGAATCCACAGAAAAGAGCTTCAAGGTTAATGGCCATCGACTGAAACCATTCCTAAACAATCCTTCTCTAGTGGATGTAGTTGTGGAGGAGATATCCCTGATTGATCCCACTTACCTTCCACCATGACTTAGGGAGTTCTCTTTTTCCTTCTCTTTACTTTTATTGCACTTGTCCAATTGGTGATTTGATTGCTTGACTTGATGTTATGCTACATTGGGAAAATTTGTAGTTTAAGTGTGGGGGAGATTGTTCTTTGTTTAGGATTTTTAGTTTTCTTTGTATTTGAGGTTCGTGTTTTGTGTACAGTTTGCATGTTTCTTTTGGATCTCTGGGTTTTGTTTAGGTTTCGGGCACTTTCTTCACTCTTGGGATAGGAGTTGCTTTATGCTTTTTGGATTGAAATCCCTGTTTTTCTCTACTTGTCAAGTTGGTTACGATGTTTAAGAGGTTGAATTGAAGGCGACAATCTTACTCTTTGTGAGGAATTGAGCCACTACCTGTTCTTTCTTGAGTGTTATGCCTCTTGATTGCTTGCGTAGTAGCCTTGGCTTGACTCTGATTGATCCTTCTTGATTCACATGCATGTTTGGAGATGATTAAGGCATTTTTGTTCTGATTATCCTCTAGCCAAATGAGCCTACCTTGAATTAATTCCTTTGATAGCCCCTTTGAGCCTATGTTTCCCTTTATTTCTTTTGAAGCTCATTAAAAACCTTAAGTGAAAAACCATGATTACCTTAACCTTAGGAATTTTTTGGGCTTTGGAATTGTTTTGGGAATAAGTTATTAAATAAGTGTGGGGGTGCATTTTGTATTTCATTGGATGATGTACTGGCTAGTTGGTTATCTCTGCTGTACAGTTTTTGTGTTTTCCTTTCAGTGTATTTCATGTAGTTTAAAAAAAAAAAGATATATTTAAAAAAAAAGAGAGAAAAAAGAAGAAAAAAAAAGAAAGGAAAGTTGTGGTTGAGGTAAAGGCAATAGTGGAGGTTTGATATTAGAGGTTTTTGGGCATGCATCTTGTGCTTATTTTTGACTTATTCCCCATTGCTCCTCTAGTTCCTCTGGTTCACAGCTACTTATCCCATATGATATCCTCTACCTTGTCCCTACCCCCATTACAACCTGAAAAGACCTTTTGATCTTTTTGTGCATGTGCGTTGGGTGTTGAGTTTAGAGGCTTGCCAAGTCTATCTGTTGTTTTCTTTTCTTGAGTATTTTGAGAGTATACAGTAGCCTAGACACATGAGAGATACAGTGCATCTTGTGAGGTTTTGTCACTTTGATTCACCTTTTGACCTGATTGACCTCTTGCCAGGTTTTGAAATGCTTGGATGATTTCCATGAATATCTGGTTTCTTTGACTCTTTGTGTGTTGGATGTTGTCTACTCCTTTCTTTTCCCGGGATTCATTAAGGATTGTGTAAATTTGTTTGTGTTTTGTGTGTCTTCTTGTTCTTGCTCCTTTTTGTTGTGCCACTCTCTTCGATGTCTTTGGAATTGCTCCTTGCTTTGCTTCTTGATTTTGCCCGGGAGTGCAAAAGGCTAAGTGTGGGGGAATTTGATGAGCCATTATTTTCCCGCATTTTCTTATCTTTATGTACTTATCTTAATTAGTGTTTTGGCTTAACTTTCTATTATTAGTGAATTTTTACTAATTGGGCTTCATCCGGCCAATAATACAAATTTTAATTAATTTGAATCTATTTGATCTAATTTTTGCTCATTATTAATTTTAGGACTGTTAAAGCAATTTTTGGGCCTAAAAGATTGGTCAGATGCCATATTACAGTTTAAAACAATTTTGGGCTTGAAAAATTGGGTCAAATGTCATATTTTATTCAATATGAGTACTAACATTAGTTCACTGTTTTATTTATCATTTTTTCTACATATCTTCAAAAATCATGATTCTAAAAGCATTATAAATTGGACAATTTCAGCCTTCCATACGGTCCAAAATCATTCAATTCGAAGCTAAATTGGATTTTACATAAATTATCCAAAACGGGTCAAGAACACCAGGCTGGCCCAATGGACATGCTTCATTAATTTAAGTCTCCTAAATTCATTAGACCTCCGAAAATAGTAGAAATAAGGGCGTTTTAAAGCTACCTCAGAAGGCTTTCAAAGGAGACCAAAATCGCTTAGTTTCGATAAGTATTGCAAATACTGCATGTGTTTGAAGTTTACAGACCTGACTGAAACCAACTTGTGATGTGTTTTGGGGATCAGTTAGGCCCAAACCTAGATTAAGATTAGGGTTAGGGTTATTTATATAAGAGAGGCACATCACACATCACCGAAGACACATCACACAAGGACTACACAGCCACCACACTTCTACCTTTCATCTTCTGCAATTTATATTCAAGTTTGTTTACTCTTCTGTCATTATTTTTAAATTCTTGTTTCGGTTTTAATTATGTTTCTTCTATTGCATTTTCAACTTTCCATGGATAACTAAATCTTTGTATTGATTTTCTGAGAAGAATGCAAGTAGATCTTTGAGGTTTTGTTTTTCAATTTCATTTTGTTTGTTCTCTTAACTCTTCATCTTCTAATCTCAGTGTTGAATTATAATCTGTTTATGCTTAATAAACCGAAACTAATATCACAGTTTGCTTAATTCTATGTTAGATATGAGATTATGTGATGTATGCAATGCTTAATTGTATAAGGGTAATTTGGGGTTAATCTTCGCTTAGTTGGTTATTTTCATGTTGGAATAAGGGTTAAGGAAAATTTGGGATTAATCTTCGCTTAGTTGGTTAATTTCATATTGGAACAAGGGTTAAAGCTAATTTGAGATTAATCTTCGCTTAGTTGATTAATTTCGAATTAGAATATACTTTGGGATTTATCTTCGCTTAGTTGGTTAATTTCGAATTAATTTTGTAATCTAGGATAAGTGACACTACATTAGAATCAGGAAATCAATTGCATTTTAATCTGTTTTTAATTCGTATTTTTATAATCTGCTTTTGTTCTGTTTCATCTAATATTTTAATTTTGAAAAACTCCCTTTTTTTTGTTACTGTTCTAATTTTAAAAATTGATAAGCTTTGATAGAAATTCGTGGTCTTTGGGAGATGACCTAGGAAAGCTTCCTAGTACTATATTTATCTGTTTTAATTATTTGACCGAGTACGACATCATATTAGAGTAGGAAGGTTTTTTGTACAAAAAATAAGGAATTCCACCTAAAAGGTCGAGACTGCCATCTCGTCATCGATAAAGGGAGAGATGGCCGTCTCGTTTGGCGAGACGACCATCTCGCCACTTGCCATGGCGAGACCACCTTCCCATTTGGCGAGACGGCCTTGTCGCCATTTGTCAAATCGATATCGCCGTCTCGATTGGCAAGACGGTCGTCTCGCCATTTGCAAAAGGCGAAACCACCGTCCCGTTTGGCGAGACGGCGATCTTGACTTGACAGGCGCAAATCCCTATAAAAGGAGGGCTCTCTCCCCTTCTTTTCACATAGTTTTTCAACTTTTCCTTCTATCATTTCTTCAAATTCTTCTCCTAGAGCCCCTCCGAAGCATTTCTGGAGTTTTCTGAGTGTTCTTAGAGAGTTTTTTTTACGTTGCGAGACACAGCGACCGACGTTGTAGAGCGAAGGACTGCCAAAAAGCATCATATTTTAAGAGAATTAATCAAGAAAGCTTGCTCCAGAGGTTTCTTCACTTTCTCTCTCTCTTTTACCGCCTTTTTATTTATATTTATCTGTACATTAGCTACTAGGGCCATGTAGTCATTATTTTCTTAATTCCGCAAATAAAAGGGTAAAAGCGTCATTTTAAAGATTATTTATGAAATAACTGGCCCATCATAGGGAACCCGAAAGGGGCGGCGTGCGGGTGCTAATACCTTCCTCACACGTAACTAACTCCCTTACCCAACTCTGGTTATAATGGCCAAAGTTGGTTTTCTTAAAAACCAATGCCTTCTTTTTTTTCCTTTTCCGATGTTTTTGGTAAAATAATCGGTGGGAACTCCATAAGAACCCTCTTTGAAAACCTTGCTTTTAGGTCTAGCCCGGTTATTGGACAACCTAAAAGCTCCCTTTTGAAAACCTCGCTCTTAGGTCCAACCCGGTTATCAGACAACCTAAAGGTGTTGTAACGTCACACTTTAAAAATGCGAAACGAAAGTCAGAACCATTGCTTCGCTCCGAGCACCTCTTTTGATAGCGGCGATAGGGACCATCTCCCCGGACATGCAAAGGCTGCTAATAAAGTAAGCTCAATACATATAGCCTACCAAGAAGAAATCAAGGCCATCGATCTGGGGGCAAGGAAATGAAAAGAAGGAAATAACTATTGATACCCAGATCAATAATAACATCAGGGATGGGTTAGTACAATTATTAAGGGAGTATATGGATGAATGTGCGTGGACCTATCATGACATGCCAAGACTTCAAAATTCAACATCATAAGTCCTCTCCCTACCGACCTAAGATGAATGGTGCAGTAGAGGCAACCAAAAAAAAATATCAAGAAGATCATCTGAAAGATGGTCAAAACCTGCAAAGATTGGCATGAAATATTTCCCTTTGCCCTTCATGGTTATGAAACTTTTGTGCAGACCCCCATGGGAACTACTACATTCTCCCTTGTATATGGCATGAAGGCCAAATTTCCAAAAGAGGTCGAAATACCTCCAATACAAATTATCATGGAAGAAAAACTGACGGAAGCTGAATGGGTCCAAAATCGATACGACCACTCGAACCTAAAAAAACGGTTGTACGCCATACGTTATAAACAAGCCAACCAAAAGAGGATCAAAAGGGCTTACGACAGAAAGGCAAACCCTCGCATTTACGATGAGAAGGATTTAATGGTAAAGAAATTGCTTCCAGCCCAGAAAGACAAAGTTGGGAAGTGGGTAGCAAATTGAGAAGGACCCTTTGCGGTTAAACGAGCTTTCTCGGGAGGAGCTCTTATCCTCATCGACATGGATAGAAAAGAACTTCGACACAGTCAATTCTAATGTGGTGAATAAGTATTATGCTTGAAGGACATTGCTCATGACCCGCCAGGATGAAAACCTGCAAAGGGCTTCCTGGGCAAAAGATAGAGTCCATATTCCTCGCTAGGATACGTCCTAGGAAAATGCTAGATGTAAAAAAAAAACAAAAAAAATATACAAAAACAAAAAATCCTAAGAGCAATGGTTACCTTAGTCGAAAACCAAAAGACGATTAAGGTAACATCCTTCCAGAAGCAGGCAACTCTGTATAGTCTTCACTCCAGGCTCGAGCATCTCAACTGAAGCAACTAGGAGAACCAGGGGGGCAGATATCATAAACATGATTGTTGTAGCTCAAACAATTTAGCCAACTTGGGCCAACCATTCTTCTAAATCCCGTTGTAATCCTTCTAAACCAAAAAGAAGTAATAATTTCTCATACATATCAATAAAATTCCCTTTCATTTCTTTTCTCTTGACCAATTTATGAAATTACCTCTGTATTGATAAATCATAAATATGCATAGAGTCATTTTGTCAAGATCATATCATGCAGCATAAACAAGGAAGCATTGAAAAGGAAAAAATGAAAATAGAAAAAAAAAGGAATAATGCCTGCTAGGAGATTCTTAGGCAAAAGTTAAGGCAACCTACTAGATCAAAAACCTACAAAGGGTGGTCTAGGCAAAAGTCAAGGCACTCATGAGAAAAGGAAAAAACCCGCTAAGATATCCTAGGAAAAATTTAAGGCAGGCCGCTGGATCGAAAACCCCCAAAGTGTAGTCTACGCAAAAAATAGGGCTAAAACAAAAATATGAATAAAAAAGGAGCCCATCAGCATAATCATAAAAGTCAAACAGGAGAATACCGGTCACTTTTCTAGATGCATCAAATAAAAGAATAGATTGCATTTACGGCATCCACACACTAGTATTCGCACGAAACGACTCTGTTAAAATAAAAAATAAAAAATAAAAATCTATTCAAACAAATAAACAAAAAATAATATTCATGCATATAAGGAGACTAGGCTCCATGTTTATGTTTGAAAACAGGAACACCCAGATTAAGTCTCCAAATAAAGCTCCCCTCAAGAAAACGGAGCAAGCTGTCAACAATAAATAACTCAGAGAAAATAAAGAGCTTCTAGAACCCAAAGCTCGGGCCACCATCCTTCCCCAATGGAAAATAAGGGTGCCATAACCATCAGTAAAGAAAAGTCGATGGAAAGGTTTGATTATCCCCAAGAGGATCTTTGCCTAATCCAAAGGCAAAAGAAATATTACTCCAAAGCTCCAACCGTCATCCTGCCACCCAATAAAGAGGGCACAATTATTAACCAATAGAAAAGTCGACGGAAAGGCTTAGTCATACCCAAGCGAATCCTTGCTTACTCCAAAGGCAAAACAAAAATATTACCCTAAGACTCAACATCGTCTCAACATGAGTCAGCAAGCATACTCATTCAAATCTCTGCCACATTCCCTGACAAAGAATAAAGGTTCCTCAGAAGACCATCATCAAAATTAACCAGTCAAATATCTGTACTCCCAAGGGCTCAAGAAAAAGAAAAAAGAATAAAAGAAAAGAAAAACCTTCATCTTTAGCGGATACAAAAAGAGAAAAAGGGCCATGGCAACGGAAGGCCAAATAACTCCCCTAGTGGGTCATACAAAAAGAAGAAAAATAGAGCAAATCAACCCATTTCTCACAGTAGAATAAGAGCTTTACAAAGCCAGCTCTCATCATCATCAATCAAGGAGCCAAGACTCCATTCCCCAAGAGGGCAACAAAAAGAGAAAAAACATCATCCTCTGTGGATCCCCAAAAAGAAAGAAAAGCCTGCATGGATAAAAGAAACTAGAAAGTAAAAAGGCACTGCATTATCCCCATAAAAAAGCCAATTTTCAAAATCGCGAGAAAAAAGAGATAAATTGTGAAAAAAGGCGAAATTGAATAAAATCCTAACTTTTAGGTAACCATTGAAAACCCCAAAGAAAGGGATTGGAAATATCATTCCTCTCTAGCAGAATAAGAGCTTCACAGAGTCAGCTCACACCATTATCAATCAAGGAGCCAAAACTTGTTAGAATCGCGCAGCGGAATGTTTGCGTTTAGGGACAAAAACCAAGAGAGGGGGGGGGGTGAATTGGTTTCTTAAACAAAAATTAGGGTTTTGAAATTTTTCCCAAATTTCACCAATTAAAATGCTTTGTGAAGTAAAAGAGATAAAGGAAAGAAGATTACACAGATGATTTATACTGGTTCGGATCAAAAGACCCTATGTCTAGTTGCTAATCACTCAAAAAGAGGATTAACGCTATCACTATAACCACAGGTTACAACAGATTACAAATTGAAAAAGATAAGGAATAGAAAAAACCTCTCTTGAGTCACACAAGAGACGAACACCTCCTTTGAATCCACAAAGGATGAACAACAACTTTTCCTAGAGACGGCACAACACAAAATCCACCAAGAAACCCACTCAATGATTCTTATCGCTTCTAGCCCATAGTAAGTTTTCAAAAGCCCCTTTTTCTTCCCTACAGAAAGTTCTCTAGTAGTCACAACTCTTAACTTTTGTATGAAAAAAGTTTGTTAATTTGCAGAGAGCCTTAGAGAACCTTAAGTAGAGAAATAGGGTCTGGGAGATGATGGTTTTCAAAAACAGAAGAATTGGGAATAGAGTTTTCGTAAATTGGTCCATATTTGAATTTCGAAACTCATAACAAATGTAGATAATCGATTATCCTAAGTGATAATCGATTATTACAGAGCTATTTTCGTAGAGGAGTAAATCAGGACCAGGATAATTGATTATCTGTGTAAATAATCGATTATCTGGCTGGGATAATCGATTATCCTGAGTGATAATCGATTATCACAGCAAGGTTTTCAGAAAAACAATTTTTCAGTGCAGGATAATCGATTATTCTAAGTGATAATCGATTATCACAAAGTGGATTTTATAAAAATGAGTTTTCAGATGATGGACTATGTGCTGGCTATCTTGTACTCTAATTATACAGACTCAAAAACATAAACAAAGTAAAATACACGTGATTCTAAGTCTTCAAGTCTTTAATTCATTTGTTCTTGAATCATCATCAAAATCTTCAAGCTTCATATCCTTGTATGTTTAACAATCTCCCCCTTTTTGATGATGATCAAAATTTGCTTTAAAGCTCTTTGTAATAACCTGTTTTAACTGTCACAACTAACAAAATTATTAAACATACCAGGCATCATTAAAATTATTAAACATAAGTGGCTTTAAATAGTTTCTCCCCCTATTTTGATTATAATCAAAAAATAAAAGCTCCCCCTCAATAAGTGCATAAGATAGAAAAACAACTCCCCCTCAATCAATGCAAAAATAAAATTTTATTCATTAAAAACTGCACGTCAAATCTGTCTTCTAAATTTTACACTCGATCGTCTACATTCGAAATGCGTCTGATGATTTCTTGATGTCGTTCTTGAGATATAGAGAAGAATTCCTACATTCTCTGATTCATGTCAAACAACATGTCTTCCATGGAAGGACGGGATGTAGGGTGAGCAGCAAATGACATTCTAGCAGTAGGAACATTTTCAGCAGGCGTATCAGCAATAGGCATGTCCTCATGATCAAAATCTTGAGCTACGTTAGCCATGTGAGGAGCATCATCTTTATGAACATAAACTCTGTTTACATTCACCATTTGCAGCTGAGTAAGCATGCTGTCCAGCATTCTGTTTGAATTAAATGTCCAGTCTTGTTGCTCCCCTTCAACATTGACACCTTTGTATTCAAGAATCCTGGGATGAGAAGAGCGTAAGGAATCTTGAAGGTTGGGTGACGAAGGTTGGGTGACGCTTCACCTTGAGCATTATTAATGTGACCAGGCTTGGTCGATCAATTGGCTCATTATTCATGATGGCATAGATAATGTGAAGGTCAGTAGAAGAACATTGTGCATGGTTGGTTACCCTAGGACACAGAATCCATACAAGAAGATGCAGCAACATGCGTTCTTCTTTCTTTAAAGGTCTGGCCAAAATTTATCTGCCAATTTCCATGGCAGAATTTCAAAGAAAAGACCGATATGCCAAAATGCGATTGAAGTCCTCTAAATCAGCAAGGACATTTACATCATCCTCCCTTAAAGGAAAATGAGCAACATTTTTCCAAATATCATCATCAAGGATGATGGTTACACCCTTGACTCTAGATGTAGCAATGTGATCCCTATATTTGAAACGAGAGTAGAACACCCGGACTAAATCTAGATAATATGTACCTTGCATCTCGATAAATGGAAGAACACCTTGTTGCTCAAGAAGATTGGGAAAGTTGAATCCCCTATTTATGAATTGATCTCCAAGAAGAAATTTAGGAGTAATAATACCCCTTTCTTTCCAGAAATTTAGAAATTCCTGTCTTCCGTCATTATCAGAAATCCACCCTTCAAGAGAATAAGGGAGGGGATGAGAAGCAGGAGCGGATCTTCTTCTTGTTGGAATCTTTCTACGGGAAGATGAAGCCATTTAAAATGAAAAGAGAGGAAGATAAGGAGTATTGAAGACAAGTAAGGCTTTGAAGGGACAAGAGAGCTTAGAGTATGTGAAGAATGCTTTGATTCAAAGTTTGGAAGTGTTTGGATGCGAATTTTGAAGGTGATGAAGATCTTATTGAATCATTTGATTAAACGAAGATCTTGTTGATTTGATGAAGTCAAAATGAAGTCAAAGGCTATTCTGTTGTAGTCAAAGGTTACTTGGTTAAAAGGGTAGAGTGATTAGTGCGTCTGCATCTATACATAGGTATAATCATTCATATCTCTCTTCTGCATGAGGTTTAATCATTTAAAAGATTTTGCAAATGCCTCTAAATGTGTTTAATCTGTTAAAAACCAAAGTAATCGGTTAAATGGTTTTTTAGTAATTGTTTTAACTGATATTATACGAGCTTTATCAGTTAAAATGTTCTTAACACTTACATAACAGGTTTTTAACTGATAGGTTTTCAAAATAATCGATTAAAACCTTTTAAAATTACACTAAAACTGTTTTAATTGATATATCTTCGGATTAATCGATTGTTTTCATTAAAGGAGTTTTTGAAAACCTTCTGCCAGTATTTTAATTGATGTAGAATCAAAATAATCGATTAAAATGACTTAAGATATTTTGCAAAGTGTTCAAGCAGTATTTTAATCGATACAAACTCGAAATAATCGATTAAAATAACTTGAAGTGTTTTGAAAGATGTTCTATCAGTATTTTAATCGATGTAAATGCGAATTAATCGATTAAAACCACTTGAAAGGTTTTGAAAGAAGTTCTGTCTGGATTTTAATTGATCTGTTATCAGTTAAAATAACTTAGAAAGTTTTATGAAACTATTTGGCAGGATTTTAATCGATTAAAATGTGAAATAATCAATTAAAACAACTAAGAGAATTTTTCCAAAGTGTTTTAATTGATTAAAATAGATTGTTATCAGTTAAAATCACTTAGAAAGTTTTATGAAAACATTTGGTAGTATTTTAATCGATTAAAAGGCGAATTAATCGACTAAAACAACTTAAGGGATTTTTTACAAATTGTTTTAATCGATTGAAACGATGTCGCATCAGTTAAAACAAATATGGAAAATAATGAAGAACATTTTAATAGATTAAAAGAAGTTTTAACAGATTAAATTAAGACTTTTAACAGATTAAAAGATTGTTTCAACAGATTAATTAAACCAACAGTTTCAACAATCTTCTATATAAACAGGATTGCTTGAGTCTTTTAAAAATATACCTTTGAGCAATCAATCAAGCAATCATAAAAGCAACTTTCAAGAAAGAATCACGCAAGTTTTGTGAAGTTTTTCAAAGTTCTTCCTTGAGGCATTTTCTACATTTCTTTTCTAAAGAAACTCATTCTGCAGAGCAGCATAATCTGGGTTTGAGTGTTCTAGTTTCTTCCCTTTGTTTCTTTTACTTTTCATTATTGTATTGTGGGTGTCTGGAAGTGTGGGCACTAGTTTCTGTAGCTGGAATTTGGCTGCAGGTTGATTCAAGAACTGAAACGTGGTTCTTGGTGAAGGTTTAGGTGCAAGAACTGGAATTTGGTTCTTGTGGTAAGATTGGGTGTCTGGAATTATTGGGCACTGGTTCTGTAGCTGGAATTTGGCTACAGGTTGGTTCAAGAACTGGAATTTGGTTCTTGGTGAAGGTTTAGGTGCAAGATCTGGAATTTGGTTCTTGTGGTAGATTGGGTGTGTGATTGGAATCTGTATTCTGTAAAACATTCAATCTAGTGGAACTCAGCTGGAATTTGGCTGAGAACTGGACGTACCCCTGGGATTGGGTGAACCAGTATAAATCTTGGTTATGTCTCTCTAAACCATTCTCTCTTTAATTCTGCTGCTATCTTTATTTTGATTGTTTGTTTCGTTTGATTCAAGAATGTGTCAAAACTCTTAATCTTTGAAATAGATAATCTGTAATTTGCGAAAATCTTCCAAAGATCAATTCAGCCCCCCCCCCCCCCGCCCTCTTGATCTCAGCCTCCTTTTCTAACAATTGGTATCAAGAGCAAGGTTCTTGAAATTTACTCAAGTCTTTCGATCCAAATGGCTGAAAATAATTTTTCTGAGGGTGCTTGTATTGATAGACCTCCACTGTTTTGTAGTACAGATTATTCATTTTGGAAGATAAGAATGAAGATCTTTATTGAATCTGTTGATATAAATGTTTGGAATATTATTGAACAAGGAACTTATGTTTTTAACAGAGAATGGTCAAGTTTGAATGATTATGAAAAGAAACAAATTCAAGATGACTGTATTGCTAAGAATATCATCACATCCGCACTAAACAGAAATGAATTTTTCAGGGTATCTCATTGCTAGACTGCTGCACAGATGTGGAAAACTCTTGAAATGGCTTATGAAGAAACAACAGAGATGTGTTTGATGGTCAATTCGAATTCTCCCATGTCCATTGTAAGTTCTGATTCTTCAAAAACTACTATAAATTATAGTTCATTACAAGATGCTTTTTATGAAATGCATGCAGTAGCTAAGAAATTAGAAATTGAAAACAAAAGATTAAAAACCATGAATAGTCTATTAGAAAACAAAATCGTTCTTCTTGAAAAGGAAATTCTTGATAAAGAAACTAAGAATGAAAATCGGGAAATAGGTAATAATTCTGGTTGCATGTGTAATGATAAAAAAGATTGTAAAAATTGTCCTGAGTTACAAAAGAAATTAGCATATTTAATAAAAACTGCATCTAAACTTGCACAAGGAAAAACCAGTCTTGATATTATACTTGATTCTCAAAAGTTGGTTATTGATCATGGTGGTATTGGTTTTACACCTCTTGTTGGAAAGAAAACTAGAGCTTTTAAAAACTATTTTGCATATAGTAAATCTGTTTCGTCACCATTTATTACATGCTTCTATTGTATGAAAAGAGGTCATTCTGTGAAATTTTGTAGAATGAAGAAGTATGCTATACCAAGAGGTAGAATGAAGTGGATTCCCAAGAAGTCATTTCAAATAACCTGATTGGACCCAATGATTATAAAAAGGGTACCAGATATATGTTAAATTTGTTTTGTAGGAACAAAATCTGGAAGTTCTTTGGTACCCAATCAGCAAAATTCGATTCTGGTTTCATGAACTGAGTATTTTAATTCATATAAAACTGTTTTAATCAATTAATTTCACATATAGAGAATACCAGAAAAGTTGTACGTACAGTTTTAATCAATTAAAATACGAATTAATCGATTAAAATGTTTAGTATAGTTTTGTTCTCTCTGTTTTAATCGATTAAAAAGGATTTACATCAGTTAAAACCATTAAAAGGTCAAATTTAATCGATTCTTCTTCGTTTTAATCGATTAAAATTCTGATGTCATTTCATTAAATCTTTCAGTACAAAAATAATCGATTCTTTTATGTTTTTAATCGATTATTTCACTGTTACTTTTTTAAACCTATTATTCAAGATCAAATTATTTGGTTAATTTGTTGATTAATCGATTAATTCGTTCCTGAAAGTCATTTTAAATACAGATCAATTGAAAAATGCTCAGCTAATCAAGAACAAAATTCCAAGTTTTAATGTTTATCAAAATCTGCAAACGCATTTACTGTTTCATTTTGACCTAGTCAAAACTTATCCAAAGAACAAATTAACTGATATACCCACTGTTCAAAAACTATGTCACTGCCTTCAGTCAAGGGAACATTTTGCAATTAAAGTTGTATCTTTGCAGGTTCTGTCAAATTGGACTTCAATTTACAAAATTTGAAATCCGAAACCCATTGTTCTGCACACTTGAGTCTATCAGCTTCGTTCTTCACTCTTTTCTCTCACTTTCATTCTCTAGTTCAAATTCTCTTCACTCTTCTCTCAACTTTGTTTCTCTCCTTCAATTCAAAGACTAAAAATGTTTAAAAGATCAGAATCTAGGAAGAAACATAAAGGAGAATCTTCCTCTGCTGCCAATCCTGGTGGTCATTTAGAAGCCTGGTTCGATGGAGATATTGGAAGAATGAACACCTTCATTGCTGAATTCAGTCAGAAGCGAATCGTTATTCCCAAGTTCATCAAATTCAAATGGCTTGACGAAGAAGGATTTACAGCTCTAAGAAGAAAGCTGAAAAGTCAGAAACTAAGGACCTTTATGGAGTATACTAGGAATATTCAACCTGATTTGGTTCGTGATTTCTGTTCCAATCTAACTGTGAATGGGTCTATAATCAAATCTCAGGTGAAAGGAGTTAATATGGAAATTACTCCTTCTGTTTGGGAACAAGTTGTTGGTTTCAAGGATAGTGGTGTTAAAGTATCCAGAGGAAACATCTCTAAAATACCAGACTTCAACAAAATTCAATTTTTCAGGTCCTGTCTCAAAAACCCAAATGATTCGGTAAGAATTTTAAATGTTGGAAAATTGTTGCTTGAATCTAGGCTGTTGGCTTTCATTGTTACGTGGGTTCTCACTCCTAGGGGGAGTAATCACGCTTTGCTAAATGAGGGTGACCTTGCTCTCATGTACTACATTTCAAATAATATTCGGGTCAACTGGGTTTATGTAATCAAGGATCACATGTTGAAAGCAAAAAGGTTATCCGATTACAAACTTCCATATACCATGTTGATTAAAAATTTCTTTAGATATTTTGAAGTTGATCTTTTAGGAGAAAGTGTGGAGACCCCTAAAGCTTCAAACGAAATTGATGACTCCACTCTAAGGAAATTTGGGTTTATCAAAATTGATGATGAATGGATATCAAAAATTGATGCTGGAATGTCTGGAGATGAGGATGAAGATGAAGAAGAAGCTGACCAAATTTCTTCTCCTCCAGCTGTTGAAGTTCCCGAGTCCATTGGTGGGGAGACTTCATATGAGAATATGGAGATAATACCCTACATAGAACAGCCTGACCGTGGGACTCCACTTTCACAATTTTAAAGGACTATGCTTTCTCAAATGTCCTCATTGCAAGAAAATCAGAGGAAGCACATGCAAATGACTTATCAACACTTCCAGCAGACTAGCACACAGTTCACAAACATGGGAAATCAGATTGCTGATATCTATACCAAATTGGAAGACATGCAGCTCAATCAAGGAAATTGGGATGATTGAGTTTTGATAACAAGGGTCCCTTTTGTCGTCGCCGTCAAAACGAGGCGGTCGGAGCGACGCGATGGTTTTGACTTTCCGTTTTTCGCGTTTTTATTGGTGTGGTTACAACGCCTTTAGGTTGTCTGAAAACCGGGCTGAACCTAGAGGCGAGGTTTTCGAAAGGGTGCTCTTGGGTTGTCCGATAACCGGGCTAACCCAAGAGCTAATTTTTGAAGGGTTCATCTGGAGTCCCCACCAATGTTTTTACCAGAAACATCGAAAAAGGAGTGAAAAGGCGTTGGTTTTCGAAAAACCAACTTTGGTCATTAGAACCAGAGTTGGGTAAGGGAATTAGTTACGCGTAAAGGAAGTGTTAGTTCCTTTACGACGCCCCTTTCGGGTTCCCTATGATAGGCCAGCTATTTAAAAATAATAAAACCGGTGAAAATACGCTTTTACCCTTTTATTTGCGGAATTTTAAACTATGACTACATGGCCCTAATGTCTATTGCGTAATTTAAAATAAGGCAGTAAAAGATAGAGAGAGAAAGTATAAACCTCTGAAGCAAGCTTTTCTATTAAATTCTCTGAGTACTAGGGCACTTTTTGGAAGCCCTCTGCTCGTTACAATGCCGAAAATGCTCAAAAACACTCTAGAAAACTCTCAGAAACTCTGGAAATGCTTCGGAGGGGGTCTAGAGAGAGCATTTGAAGAAAAGTCTAGAGAGAAGGAGGAAGAACTGTGGGAAATGAGGGGAATGGGGGCCCTATTTATAGGGATTCGCGCCTGTCAGGTCGAGACGGCGGTCCCGAATCTGGGATGGCGGTCTCGACCTTAAAAGGCGAAAATCCTTATTTTTGTGCCAAAAATCCTTCCTATCCTAGTATGGGGCCTACTAGTCTCTCCTAGTGGCTTCTTAGGCTTCATCCATCTTCAAAAAGGAGGTCTTCTGGTCTTTATTTTGAGGGTGGGAAAGATTAGGGGTCTACAGCTGCCCCCCCTTTACCTGACCAGTCGGTTGTTGGCCTGTTGTGCCAAGAAGAACGACTGGAAGGTAAAGGAGTTGACGCTCTTGCCCAATTATCCTTCAGATGTTCCGTCTTGCGGCGATTGATCTTCTGGGAAAATTTGTGTTGTGCACCTCCAGGATACTCCTTCTGACGGTAGCCGATCCCTTTGGTTGACACATGGTAGGACCTTAGGATACTCCTTTTGACTGTAGCTGATCCTTCGGTTGATGGGTATAAACCCCCCATCAGGCTGGTAGTTGCAGTCCGCTGTGTGTTGGACTGGATGAGTATGAACCCCCCATCAGGCTGGTAGTGGCAGTCTGCTGTGTGTTGGACTGGATGAGTATGAACCCCCCATCAGGCTGGTACAGTCCACTATGTAGGACTGGTGGTGGCGGCGGCTTACTACTCGGGTGACTCATGCGCCGAGTGCTTGAGGTGTACTTTCTTTGTTTTTGTTTGTATTTGGTCGTCCGGTCTGCGCCGAAGATCTTGTTGGTGTTCATCCAGCTTATTGATCGCCGGGTATTCTTTGATTTTGATATTTTTCGTGGTGATTACCCAACTCTTGCTGGTTGGTCGGGTGATTTTGTTTGTTGCTCGACTCTTGCTTGGTTTGTCGAAGCGTATTAATCCTACCTTTTTCTCGCAATTTTATCTCTTTTTTCTCGCGATTTCGGATTTCGGCTTTTTTTCTTGAGCGTATGTCTTTTTACTCTTAGTTTTTTGTTACGCTGACTTTTTTGGAAAAGATAGCGAAAAGATGCATGAAAAATATTTTTTCATACAAGTTTTTATTACAGCAGCCCTTATTCTATGAGCATTATCCCTATGGACTATCATCTGGAGACGATCCGTAGGAAGGGAATTGCTGGTACATGTGTCTCCGGAAATCTGCTTGGTCCCAGATCTCATCGCGGTACTCTTGCTGGAATGTTGCCCAATCTTGCCGCATCCCTTCCTGGTACTGGTAGATTGTCTCCAGTCTCGTATCAAAGGCTTCCTGCCTTAGGGACATCTTCTCTTTCCGCACAGACATCTGATCGAATTGCTGGCGCAGATCGTTCATGTTGTGGTTCATGCCAGCGAAGTCGTCTGTGTATGGATGTTGTGGTTGTTGCTGCTGTTGTGGCTGTTAGAAGTCAGGAGGTGTTAGGAGATCGTGCATTGCTACGATGTCCTAGAGGTCCAAGGCGAAATCCAGCGATGGGTGGAGGACCAGCTGGGTTCCGCGGCACATCAGCATCCCCATGCTGACCAGGATCGACCCGTTGATGGACTCTGGTCGTAAGCTGGAGGCCAGTTCTTCCCGGGCACCGCACCCCCATTTTTCTGCCAGGGGAGTGATAAGAGGAGCCATGAGGACAACTCCTACTAGCCTGCTCCCGAAGTCCTTAAGGGCTCTCAGGAAGAAGTAGCCAGGGTTGCAGCGGCGCCTCTGGCACATACAGTAGAGAGAAAAAAGATCAGGGAGGGTTACCTTACCCTGGCTCTCCTTCCTCCCATGGATGGTCCCCGCCAGCAGCTTGTGGCAAATGCGGAGGGCTGGGGGTAGCGCTGAGCCCTTCATCAGTGTGGGCAGCATGGGAGACCTGGTGAGTTCCTCCCACATTTCGCCGGTGGTGAGGTTGGTGGGACGCGCGCAGATGGCCTCCCGGTACTCCTGGGTTAGCACGTCCTCTGGTCGGACGAATCCAATACTCACATTGAATTCGTCGAGGGTGGTGGTCCGGTATGTCCCACCCATGAAGTACATCACCATCTTCGTCGGTGACAGGCCCGGGATCATGGCAGGGGTCTCGGCATAGGAAATGGAGGCAAGGAACTCCAATACCGCTTGAGGGTACACATGGGTGGGTGGAGCTTGTAGTAGGAAACCCCATCCGATGCTATCAATGTTGGCCCAGACGTCATCCTCCCATCTGAATTCGTCGAGGATGGCGAAGTCTAGCTTGAGCATGGGGTGCCATGTGTACCCCCTGATATGCTCTAGCCGAGCCTGGTGGAGTGGAGAGAGCTACGTGGGGTCTTGGGGGGCCGGTGCCGAGGAACTGCTAGGGCCAGCAGCACCTCTCCTCTTCCTTGATTGACTTCCACGGAACATCTTGGTCAGAAAATGCTTGAGAGTGCGAGATCTGAGAGTTGGAGTGTAGGGGAGTTGTGAGGAACCTCCAGGACGCCCCCCTATATTATAGGGAAAAAATTCGATTCGGGATCGTCGTCTGGGAAGTCGAGACGGCGGTCTCGAATTTGTGCAGGTCGAGACGGCGGTCTCGACTTTTGGCCTAAGCGAGACGACCGTCTCGCCAAGCGGGACGGCGGTCTCATTTTCGCCTAAGTCGAGACGGCGGTCCCGACTTTCTGGGAACCGAGACGGCAGTCTGGAAACTTCGGACGACCGTCTCGAATTAAAGGGTTTTTTTTTTTTTGAATAAAGGAAATAGGACCTGGTTCAAAAACATTTTTTATGCATGCAATGTTTTTATGTTTGATGTCCTATAATGCCTATTTTAGTTAATTTTTCAGAAGGATTTCACTGATGTGTCTTGTAGCGTCGAATGCCCTCTAATCTGCGTTCTTGTGTTTGGTTGTACCATGCCGGACTTCTTGTGACCGAAGGATAATTGGATTTTTCCTTTTTTTCTTTTTCTTTTTCTTTTGTAGAGCACTCTTTGCCATGTAGTGTCCCCCTTTCTCCACTCTAGGGATTTCAATCCTCTTGTTGACTATACGCCTCCATATTCCCAAATTAATTATTAGAATATTATTGTGAGGGTCAAGAGAAAAGAAATGAAGAGGTAATTTCAATGGCTTGTGTTTTAGAATGTTATTTTTATTTTTAGAAAAGGATTTTGTAAGAATGGTTGGCTAGGGTTAGGCTTTAGGTGTTTAAGCTTTTGTCTAAGCATACGGTTTCCCCTTTTGTACTTGCGCCTTAGTTTTATTTTCATCGCTTTTTATGGCTAGTTGATTTCTCTAGATCGCCCTTCGGGTTTTCGAACTAGGATATTGTGCTTTGGCCCTATCTTTTGTCTAGGTTCCTTCTTTTTGTATATTTTTGGGGAATCCTAGCAGACCTTATTTTGTAACCCTAACTTTTGCCTAGGCTACCCTTTATTTTTGTTCGGGTGTCCTACCGGGTTGACCCTATCTTTTGTGTAGCCCCCTTAGTGGGTTTCCTACGGGGTATTTTGCCCTTTCTGTTTTTGGCCTTTGGCTTTTATGGGCTTTCTCTTTTTTGTTTTTTGTTCACAATATTGGCGAAGCATGACTTTTTTTATGGTGAGGTAAAGCCTTATTTGATGCTTCTAATCAACTAGCTTGATTGTAATGGCAATGGCGAATTTTGGTTATTTGGACGCGCTTTTTATTCTTCTTTTTTCTTTTCCGTTTACTTAGACAAGGTTATTGTGAGGTCTAGTCAGAAATAGCAAGAAGAGAAACAAATAGTAAGAAGTATTCTTTATTAATTAATAAGGGAATATGTGCCCTAAAATGCCCGGGGGTCGGGCTAGCCCCGGGGGATAATCTCTAACAATCATGGGGTTTACATCCCTTAAATGAAGAAAAAGATTTCCTAATGACTAGGGTAGCTCTTGACGCTTGCATCCCTCCACTTTGGAAAATTTGCTTGAGTGTGCGGAGGGTAGACTTCCCTTTTCCTTTTTCCGCTTGGCCCTTAGTGGGGTCGTATCCTAGGCCATGCTTGAAAGGATTGTCTTTGAATTCCGGGGGTTCCCTCATGCCTTGGGAATATGCCCCCAGTCCTTGGCCAGGATGGTAACCATGCTTCATCATCATGCGGGCTACCTTTGTGTTTTTGGGAAGTCGTTCTATGCTGGCAATTTCGAGCGCTTGAAAAGATGTTTCAAGGGCCTCTTCAGCCACATCCACATAGGGTTGGGTGGACGGTCCACTGATCAGGATATCATCTTCTGCTTGGACCATGACCAATTTGTCACCCACTATGAACTTGACTTTTTGGTGGAGCGTCGAAGGTATTGCCTTAGCGTCATGAATCCAAGGCCTGCCGAGGAGACAACTGTATGCTGGAGTAATATCCATTACATGAAAATCAACGTCGAAGATAGTGGGTCCGACTTGAATTGGTAAATTAACTTCTCCCACTACTTCTCGTTTTGATCCATCGAAGGCTCTAACGATGGTGCTACTTGGGCACAAACGGGTTCCTTGAATAGTCAACTTGTCCAGTGTGCACTTGGGCATCACGTTCAAGGACGACCCGTTATCCACAAGAACTTTGGCGATGAGGTATTCCTTGCACTTGATGGAAATGTGCAAGGGCTTGTTATGGTTTGATCCCTCGAGGGGGAGTTCTTCCTCTGTGAAGGTGAGGTGATCGCTTGCCATGATGTGACCGACGATCCTCTCAACTTTTTCTTGGGATATGGAGTGAGGTACGTGCGCTTCACTCCAGACCTTTAGTAGGGTGTTTCTATGCGGTTCCGAGCTCATCATTAGAGATAATAATGTTATCTTTGCAGGTGTGCGACTGAGTTGGTATATAATGGAATACTCTCTTTGCTTTATGAACTGGAGCAATTCCTCTGTCTCCTCCTTGGATTCCTTATTTTCTTTTTCTTCTTCGGTCTTCTTATTTTTTCCTTTATTTTTGGGGATATCTTCTTGTGAGTCCTTGGGGGAGTAGATTCTTCCACTTCTAGTCATGCCCCCAATGTTGGCTATATTTGTGACATCCTCTTTTATTGGTGAAGATTCTCCGTATCTCCATGGTACAACTTTATTTGACTTGTAGGGGAAAGGACGTGGCATAAATAGTCGCACTAGTGTCCTTGCCCCCTCTTCCTTATTTCTGAGGACCAACGGTCGAGGCTTATTTTCCTCTTGTGGCGAGTCGACCGTTGGGGAAAGCTTTATTAGGAGTGACTTTCTCTCCATTCTTCTGATTTGGAAGACGTATCAGTTAATCCTTCCTTTTTATTATCTTATTTATTAAGAATGAAGGAGGGGAAATTAAATATGCAGATGAATGATATGCATGCAAGTAGACAATTGTGGAATAAAGAGAAATTTCATTTATCCGTTAGAAGGTGTACATTCCCCTATTCCATACTACGAAGCAACTTTTGACAAAAGCGAAAAAGCCTAAAGAAACCCACAGGCGGGTCTTGATCTCTATGTAATTCCCTTTCGGCTTCCCGGACGTGACGAGCAAGTGCTTCGCTTTGCCTCTGGACCGCCTGGCTCATATCTTCACTGTACTTTTGAGCCTCTTTGATCTTCGCCTCTTGATGGACGGCCAAGGCTTGCAGTTCATCGAGTTTTGCAAGGGCTCGGTCCTTCTCTTGTAGTACCTGGCCGTACTGAGCTAGCCCATCTCTTTCTTTGCAGCGTAGCTCAGTGAGACTTTTGTTGAGTCTCCGATTGGCCTCTCGCTCTTGGCGTATTTCTGACCGAGTCTTGGTAAGTTCTTGCAACAACTCCTTGATTGTCTGAGCCTGTTTTTCTGATTCGGCCTCAAGGTGTGCTAATTTGGCGGTTATTTCTTGAAGTTGACTATCCGAGCTGGTTCTAGCGACTTTGGATGCTCGGATAGCTTGCTCATTAGAGTCAGCGCACTGGTCCTTGAGGCGCTCTATTTCATGATCTTTTTTCTTGCATTACCTTTGCAGACCATCTATGGTGAGGATAGATTCTTGCTCTCTTTCTTCAAGGGCCCTCATCTAGGCTCCCATGATCTCTATCCTTTGGGTCAAGGCATCGACTTGAGCTTGCAACTCTTCACTGTTGGCATTTGTAATGAGTGAGGTGGATGGTTAAGACATCCCTCTTCTTTTTCTCCACACCTCATAGTCGCCGGAAACAGCCACTCGAGCTTTTCCTAGCTCTCTATCTCCCATAAAGACTGGTCTCTCCCATGCTTTTCTCATAGCAAGTGAATTGGCGATTGTGCATGGATCTCTGAAGAAACACAGTCCTCCGAGTTCCCCTTGAGAAATTGTAGTTTGGGTCCTCATGAGCTGCCTCATAGCTACTCTAGGTGAGTAGGCTATGCAACCCCTGAGTCCTATCAAGGGTACGTTCGGATAGTCTCCACATCTGATGATGACTGGGCCAGGTCGGAACCAAGGGCAGACCCAGGATAAATTGTTGGCGTCCTTTTGTTCCAACTCGTCCCTCCACTCTGAAGTTAAGCGTCGTTGGAGAGGGATTTTGGAGAAGCTCCTCAAAGGGTCGGGGAACATCCCCATGTGGCTAGAGGCGTAAAAATGTGTAATGCCCCACACAAAGAGTAGTGAAGAGCAGCAACGGAGTGTTTTTCCTTGCTTCTGGCGACAAATTTCCACTGAGAGCAAGGTGTCGGCAAGAATTGTAGGCAAGGGACTCTTCGAGTTCACGTCCCAGGCGAAGAAGGCGTCCATAGCGGCTTGATCCACTGTGTCGAGGTGGAAGGGAAACAATATCGTTCCAAATATGATTAAGGCCAGGGTTTTGTTAAAAGCGACCCATTTTGTTCTTTCAGCCAAGTCAGACAGATGGTCTTCTAACATTGAGACTTTCCAACCCTGGATGTTCCCTTTTCCTATCAGGGTAGTCTGCCGGAAAGGCAGTTGGATGATGGCAGCTACTTGTGCTGCAGGAGTATATGCCCCATGGCGGATATGGACCCCGACTGATTTGGGCCATTTCAACATAATTTCGTACTCCTCTAAGGTTGGCACCATATCAAACTACGGAAATTCAAAGCATCGCAGACTGGAGTTCCAGAAATGAACTAATACCCTGAGGAACACTTGGTCGACACAGATCTTCAGTAGGTCGAGAATCCGTCCATAGGATTTCTCAAAGTCGGAGCGGACCTCTGGTGGAATTATCGCGCAAAGCCGTTCCAACTTCTCAGTATGGTATCGGGGAATATCCACCTTCTTCAACTGTCTACTAGTCCCCTCCATTTTCTAAAACCAAAATGCATGTTTTATGAAAATGATGCTTATTGGATGAATGTGAGTGTTTATTTTTATTTATCATGTTTTGTATGATGTTTGCGTATTTTTTGAAAAATAAACTACCTATATGAGTGTAATATTTTTGAACAGGATCCCATTTATTGTTTCGGAATTGAGAAAAGAAAAGAAAATTTTATTGGATTTTTATTTTTATTTTTATTTTATTTTGTAGCCTTTTATCTCTTCTGTCGGACTGTGTGACTACTTAGCTTACAAAGAACCTAAAACCAGGCTAGCTAAAAGGCAGACTGTCCGGGATAAAAATGTGGCTTTATGCAAAAGGGTAGTTAGCGTCCCTTATCTCTTCTGTCGGACTGCGTGGCTACTTAGCTTACAAAGAACCTGAAACCAGGCTAGCTAAAAGGCAGGCTTTCTGAGATAAGGGTGTTTATTGTAAAAATATTTTTTTTTGTGATTTTTCTGTTGTTTTGTTTATGCTATGCAATAGACAAATGCAACAAACGTATGCACACACAATTCGATCATCCACGAACAGGCGAGAAGTCATTTTTAATCACGAGGTAGGGTTTTCCTGCAGAAAAGTGCATTGGCGAAGGTAGGTTCTAACTGTTCTCACTAAGGCTAAGGCCCCCAAGGTGCCCCCATTATAGGTTTCCCACTCTCCAGCCTTCTGACCATGCTTAGCACTAAGGCCATAGTCAGTCTTTGTGCCAAAAGAGGAAGGTTATCACCTTGAGTGGTGGTTTCCGATCACACCGGTGGGCACAAGGCCATCACTACAGCGAACCGTACCTGCCACCCACTCCCTATGGATTTCTCACTTGCCCCCGGGTATAGAGGGAACTGTTGTGTGCAAGGGTTTGTGTACATTTTGTATTTCAAACAATTGCGTAAGTATAAACAGACAACAGTTATTAAAGCCAAGCAATAAAACATGTTATAATACAAGGTAGGGTAAAAGCGTAATTTTCTTGGTTTATTTACTTTTAAGCTAGCCCATCACTAAATGGGATCAACTCTCTAGGCTTCCCCAGTGGAGTCGCCATCTATCGCCGCCGTCAAAACGAGACGGTCGGAGCGACGCGATGGTTTCAACTTTCCATTTTTTGCGTTTTTATTGGTGTGGTTACAACGTCTTTAGGTTGTCCGAAAACCGGGCTGAACCTAGAGGCGAGGTTTTCGAAAGGGCGCTCTTAGGTTGTCCGATAACCGAGCTAACCCAAGAGCTAGTTTTTGAAGGGTTCATCTGGAGTCGTCACCGATGTTTTTACCGGAAACATCGGAAAAGGAGTGAAAAGGCGTTGGTTTTCGAAAAACCAACTTTGGTCATTAGAACCAGAGTTGGGTAAGGGAGTTAGTTACGCGTAAAGGAAGTGTTAATTCCTTTACGACGCCCCTTTCGGGTTCCCTATGATAGGCCAACTATTTAAAAATAATTAAAACGGTGAAAATACGCTTTTACCCTTTTATTTGTGGAATTTTAAACTATGACTACATGGCCCTAATGTCTATTGCGTATTTTAAAATAAGGCAGTAAAAGATAGAGAGAGAAAGTATAAACCTCCGAAGAAAGCTTTTCTATTAATTCTCTGAGTACTAGGGCGCTTTTTGGCAGCCCTCCGCTCGTTACAACGCCGAAAATGCTCAAAAACACTCTAGAAAACTCTCAGAAACTGCGAAAATGCTTCAGAGGGGGTCTAGAGAGAGAATTTGAAGAAAAGTCTAGAGAGAAGGAGGAAGAACTGTGGGAAATGAGGGGAATGGGGGCCCTATTTATAGGGATTCGCGCCTGTCAGGTCGAGAGGGGCCGTCTCATCTGACAAGGTCGAGACGGCCGTCTCGCCATCCGCGAGTGACGAGACGGCCGTCTCGCCAAATGAGACGGCGGTCTCGCCATTTGCGCAAGGCGAGACGGCGGTCTCGACCTTAAAAGGCGAAAATCCTTATTTTTGTGCCAAAAATCCTTTCTATCCTAGTATGGGGCCTGTAGACCCCAAATCTTGCTCGACCTCCAAATAAAGAGTAGAAGACCTCCTATTCGAAGATGGACGAAGCCTAAAAAGCCACTAGGAGAGACTATTAGGCCCCATACTAGGATAGGAGGGATTTTCTGCGCAAAAAATAAGTTTCCTCGCCTTTTTGGGACGAGACCGCCATCTCGAAATCGAGATCGCCGTCTCGCCTCACGCAAATGGCGAGACCGGCGTCTCGCCAAACGAGACGGCGGTCTCGCCACCTGCGAATGACGAGACGACGGTCTCATTTGGCGAGACGACGGTCTCGCCACTTTGGCATGGCGAGACGGTGGTCTCGTTTGACGAGACAACGGTCTCGACCCTGTCAGACGAGAATGGCGTTCTTGCCCTGACAGGCGCGAAACCCTATAAATAGGGGCTCCCTCCCCTCATTTCCACACACCACACAGCTTTCTCTCCTCCTTCTCTCTAGGATTTCTCTCTCTAGAATCCCTCCAACGCATTTCCGAAGCTTCTGAGTGTCTTTAGAGTGAGTTTTCGAGCGTTCCGAGAGGTTTTCCGGCGCTGTAGAGTGAAGGGCTACCTAAAAGCACCCAATTTATTGAGAAATTAATAGAGAAAGCTTGCTTCGAAGGTCTCTACTTCCTCCCTCACCTTTTTACCGCTTTATTTAAATTACGCAATAGATAGGGCCATGTAGTCGTAATATTTTAATTCCGCAAATAAAAGGGCAAAAGCGTATTTTCCGGTTTATTTATCAATAAAATTGCTGGCCTGTCATAGGGAACCCGAAAGGGGCGTCGTAAAGGGACTAATACTCCCTTTACACGTAACTAACTCCCTTACCCAACTCTGGTTTTAATGACCAAAGTTGGTTTTTCGAAAACCAACGCCTTTTAATCCCTTTTCCGATGTTTTCGGTAAAATCATCGTTGACGACTCCACAGAACCCTACAAAAATTAGTCCTTGGGTTAGCCCGGTTATCGGACAACCCAAGGACGCCCTTTCGAAAACCTCGCCCCTAGGTTAGCCCGGTTATTGGACAACCTAAAGGCGTTGTAACCACCCATAAAAAACGCGAAAAAATCAAAAGGGTCGAAACCATCGCATCGCTCCGACCGCCTCTTTTTGACGACGGCGACAGATGGTGACTTCACTGGGGAAGCCTCGAGAGTTGATCCCATTTAGTAATGGGCCGGCTTAAAAATAAATAAACCAAGAAAATAACGCTTTTTGCCCTTAACTTGTATTATAACATGTTTTACGGTTTGGCTTTAAGAATTGTTGCTTGTTTATACTTGCGCAATTGTGTGAAATACAAACTGACACAAACCCTTGCACACTACAGTTCCCTCTATACCCGGGGGCAAGTGAGAAAACCATAGGGAGTGGGTGGTAGGTACGGTTCGCTGTAGTTAGGGCCTTGAGTCCACTAGTGTGATCGAAAACCACCACTCAAGGTGATAACCTTCCTCTTTTGGCAACAAGACTGACTACGACCTTAGTGCTAAGCATAGTCGGACGGCTGGAGAGTGGGGACCCTATAATGGGGGCACCTTGGGGGCTTTAGCCTGGTGAGAACAGTTAGAACCAACCCTCACCAATGCACTTTTCTGCAGGAAAACCCTACCTCATGATAAAAACGAATTCTCGCCTGTTCGTGGATGATCGGATTGTGTGTGCATATGTTTGTTGCATTTGTCTGTTGCATAGCATAAACAAACAACAAAACAAAAACCAAAATATTTTCACAAATAAACACCCTTATTTTGGATGAAAGTGATACTAGCAAAGATCTCAGTGATTTGATGAAGTCAAAGATAAAGTCAAAGGTCAACTCTGCAACAGTCAAACAAGTCACTCAGAAGAATGGAGCTGAAGACTTAGTGTGTCTTATCAGAAAGCTTAGGTAAAACCACTTTACCTTTTTCCACTGCATGAAGCTCCTTCACTCAATTTGCAAAATGCCTCAAAAATAGTTTTAAACAAATCAAACAAAAGCATTTTGACAAAGAACTTTCTTAACAATGTTTTTAACTGATATAGTTTTAAAAGAAACAATTAAAATCACTTAGAATGCGTAAAGAAGTGTTTTTACAGTATTTTAATCGATACAAACTTCTTTTAATCGATTAAAACCCTTTATGACCGATTAGAATTCGAATATGACAGGTCAGAATAAAATATAATCGATCAGACATAAAAAATGTGCGATCAGATTTATTTTAATCGATTAAAACACGTTTCAATCGATTAAAACCACCTTTCTTAACACGTTTCAATCGATAAAAAATGTGCGATCAGAATGAAATTATGACCGATCAGAGTTGGTTATGATCGATCAGAATTGAATTATGACCGATCAGACTTATTTCAATCGATTAAAACGAATTTCAATCGATTAAAATGACTTGAAAATTTTTGTACAGAGTTTCAATCGATTAAAACGTATTTCAACCGATTAAAACAACTTAGAAAAATTCTGTGCAGGTTTTTAATCGATTAAAACGACTTTATATCAGCTAAAATAACTTGGAAAGTTTTATAAGAAGGTTTTTAAGCAAATCAATCGATTAATACGCGAATCAATCGATTGAATTACTCTTTGAAAATGTTTGTAAAATGTTTTAACTGATAAAAACGTGGTTGTATCGAGCTAAAACAATTTTGTTAAAGAACAAGAACGCATTAATGGGTTGAAAGGACTTTTAACAGATTATAACGGCTATTTCAACAGATTAAAACAAACTTTCAACAGATTAATTAATGCGACAGATTTGAAAATTCTCTTTAAAAACAGTTTTGCTTGAAACTTTTAAACATAGATTGAACATCAGTTTTTACACATCCAAAGCAATCAATTCAAGCAACTGTTAAGCATCCTTTTCCAAGAAAGATTCGTAACTGCTTTGTGAACTTCTTTTTGAAATCTTTCTTGAGGCATATTGCATTCTGTGAAGAAGAAACTTACTGTGGATTAGAGTAATCCGGTTTGAGCTTTCTAAGTCTCTTCTTTGTAAATTCTTTTTCATTACTTTGTATTGTGTTGTACCTGGAATTTGGGTACAAGTTTTCTGCAAGTTGGTAGGTGGTTGTAGAAGTTTCCAAGAACTGGAATTTGGTTCTTGGTGGAGAGGTTGAGTACAGGAATTGGAATTTGGTTCTTGTACTTGTTTGGTGCCTGGAATTTGGGCACTTGGTTTCTCTGCAACTGGAATTTGGTTGTAGAGGTTTTCAAGAACTGGAATTTGGTTCTTGGTGAATGGTTTGGTGCCTGGAATTTGGGTACCTGGGTTCTCTGCTAGCTGGAATTTGGTTGCAGAGGTTTCCAAGAACTGGAATTTGGTTCTTGGTGGAAAGGTTAAAGTCGAGAACTGGAAATTGGTTCTGGTGTTAGAGTAGGTGTAAGATTGTTGAGTCTCGTAAAACATCTATTCTAGTGGAACCCAGCTGGAATTTGGTCGAGACTGGACGTAGCCCTGGTATTGGGTGAACCAGTATAAAATTACCGGTGAAATCTTTCCTAACCTTTCTCTCTTTAATTTCAGTTGTTGCGCTTGTATTGTTTAATTGCTTTGTGATTCGTGAATTGATTAGTAAACTTAATTTTCAAATTAGATAATCTGTTTATTGAGAAAAACTTTCAAAAATCAATTCACCCCCCTCTTGATTTAAAACTACTTTTCTAACAATTGGCATCAGAGCGAGGTGCTTGAAAGTTAATCAAGTTACTTCGATCCATGGCATTTTCTGAGGGAGCGTGCATTGATAGACCTCCACTGTTAAGTGGAACAGATTACCTATATTGGAAACTAAGGATGAAAATCTTCATTGAATCTGTTAGTATAAATGCTTGGAATGTTATTGAACAGGAAACTGATATTGCTAACAGAATTCAAGATGATTGTATTGCCAACAATATCATCTCATCTGCTCTTAACAAAAATGATTTTTGTAGGATTGCACATTGTCAAACTGCGGCACAAATGTGGAAAATCCTTGAAAAGACCTATGAAGAAGCACCAGAGATATGCTTAATGGTCAACTCAGAATCACCAAATACCAGTGGCCATGCCAGGATAGAATGCCCAGAAAATTCTGATCATGTAAGTTCTAGCTCCTCTTCAAATATAATTAATTATGATGCATTACAAGAATCATTTAATGAAATGCATGAAGAGGCTAAGAAACTTCAAAAAGAAAATAGTAGGTTGAAAGGGCTAAATAACTGGCTAATAAATAAAGTTGATTCTCTGGAAAAACAAATTCTTGAAAATGAAACTGACCGTGACTTCTTGAAACTAATTCATGATAATTCTGATTGTGAATGCAATAAACCCTGCAATAACCGTTCGCATTACAAAAGAAAATTGACTTTCTATCTCAAACTGTTTCAAGATTTACACAAGGGCAAGCCAATCTTGATATATTACTTGGGTCTCAAAAATTAATTTTTGACAAATCTGGAATAGGATTTAAATCTAGATCCAAGTAAAACAAAAACAAATAGGAATTCATACTCTGTAATTAAATGCTTTTACCTGTATGAAAAAAGGGCACTCTGTTAAATATTGCAGAATCAAAAAGTATGCCATTCCTAAAGGAAGAATGAAATGGGTTCCAAAGATTAATTCCTTTCAAATAACCTGATCAGGACCCGAGTAATTATAAAGGGTACCAGAACAATTCTTAATTTGTTTTGCAGGAACAAGTCTGGGAATCCCTTGAAGATCAGAGCTGCGAATTCAGGTTCCGAGTATTTAAACTAATTGTTTTAATTGATATATAACAATATTAATCGATTAAAATAACTTACAGAACATCTGTCCGTACCATTTTAATCGATTAAAATGTCGAAATAATCGATTGAACTGATCTCAGGATTTTGGTTTAAATGTTTTAATCGATTATAATAACTGTATATCAACTAAAAACACTTAGGTATCAAAATTAATCGATTCATTTACGTTTTAATCGGTTTAAATTCTGGTGTCATTTTATTGATCACATTATATACCAAACTAATCGATTCTTTTATAAACCAATCGATTAATTCACTGTAACTGTTTTCAAACCTAATAGGAAAAATGAAATTAATAGATAATTAGTTGATTAATTGATTAATTAGGTTGTATAAATAAGTCTTATAACATTCAATTGATTATTGATAAACAAATTCAAGTCAAAAACCCAGTTTCTTTGATAAACAAAATCTGCATAATACTTTCACCCACTGGTCAAAAATCTGTGTTTTTTGTGCCTCTGTCTTTTGTAAAAGGGACAATCGCAGTTAAAGCTGAAACATTGCAGTTTTGTCTCTTTGGATTTCAAAAATTTGAAATCCGTTTGAAATCCTTGGATTCACTACAGTATACATTAGAGAATTTAGTTTCTTTCATTACTGCCATGAATAGCGGCAAGACAATCATGAATAATATCGAATAAATTTCGAATTTGTCTGATTCAAGTTGTCTGTTATAGAACATGGCACAGGCTGAACAAATCTTTGAATTAGAAACTAAGACTAGTGAAATAATGTGAGAAAGTTATTGCTATTATCCATGGATGAAAAAGTTTTTTTTAACAACATAGACATAACTCAAGTTGTAGGTAGCTTAATTTCTCTTAATACTTTACATGGAATGTTGCGTAGTAATACATTGAAAATCAAAGGAATTATCAAAGAATAGACTGTAACTTTTCTTATAGACACTAGTTACAAACAGGTCAAGCTGTTAGGACTGAAAACATAGTTTATCAAAGATTTTTCAGTGATAGTTGCTTCTGGTAATAAGTTGTTGATTACTAGGAAGTTCAATGAACAAATGTTTACATTAGATTTTTTGATATTACCAAGCAATATATTTGAAATAATCTTGAGCATGCATTGGTTCAAAACTCTTGGTGAAATTCATTGGAACTGTGCAAATTTAAGAATTAGCTTTAATCATCAATGTCACGAGGTGACACTGTAAGGAAACCAATCTGGGACAACAATTCAAGAATTGAATAACGTGACACAGAGAATGTGTGTACAGGGATCAATTTTATACTATTGATATTGTTCCCTCGCTGAAGGCAAATTTAGTGAAAGCTCTGGATTACTGTCATCACTAGTTCTGCTGTGTATGCATTACTAATCATTGCCCACTCTACCAGAATAAGTTTTTTTTTTAATCACTTGTGCATATGATACCACTGGAAACAACAAAGTTAAAAATGATTCATTCCTCATAGATAATGATGACTGGTTCACTGAAAGTGAGAATATCACCCATCATACTACATTAATAAGAATGCAGTCATTCGCTTGGATGATGATGACTGCAAAGTTTGAAATAGGTTAGCTATTATGGAAGGAAATTCCGATCTCGGTACATCATTAACCTGTGATTCATGCAATTTATGGTATCGTGCATTCTGTGTGGGATCTGATAGTGAATGTACGTCTGTCAGTACATGGTTCTGCCTCTGATGTGTAGTAGAAATTCCATTGTGGTGTCAACCATGGACTGTAATGCAGTCAATAGTAACAGTAAACTGCTAAAAGATTTCTTTTCAGGAAAAGTTTCTGTGTCTGTTGCTGATACAGGAGAAACAACTGTTGTTGTATAAATGGTTGATAGAGCAAAGTCCGTTCCAGCGAAAAGTGGTTGAGGATCAAATGACTGAATCACGCATTTTGGCATCTGACACAAATAAACAGGGAAATGAGAACAAATTCATTCTCACCAAACTGGAAGATTTGCAGTTAAACCAAGGAAATTGGGATAATTAAAAAATTGGTGGATAAAAAGGGTCCCTTCTTACCTTTCCTTTATATCTTATCTCTTTTGATGCTAATTTCAATTTATGATCTGCGGTATCACTGGTTATTAAACAGAAACAATATTTTTAGCCTTGATTTATATAATGTAGGTTTAAAGTTGAAACAGGAAAATCTAGATAGAATTAAATAGATCCCTGAAAGCTTTAGCTAAATAAGATTTTATTCTGATATTGATAGATCTATTAGTTAAGATTTAATCAATGTAGTTGTTAGTATTGATAAACATCCTTCTAGATGATCAGTTTTACAAAATATGCATTAAACATTACTTCATTTTCAAAACTGATTGTTTTAATCAATACAACATCTTTTTAATCGATTAAATGAACTTATACAGCAATTTCCATTACTGTTTTAATCGATTTAAAATCGAAATAATCGATTATTTGCAACAAAATCTCATGTTTTCAAAATCTTAAATGTTTTAATCGATTAAACCTTTCTTTCAATCGATTAAAATCATTTAACAAAAACATTTTAATCGATTATGCTCTGTTTTTAATCGATTTTTATTCTGGAAAGAAAGATTAAAGGCTTTAGTTAATGGCTGTTTCTGTAAACATGCTACTAAAGCGTGATTCCCTTATCTTTACACGTGTTAATTGTATTCATTACAAACGTGTTAATGGAGATAAGTTTGAATCAACTTTAATTGATTCTTTTCATGAGTAAAATATTGATTTCCTTTTTATTTTCAAAAACTTGAGCACATTTCAAATCTTACATTTTTTATTTCCCTTCTATACCCTATTTTTGATGAAGTCAAAAGGGGGAGAAATAGTTGCATCACTTTAAGATAAATTTAAGAGCAACAGTTTAGGGGGAGAAATAAGTTTTAGGGGGAGAAATAAAACATTATTACATTTTTATATTTCTCACCTAACCTCATTATCAAGTGACTTATTTTGCAGAGATTTTTTTTCAAAATAGTGTTTGTCTTCATCAAATAGAGGGAGACTGAAAGTGATACTAGCAAAGATCTCAGTGATTTGATGAAGTCAAAGATAAAGTCAAAGGTCAACTCTGCAACAGTCAAACAAGTCACTCATAAGAATGGAGCTGAAGACTTAGTGTGTCTTATCAGAAAGCTTAGGTAAAACCACTTTACCTTTTTCCACTGCATGAAGCTCCTTCACTCAATTTGCAAAATGCCTCAAAAATAGTTTTAAACAAATCAAACAAAAGCATTTTGACAAAGAACTTTCTTAACAATGTTTTTAACTGATATAGTTTTAAAAGAAACAATTAAAATCACTTAGAATGCGTAAAGAAGTGTTTTTACAGTATTTTAATCGATACAAACTTCTTTTAATCGATTAAAACCCTTTATGACCGATTAGAATTCGAATATGACAGGTCAGAATAAAATATAATCGATCAGACATAAAAAATGTGCGATCAGATTTATTTTAATCGATTAAAACACGTTTCAATCGATTAAAACCACCTTTCTTAACACGTTTCAATCGATAAAAAATGTGCGATCAGAATGAAATTATGACCGATCAGAGTTGGTTATGATCGATCAGAATTGAATTATGACCGATCAGACTTATTTCAATCGATTAAAACGAATTTCAATCGATTAAAATGACTTGAAAATTTTTGTACAGAGTTTCAATCGATTAAAACGTATTTCAACCGATTAAAACAACTTAGAAAAATTCTGTGCAGGTTTTTAATCGATTAAAACGACTTTATATCAGCTAAAATAACTTGGAAAGTTTTATAAGAAGGTTTTTAAGCAAATCAATCGATTAATACGCGAATCAATCGATTGAATTACTCTTTGAAAATGTTTGTAAAATGTTTTAACTGATAAAAACGTGGTTGTATCAGCTAAAACAATTTTGTTAAAGAACAAGAACGCATTAATGGGTTGAAAGGACTTTTAACAGATTATAACGGCTATTTCAACAGATTAAAACAAACTTTCAACAGATTAATTAATGCAGCAGATTTGAAAATTCTCTTTAAAAACAGTTTTGCTTGAAACTTTTAAACATAGATTGAACATCAGTTTTTACACATCCAAAGCAATCAATTCAAGCAACTGTTAAGCATCCTTTTCCAAGAAAGATTCGTAACTGCTTTGTGAACTTCTTTTTGAAATCTTTCTTGAGGCATATTGCATTCTGTGAAGAAGAAACTTACTGTGGATTAGAGTAATCTGGTTTGAGCTTTCTAAGTCTCTTCTTTGTAAATTCTTTTTCATTACTTTGTATTGTGTTGTACCTGGAATTTGGGTACAAGTTTTCTGCAATTTGGTAGGTGGTTGTAGAAGTTTCCAAGAACTGGAATTTGGTTCTTGGTGGAGAGGTTGAGTACAGGAACTGGAATTTGGTTCTTGTACCTGTTTGGTGCCTGGAATTTGGGCACTTGGTTTCTCTCGCAATCGGAATTTGGTTGTAGAGGTTTTCAAGAACTGGAATTTGGTTCTTGGTGAAAGGTTTGGTGCTTGGAATTTGGGTACTTGGGTTCTCTGCGGCTGGAATTTGGTTGCGAGAGGTTTCCAAGAACTGGAATTTGGTTCTTGGTGGAAAGGTTAAAGTCGAGAACTGGAAATTGGTTCCGGTGTTAGAGTAGGTGTAAGATTGTTGAGTCCGTAAAACATCTATTCTAGTGGAACCCAGCTGGAATTTGGCTGGAGACTGGACGTAGCCCTGGTATTGGGTGAACCAGTATAAAATTACCGGTGAAATCTTTCCTAACCTTTCTCTCTTTAATTTCAGTTGCTGCGCTTGTATTGTTTAATTGCTTTGTGATTCGTGAATTGATTAGTAAACTTAATTTTCGAATTAGATAATCTGTTTATTGCGAAAAACTTAAAAATCAATTCACCCCCCCTCTTGATTTAAAACTACTTTTCTAACATCGGACAGTCTGCCTTTTAGCTAGCCTGGTTTCAGGTTCTTTGTAAGCTAAGTAGCCACGCAGTTCCGACAAAAGAGATAAGGGACGCTAAATATTCTTTCGCATAAAGCCGTATTTTATCTCGGACAGTCTGCCTTTTAGCTAGCCTGGTTTCAGGTTCTTTGCAAGCTAAGTAGCCACGCAGTTCCGACAGAAGAGATAAAAGACTATAAAATAAACAAATAAACATCAAATAAAAAATCAAAATACAAAATACCCGAAAATAAATAAATCAACTTCTGACAAAGTCAAAATCATTCATACTACATCATACCATGAGTAAAGAAAAACCAAGAGAGAAAATAAAAAAGTGATAGCGCATTCAGCATCATTCAAACAGAATCTCTCATGCATAAGCATATCCATGTTAGTTTAAGCACTCAACATGCATTAATAAACCTTTTTCGGGCATTCTAGAAAGTGGATGGTCCTCTCCCCACTCGCACTTGTGCACAAAAAGCAAAAGCAATGGAAAACTTGGAGGAGCAGAACCGGAAGCTCACTGCGGAGGTCAATACCCTCCGCGAGCAAGTAGCCCAACTAATGGAGGTCGTACGCCAGGGTCAGAGCAAGGGCGAAGAATAAGCTGAACACGTCCCTCACCATGAGGAGGACGAAGAGGAATACTTCTATGACGGGAAGGATGCTAAGGCTGCACGCATCCTTACCCCAGAGGTATCCAAACAACAACTCTCCGCCCTGGAGGAGAGGCTCAAGGCAGTCGAAGGGCACAACTTCGACGTCAAAGAGGTGGCGGACATGTGCCTGGTGAAGAATATCCACTTCCCTCCCAAATTCAAGATCTCGGATTTCCCCAAGTACGCCGGGATGACCTGCCCAAAGAACCATCTTACGATGTATTGTTGTAAGATGGCCGCCCATGCTGAAAATGAAAAAACTCCTGATCCACTGCTTCCAGGAGAGTCTGGCGGATACAACTCTCAACTGGTATATGCAGCTAGAGTGAGGGCAGGTCCAGAGCTGGAAACAGCTGGCTGACGCTTTTCTCCGCTGTTACCGATACAACATCAATCTGACCCCCGACAGGTCAGATCTCAGGACTCTAAGTAAAAGGAACGACGAGCCTTTCAAAGCGTACGCCCAAAGGTGGAGGGAAATGGCTGCCCAAATCGAGCCTCCTTTGACGGACAAGGAGACAGTGGCTATGTTCATCGATTTGCTGACCGGAGCGTACTACGATAAGGCGATAGCCAGTACCTCCAATCTCTTTCCGGACATAGTCACTGTGGGGGAAAGAGTAGAGCAGGGGCTGAGGAGCGGGAAGATAGCACAGTCTTCCCAAGCTGGCGTCTCATTCAGGAAGCCTGCTGGCAAGAAGAAGGACGAATCTATGCATGCAATCAACTTTGCCACTCCTTCTTCTACCCCACAAACAGCTAGGCAGCCCCGCAAGAAAGAAAGGAAGTTCACTCCAATCTCCACTTCCTATGGACTGCTGCTGCCTCAGTTGTTGGAGGCTAAGCTCCTGACCTGCGCCCCTCCGAAGAAACAGTTGGAGCCTCCCTACCCCGAATGGTATAAGCCAAATGAGAAATGTGCTTACCATTCGGGTTCACCCAGACACTCTATAGAAAATTGCATGACCCTTAAGTATCGGGTTCAAGAACTAATCGACGCCGGGTGGATAACTTTCGACGCCTCTGCTTCCGATGTCGACGCCAAACCTCTATCAAAGCTGGAGTAGTAGAGAGGGAGGACTAGGAGGATCAGCCATAGGGTTTCCTTTTTTTAAGCTTTTCTCTGTATCTCCTGCGGTCCCCGCCCGTGGCCACAGGAATTTTGATTAAAAGGGCTTGTACATACATCCTTATTTTCATTAATATACGAGGCATTTTATCATATTCATTCTTTTCCCTCTTCTATTTATTATTCTTTCAAAGATAAATTGAATAATAAAATCTATGACTAAAACAGAACCTAAAACACATCATGTCTGTGATTAATGAGTCTCCATGGACCCCGAAAACTGAGAGCAAATGGGTCGAGTCCGACAGTGAGCAGGAGGCCATCTCTCCGGACATGCAAAGAATGCTGGAAAAGGAAACACGCATCATACAACTGCATCAGGAAGAAATAGAAACCGTTAATTTGGGAAAAGGGGATGAGGAGAAAAAGGTGAACATCGGCACCCAAATAGAAATTAATGTGAGGGAAGGGTTGATACAGCTTCTGAAGGAATATATAGATGTATTCGCTTGGTCCTATCATGACATGCATGGGCTCGACACGAGCATAGTGGAGCATAGATTGCCGTTAAAAGAGGGGTTTCGACCTGTGAAACAAAAACTCAGGAGGATCAAACCAGACTGGTCCTTGATGATAAAGGAGGAAGTGCAAAGGCAGTTAGATGCCAATTTCCTGGTAGTATCCAAATACCCAGAATGGTTGGCCAACATAGTACCCGTCATCAAAAAGACCGGGAAGGTCAGAGTCTGCGTGGATTATAGGGACCTCAATCGAGCAGGTCCAAAAGATGACTTTCCCCTACCACACATAGACACGCTGGTAGACCATACCGCTACCAACACGCTATATTCCTTCATGGACGGGTATGCGGGGTACAACCAAATCAAGCTAGCCATCGAGGATAGAGAAAAAACCTCCTTCATTACACCGTGGGGCACCTTTTGCTATCGTGTAATGCCGTTTGGACTAAAAAATGCAGGGGCTACTTATCAAAGGGCTATGGTCACACTGTTCCATGACATGATCCACAAGGAAATAGAAGTATATGTGGATGACATGATTGCCAAGTCCAAGAATGAAATGGACCACATCCAATACCTCAAAAATCTCTTTGACCGACTCCGAAAGTATCAACTCAAATTAAACCCGACAAAATGTACTTTCGGAGTATGATCAGGAAAACTCCTAGGGTTCATTGTCAGTGAAAGAGGAATTGAGGTGGACCCCGACAAAACCAAGGCAATTCTGGAAATGCCTCCACCAAGCACAGAAAAGGAGGTCAGAGCTTTTCTGGGACGGATCAATTACATTGCCCATTTCATCGCACATTTGACGGATAAATGTATCCCCATCTTTAAGCTGTTGCGCAAAAACCAGCCAATGGTGTGGAATGAAGAATGCCAACAAGCGTTCGATAAAATCAAAACTTGTTTAACCAATCCGCCAGTATTGGTACCACCCGTTGAAGGGAGACCTTTGATTCTATATTTGTCAATTCTCGAAGAGTCCATGGGATGCGTGCTTGGCCAACATGATGAAACCGGGAAAAAGGAACGGGCCATCTACTATCTCAGTAAGAAATTCTCAGATTATGAAACCCGCTATACACCATTCGAAAAGACTTGTTGCGCACTGGTGTGGGTCACTCAACGCCTCAGACAGTACATGGCTCGGCATACAACATGGTTGGTCTCCAAAATGGACCCAATTAAGTACCTCTTCGAAAAGCCCATCTTAACTGGAAGAATAGCTAGGTGGCAGGTTCTCCTCTCAAAATTGGATATCATTCATGTCACCCAAAAAGCTATTAAAGGAAGTCCCCTAGCAGATTATCTAGCCCATGGACCAACGAACGAATACCAGTCCTTACAAGATGATTTTCCCGATGAGCATATCATGCATATCGAACACGAAGAGACCAAAGAAGAAGCATGGACTATGTTTTTCGATGGGGCCTCGAACATGCTTGGACACGGGATAGGAGCTATTTTGATATCCCCCGAAAAGAAACACATCCCTGTAACGGCCAGGCTTCATTTCGATTGCACCAACAACATGGCCGAGTATGAAGCATGTGCGCTAGGGATCCGAGCGGCTTTAGATCATGGGGTCACTAAGCTCAAAATATTCGGTGATTCATCCCTTGTCATCTACCAACTTAAAGGTGAATGGGAAACCCGAAACGCCAAATTAATCCCATACCTAGAATACATCCGCGAATTGGTCTCAAGAATGGAAAGCGTCGCCTTCCAGTACATCCCTAGGGAGGACAATCAAATTGCCGACGCCCTTGCCACTCTATCATCCATGTTTGCCTTGGATCAAGAACATGAGATGCCAATTATCCAAGTTAAGCTTCATGACAAGCAAGCTTTCTGCATGGCAGTATATGGCGAGCGCGATCGAAACCCCTGGTATCATGATATCAAGGAGTACCTCATGAGGGGCGAATATCCCGAGGGAATCAGCGACAATGACAAGCGAACCATTCGCAAGAGGGCCATAGGGTTCACGTTGATTGAAGGAACCCTCTACAAAAAGAGCCCCGATTCCACTCTCTTAAGGTGTGTGGACCAAGAAGAAGTCCGAACCTTGATAAGAGAAATCCACAAAGGGACTTTTGGAACCCACACACCCGGGCATGTCATGACAAAGAAAATCTTTAGGGCAAGGTATTTTTGGTCCACAATGGAAGCTGATTGTCACCAATATGCCAAGAAGTGTCATAAGTGCCAAGTCTACGCCGATAATATCCATATGCCACCCGCACCTCTCAGTAACCTGGCTACACCATGGCCATTTTCTATGTGGGGCATGGATGTCATCGGACCCATTGAACCCAAAGCGTCTAACGGCCATCGCTTCATCTTGGTAGCAATTGACTATTTCACCAAGTGGGTTGAGGCGGCATCGTACGCACATGTAACCCGGAAAGTGGTGACCACCTTCATCAAGAAAAATATTATATGTCGGTACGACATCCCTCACAAGCTCATTACTGATAATGGGACCAATCTCAACAATAAGATGATGGAGGAATTATGCCAAGACTTCAAAATCCAGCACCACAATTCCTCTCCGTACCGACCAAAGATGAACGGTGCAATAGAGGCAGCCAATAAAAATATCAAGAAAATCATCCAGAAAATGGTTGTGACCTACAAAGATTGGCATGAAATGCTTCCCTTTGCCTTACATGGCTACCGAACGTCGGTACGAACCTCCACAGGGGCTACCCCGTTTTCCCTCGTATACGGAATGGAGGTCGTACTACCAGTAGAGGTCGAAATACCCTCCCTACGAGTTGTCATGGAAGCAAAATTGACAGAAGCTGAATGGGTCCAAAACCGGTATGATCAGTTGAACCTAATCGAAGAAAAACGGCTGGACGCCATATGTCGGGGGCAGGCTTACCAAAGGAAGATCAAGAAAGCCTACGACAAGAAGATCAATCCCCGCGCTTTCCAAGAAGGAGATCTAGTAGTAAAGAAACTGCTTCCAACCCAAAAAGACAAAATCGGGAAATGGGCAGCCAACTACGAAGGACCCTTTGTGGTCAAGCGAGCCTTCTCAGGAGGAGCCCTTATCCTCACCAATATGGACGGGGAGGAGCTTCGATACCCGGTCAACTCAGATGCGGAAAATAAATATTACGCCTAAAGACATTGCTCATGACCCGTCAGGATGAAAACTCGCAAAGAGCGTCCTGGGCAAAAGATAGGGTCTGCATCCCTCGCTAGGACATGTCCTAGGCAAAAATTAGAGGTCAAAAAAAAAAAAAAAAGAACAGAGAGAGCAATGATTACCTTAGCCGAAAACCGCAAAGGCGACTAAGGTAATACCTTCACAAAGGCAAGCAGACTTCGCATAGTATTCACTCCAGACTCGAGCATCTCAATTGAAGTAATCGGGAAAGACGGGGAAACAGAGATCACAGACATGGTTGTGGCACCCTCATACAGTTTAGCCAACCTTGGCCAGCCTTGCTTACAAATTCTTTCGTAAACCCCCATGTAAAAAATAAACCATCTGTTTATATCAATAAAAATTGTCTTTTCTTCTCTTTACCTACTTGTGTGAATGCCTCTGTATTAACGAAATATGAGCATGCATAAAACATGCAATTCGAGAAAGCATAAAATCAAAGATGAACATCACCAACCAGGGCCGTCCCAAGCAAAAAGTACGTGGGTAGCCTGCTAGATCGAAAACCCGCAAAGGGAGGTCTAAGCAAAAGATAAGGCTTTCATAAAAAGAAAAAAGTCCACCAAAATATCTCAGGCAAAAATTAAAACCCGCTAGATCGAAAACCCGCAAAGGGTGGTCCAGGCAAAAGATAGGGTTAAAACAAAAAGTGCAAAAAGAATAAACACGAGAGGACAAAAAGAAGAAAGCACCAGTCACTTTCTAAAAATGCTCTCAAACAAAAACAACTTGCATCAATAGCATCCACACACAAGTAGTCGCACAAAATGACTTTGTCAAAAGTAGAACAAACAAAAATACTGTAAACAAATAAAAAGCATTCATATGGGAAGATCAACTTTATGCTTGCATTCATCAGAAACAACAAAAAAGGTACCCCGGTAAAACTTAGCTGACCTTTTTGCCTTAACCAAAAGTCTCTTCAACTACCAAGTAAAAGTCGAGCAAACAAACAAGAATCATCCGACCAACCCGCAAGAATCGGATAGTCACCACCAAAGATAAAAAAAAACAAAGAATCCCCAGCAAACAAGCAAGCTGGATGAGCACCTGCAAAATCCCCGGTACAACCCGGATGACCATTCAAAGAGGTCCAAGTACATCTACCAACACAGAAATCACTCCCCAAGGAGTCGGCGCATGAGCTACCCGAGCAGTAAGCCGCCACCACCACCAGTCCTACGCAGTGGACTGTACCAACCTGATAGGGGGTTCATACCTATCAACCAGCCCACAAGGAGTGTCAGACCGGCGCATGGGCCACCTGAACAGTAAGCCGCCACTACCACCAGTCCTATGCAACGGACTCTACCAGCCTGATAGGGGTTTATACCTATCAACCTGCGCACGCGTTGTTCCTGATCTGCGCTCGAGTCGGATCAGTAAGTCGCACTACCACCCTGATGGGGGGTTCATACCCATCCGGTCCCACACAACGGACCGCAACTACCACCCTGATGGGGGGTTCATACCCATCCGGTCCCACACAACGGACCGCAATTACCAACCTGATGGGGGGTTCATACCCATCCAGTCCCACACAACGGACTGCAATTACCAGCTTGATGGGGGGTTCATACCCATCCAGTCCCACACAACGGACTGCAACTACCAGCCAGATGGGGGGTTTATACCCATCAACCAAGGGATCGACTACCGTCAGAAGGAGTATCCTGAGGTTATACCACGTTTCCACCAAAGGGATCGGTTACGTCAGAAGTAGTATCCTGGAGGTGCACAACACCAATTTTCCCCAGAGGATCAACCACCGCAAGATGGGACATCCGAAGGGTAGCCAGGCAAGAGGGTCAACTCCTTTACCTTCCTGTCAATCTGTCTGGCACAACAGGCCAACAACCGACTAGTCAGGTAAAGGGGGGGCAGCTGTAGACCCCAAATCTTGCCCGGCCTCCAAATAAAGAGTAGAAGACCTCCTATTTGAAGATGGACGAAGCCTAAAAAGCGACTAGGAGAGACTATTAGGCCCCATACTAGGATAGGAGGGATTTTCTGCGAAAAAAATAAGTTTCCTCACCTTTTTGGGACGAGACCGCCGTCTCGACCCTGTCAGACGAGAATGGCGTTCTCGCCCTCGTTTGACGAGACGACGGTCTCGACCCTGTCAGACGAGAACGGCGTTCTCGCCCTGACAGGCGCGAAAACCTATAAATAGGGGCTCCCTCCCCTCATTTCCACACACCACACAGCTTTCTCTCCTCCTTCTCTCTAGGATTTCTCTCTCTAGAATCCCTCCCACGCATTTCCGGAGCTTCTGAGTGTCTTTAGAGTGAGTTTTCGAGCGTTCCGAGAGGTTTTCCGGCGCTGTAGAGTGAAGGGCTGCCAAAAAACACCCAATTTATTGAGAAATTAATAGAGAAAGCTTGCTTCGAAGGTCTCTACTTACTCTCTCACCTTTTTACCGCTTTATTTAAATTACACAATAGATAGGGCCATGTAGTCGTAATATTTTAATTCCGTAAATAAAAGGGAAAAAGCGTATTTTCCGGTTTATTTATCAATAAAATAGCTGGCCTGTCATAGGGAACCCGAAAGGGGCGTCGTAAAGGGACTAATACTCCCTTTACACGTAACTAACTCCCTTACCCAACTCTGGTTCTAATGACCAAAGTTGGTTTTTCGAAAACTAACGCCTTTTAATCCCTTTTCCGATGTTTTCCGGTAAAAACATCAGTGGCGACTCCACAGAACCCTACAAAAATTAGTCCTTGGGTTAGCCCGGTTATCGGACAACCCAAGGACGCCCTTTCGAAAACCTCGCCCCTAGGTTAGCTCGGTTATCGGACAACCTAAAGGCGTTGTAACCACCCATAAAAAACGCGAAAAAATCAAAAGGGTCAAAACCATCGCGTCGCTCCGACCGCCTCTTTTTGACGGCGGCAACAGGGCCTAATAGTCCCTCCTAGTGGCTTCTTAGGCTTCATCCATCTTCAAAAAGGAGGTCTTCTGGTCTTTATTTTGAGGCTGGGCAAGATTAGGGGTCTACAGCTGCCCCCCCTTTACCTGACCAGTCGGCTGTTGGCCTATTGTGCCAAGAAGAACGACTGGAAGGTAAACGAGTTGACCCTCTTGCCCGGTTATCCTTCAGATGTTCCGTCTTGCAGCGGTTGATCTTCTGGGAAAATTTGTGTTGTGCACCTCCAGGATACTCCTTCTGACGGTAGCCGATCCCTTCGGTTGACACATGGTAGGACCTCAGGATACTCCTTCTGACGGTAGCCGATCCTTCGATTGATGGGTATAAACCCCCCATCAGGTTGGTAGTTGCAGTCCGCTGTGTGTTGGATTGGATGAGTATGAACCCCCCATCAGGCTGGTAGTGGCAGTCCGCTGTGTGTTGGACTAGATGAGTATGAACCCCCCATCAGGCTGGTACAATCCACTGTGTAGGACTGGTGGTGGCGGCGGCTTACTGCTCGGGTGGCTCATGTGCCGAGTGCTTGAGGTGTACTTTCTTTGTTTTTGTTTGTATTTGGTTGTCCGGTCTGCGGCGAAGATCATGTTGGTGTTCATCTGGCTTATTGATCGCTGGGGATTCTTTGATTTTGATATTTTTCGTGGTGATTACCCAACTCTTGCTGGTTGGTCGGGTGATTTTGTTTGTTGCTCGACTCTTGCTTGGTTTGTCGAAGCGTATTAATCCTGCCTTTTTCTCGCGGTTTTATCTCTTTTTTCTCGCGATTTCGGATTTCGGCTTTTTTTCTTGAGCGTATATCTTTTTACTCTTAGTTTTTTGTTACGCTGACTTTTTTGGAAAAGATAGCGAAAAGATGCATGAAAAAAATTTTATTCATACAATTTTTTATTACAGCAGCCCTTATTCTATGAGCACTATCCCTATGGACTATCATCTGGAGACGATCCGTAGGAAGGGAATTGCTGGTACATGTGTCTCCGGAAATCTGCTTGGTCCCAAATCTCATCGCGGTACTCTTGCTGGAATGTTGCCCAATCTTGCCGCATCCCTTCCTGGTACTGGTAGATTGTCTCCAGTCTCGTATCAAAGGCTTCCTGCCTTAGGGACATCTGCTCTTGCCGCACAGACATCTGATCGAATTGTTGGCGCAGATCGTTCATGTTGCGGTTCATGCCAGCGAAGTCGTCTGTGTATGGCTGCTGTGGTTGTTGTTGCTGTTGTGGCTGTTGGAAGTCGGGAGGTGTAAGGAGATCGTGCATTGCTACGATGTCCTGGAGGTCCAAGGCGAAATCCAGCGATGGGTGGAGGACCAGCTGGGTTCCGCGGCGCATCAGCATCCCCATGCTGACCAGGATCGACCCGTTGATGGACTCGGGTCGTAAGCTGGAGGCCAGTTCTTCCCGGCCACCGCACCCCCATTTTTCTGCCAGGGGAGTGATAAGAGGAGCCATGAGGACAGCTCCTACTAGCATGCTCCCGAAGTCCTTAAGGGCCCTCGGGAAGAAGTAGCCAGGGTTGCAGCAGGCGCCTCTGGCACATACAGTAGAGAGCAAAAATATCAGGGAGGGTTACCTTACCCTGGCTCTCCTTCCTCTCATGGATGGTCCCCGCCAGCAGCTTGTGGCAAATGCGGAGGGCTGGGGGTAGCGCTGAGCCCTTCATCAGTGTGGGCAGCGTGGGCGACCTGTTGAGTTCCTCCCACATTTCGCCGGCGGTGAGGTTGGTGGGACGCGCACAGATGGCTTCCCGGTACTCCTGGGTTAGCACGTCCTCTGGTCGGACGAATCCAATACTCACATTGAATTCGTCGAGGGTGGTGGTCCGGTGTAGACCCCAAATCTTGCCCGGCCTCCAAATAAAGACCAGGAGACCTCCTATTTGAAGATGGACGAAGCCTAACAAGCCATTAGGAGAGACTATTAGGCCCCATACTAGGATAGGAGGGAGTTTCTGCGCAAAAAATAAGTTTTCTCGCCTTGTTGGGACGAGACCGCCGTCTGGACTTCCCAAACCGCCGTCTCGCCTCATGCAAGCGGCGAGACCACCGTCTCGCTTGACGAGACGGCGGTCTCACCACCTGCGAAGGACGAGACGGCGGTCTCGTTTCCCCAGACGGCGGTCTCGCAGCGCTTGGCAGGTCGAGACAGCGGTCTCGTTGGACGAGACAGCGGTCTCGACCCTGTCAGACGAGACCGGTGGTCTCGCCACCTGACAGCGCGAAAACCTATAAATAGGGGTCCTCCCCCCCTCATTTCCACACACCACAAGCTTCTTGCTCTCCCTTCTCTCTAAAACTTCTCTCTAGTATCCCTCTGACGCATTTTCGGAGTTTCTGAGTGCCTTTGAGAGCGTTTTTTCAGCGTCTAGAAGAGTTTTAGACGTCTTGTAGAGTGAAGGGCTGCCAAAAAGCACCCTCTTCTTAAAGAGAAATAACAAAGAAAGCTTGCTTCGGAGGTTCAAATTCTCCCTCTCTACTTTTTACTGCTTTAATTTAAATTATGCTATAGATTAGGGCCATGTAGTCATCATTTTAAATTCCGCACAATAAAAAGGGCAAAAGAGTATTTTCCGGTTTATTTATTAACATAAAAAGCTGGCCTATCATAGGGAACCCGAAAGGGGCATAGTAAAGGAACTAATATTTCCTTTACCACGTAACTAACTCCCTTACCCAACTCTGGTTCTAATGACCAAAGTTGGTTTTTGAAAACCAACGCCTTTTAAACCTTTTCCGATGTTTCCGGTAAAAACATCGGTGGCGACTCCATAGAACCCAAAATAAATAAAGTCCTTGGGTTAGCCCAGTTATCGGACAACCCAAGGACACCTTTCGAAAACCTCGCCCCTAGGTTAGCCCGGTTATCGGACAACCTAAAGGCGTTGTAACCACACATAAAAAAAAACGCGAAAAACAAAAGGGTCGAAAAAACCATCGCGTCGCTCCGACCGACCTTCTCTCTTTTGAGACCGCGGCGACAGATGGCGACTCCACTGGGGAAGCTTGGAGAGTTGATCCCATTTAGTGATGGGCCAGCTAAAATAATAAATAAACCAAGAAAATAACACTTTTACCCTTAACTTGTATTTATGACATGTTTTAATGTTTGGCTTTAATAAATTGTTGTTTGTTTATACTTGCGCAAATTGCTTGAAATATAAACTGCACACAATCCTTTGCACACAACGAGTTCCCCTATACCCGGGGCAAGTGAGATA